>JZKD02S1674339.1:484474-522006 GCA_000966675.3 Picea glauca | reverse complement strand
ATTTTAGGGTTAACCCACTTCTAATTTCTCCATTAAATTTATTATTGAAATAATTTATTTTGTATTCACTTTGATTTATAATACACTCATTACTTCACTTTATTATTTACCTTTTGAAATCTCTTAAACCACTTTGACTACTTTGAACTTTTGGGGCTTCTAGATGACATATGAGGGTCCTCCAACTTCGTAAGGCCATAAATCTCAAACCGTGAGGAGTTATGTGACGTTCCACATACCACCAGAAATAGAATGACATGTAATATCCATATATAATATTATTATCTGAAAATATATCATAACTGATACCGTTATCCATCAAACAAACTTGGGTCCATTACCCAAACCTGGGGTCTCCAACTTCTCATGGCCATAACTCTCTAACCATGAGGAGTTATGTGACGTTCCAAATACCACTAGAAATGGAATGACAAGAACTATCCGTCTAGGATAGTTTACCTGAAAATTTTATTGTCCTTCATCTCATTATTCCACAATTAAGCATGGTTTCTCTTACTCCGCAAAGAGTCTTCCCGTGAGGGCTTTCACCATAAGCAGACCACTTTGGAGTTCATACATATTTACTTCTTATAAACCATGACAAGACAATAATGAGTCATCTTGACATCAAAAAATATTGGGTCCATTACCCAAACGTTTATGCTATGGGGCTTTCTTCAAGGATTTACATCGATGACAACCAACCTTAATCAACAATCTTGACCAACAAGTATGTAAAATATTTCCTAACATTGATTTACATTGTGGCCTTGGGGACCTCATTTACAAAAATTCACAATGTAAATGTTGGGTTTGGTTGTACAATGGAAATAGATATATGGGAAGGAGAGTAAGTATTGATATGGATGTCATAACAAATTTTCCTAACAATGATGTGTAATGTGGCCTTGTGGACCTCATTTAAAAAACAGTTACACAATGTAAATGTTGGTTTTGGTTAGTACATGGGAATTAGATACATGGGAAGGAGAATGATTATTGATATGGATTTAGAGAACATAAAATTTCATATGAGTCAATTGGCATAAAAAACAAATCATCCCCAAGGTCACCTTGGATATAAACCTAAAAACCCAAAATGGGTTTAGAATAGTAAGATGCCAATATAAAACAATCTTGCTTGAGTTCCCCTTTATGAATAGATATTGTGATTAGCAATGAAGGAAAGGAAAATGTGATGTTGTTCCATTGGATATAGTAGATCATAGGAAGTCTCAATTTATTGTATTGTAATGCATAAGAGTTCTCAATTCATTGAATTTCAATTCTCATAAAATAAACTTCAAATCATTATGGAATTGGGTACATGTAATACCCTAGTATTGATCCCTGTATTAAATAATATATTTTGTTAAGGAAAGGCCAGAGTGCCCAAAAAATTGAAAGAGGCTAGTGTGCCTAGGAAATATAATGTTTTGATCAATATTAATAATAAATACATCACTGGATGCTAGACGAACAAGGACAAGCATTATAGGGGGCTATGACTTCACAAGAGAGGGGGCTTGAGGGGATAAGTATTTATTTTATATTTTATTTATCCATTTTTGTTTTAATGGAGAATAAAAGTTACATGAGCTTCTTGGGGGGAATGCCAAGTGGTTCCTTAATTCCAAGAAATACATAAAACCATCTTTGGTTTGTTTTGGGGGTTTCTTATTCTTCACTCATTCGGTCACTCACTCATTGTTCATTGTTCACACCTTTCATTTTGTTCTCATCCCACTCATTATTTCACCCACTCATATTTCCTCATTCATGTTTTGTCTTGGGAAAGGAAAATGAATTTTTGGAGAGGAGCCATGGTTTGGTTGGATATAAAGACTACTAGTGTATTCCAGCCATGAACTAATGCCTGCATGTCTAAGATGCTTTGGTCTATGTTCAATTTTTGTCACAATTGTGAATCCTGAGAGTCCAAACATGTAGATTCTTGAATAGATGCACTGGAGCCCTAGAAGGAGATGAAAAATCTAAGGGAATGTGTGGTAGAGAATGGGGTCCACTCTCTTGGGTTGTATAGGATGGGTAGAAGAGAACTGGTGTACTTAGATTACTATGGGTGTTGAAAATCCTATGAGAGCTTGAGTGTTGATTGGTTTGGGAAGCCGAGTGACACTTTGGAACCATCCTTGTGGATTCATATCCCTCGCTTGGGGGTGACATTGTTGTTGAGACTTGGAACAACATTGTTTATAGTTTTGTGGAAAATCCTTGGAATGTAGCCAGTTGTTGATTGGTTTCAGTAAAGATAAGTTCTCTCTGTTATGGTTTCATTTACCTGTGTATTTATTTCACTGTGTATTTATTTATCTATGAAATTCATATCCATAGTATGTTTTTTTTGTGGTTATTGTTTTGCATGACATATGTCTCATTTCTTTATGTTGTGGCATGAATATTTAACTCTACATGTGAATATTTCATGCCTCTTTATTAATTAAATACTTGATCAAAACTCAAGATAAGTCCAGAAGTGATATTGAATAGGCGTAGCCTAGCCTATGGGTGGATAGGTACATTATAGATTGGTATCAAAGCCTCAGGTTGAAACACGAGATTGTATGGGACAAAATTGTTGGACAAGGTATTATGGTTAATAATGAATATGTCCTTGAAATCTTAAATACTAGGAGGGATAACATTGCAGAGATCACACAAAATCTAGAGCATTGCGCAGACAGAGATCCTTTGCAAAGGATCGTAGAATCGCGATCGTTCCCTTTTAATTCGGGAGTGATCACTACCATGGAATCATGGATTTATGGATCGTTAGATCGGAAATAAGGTGAATGAGGACCTGTTAGCACAGAGGCAGATCCAAGGTTCAACGCTTCAACAACGCACCAACAAAACCCTAACTACCTGCCCCTTCGACAACACCTACGAAGAAGATGCAGTCTCACTTGAGGTAGAGGCAGGGGTGGTTGTAAGACTCCAGTGTCTACAACCTTAGTTGCGGCACAGATCTGTGATTGTAACACCTTAATAGAGCACTTGGCAGTTATAGATCATTAATATTCATCCTTAATTTACAACGCAAGTAACCCTAACAAGAGATCAGCGCAATATTCACCCAGATCTAATATATTCAAGCACTAAGAACATTCACATAGGTTAGATCTAGCATTCATTCATTATTCATCACTAATATTATCATATCATATCCATCTAAGAATACATTACTACACTAAGAATTAACCATATGAATAATAAACAATCACAATGCACAAAGAAACCATAACACAGAATGTACGTGGTTCACCCTCAGCCTGGGGCTAGATCCACCAACTCTTCTTCTCATTTATTTTCTTATGTTAATTTTTACATGGACAAAGCCATGAAATCCTACTCCACGTAGGAAAGGAGATTTGTATGCACTTCTCTAGATCCTCCTTTCCCGAGCTATATTACAACACAAAGCCTTTACATAGTCTCTTACAGTCACTTTCACTTAGCCTTGCAATCTTCTCACAATATGCACAAAGTATGTACAACTATTACTTGCACTTAGCACATCATCCCACAAATGTCTATATCATCCTTCGTGTCCTTTATTACATCACCTAGACATCTATTTATACATTACAAATGGTCCTAAACATGGGTAAACCCATGGGCCGACATCCCCATACCCATCACATAAGCCCAAAACCCAAAATCGCTAAACAAGGGGTCGAGATCCCGTGATCTCTGCTTCGACTTGCGCTCCACCTTCGACAGCCTGTTGAAGTCCCAAAAATGACCAAGGATCCTCAAAACTTGGTCAAGGGCCAACATGCCCTCAACACTCACCTGTGACTCGTTCTGAGTCACTCTGGTTTAGGTAGATCTGCTTCAAAAGCCTCAATCTTGGCTTGAGCTACTTCGACCTGTTGCTGTGCCAAGGCCTCCTATGCGGTGAAATCTTGGATAACTTCTTAGTTGATAGGTCCCTCTAAGCATTGTTCGATTGTAGTGACTATTTTCTCTAGCTCTTCTCCTCGAACTTCAATCTCCTCAAACAGTTGGCATGCTTCATCCTGGACTGGTTGGAGCCTCTGAGTCACTTCCATGGCTTTGCTCTATATGGTGTGGACCTATTGTTGAACAATGCATTGTTCTTGGGATCATTTCATCCTTTCAACTCTTGACATGAGCTTCAACTACACCTTTACTGTCGCTTCTTGCTTCTTTTCCTTCTGGAGTTATGACTCCAGTGCCTTCAGTTCAGGGTCTTCAGTAAGTCGCTCATAGGTGTGTGCACTTCTACTACTAAGTTGTTTACATTCCAAAGCGAGTGCTCTGATCCTCTCAACTGCACTCCAAGAAGTGTCTTCTCTTTGGTCTCGCATGTCCTGTGAGGTTCTTGGGACTGTTTGTAGCTCTAGGTCTACAATTCTCTATTGAAGCTATTGGATAGCTTCTGCAAGCTATGCTACTTGATGCTCCACTAGTTCATTCACCTTTTTCTCTAAGCCTGTCACAGAGTGAAGTGCTCTGCTGACTGATTCTTTGACTCCGAGCTACTCTATGAGCAAATTCTCTTTCTCTTTCTTGACTTGTGCTCTCTCCTCTTCAAACTTTGACTGGAGGGAAACCTTCTCCTGCTGCACAATCCTGTGTCACTCTATTATTTCCTCTTGTGCTTGCTTCAGGGCCACTATGGCCTATTCTTTCTCTTCTTGCACTCGACGAAGGTGATATTTGGTAGCATCATCTATTCTGCGGAGTTGGGAAGGCTCATATCCCAACTCTGGTTCTTCTGATGGTGGGGGCACAGTGGACACTAGAGTGAAGGGCTTGTTGTACCCCTCTTAGTTATGTTTCAATTTTTTCATACATCGCTTCTTTCTTGGCTTTAGTGTTCTTCATAATATCCTGTGAAACGTATGATACGGCTGGGATGATGAAGTCGAAGTCATCGAGCGTGAGCACAGTCTACAACTTGGTATTACTAGCTATGGATTTCTTCCGCAAGGTAGGTTTCATGGGGGAAGCCTCTCTTTTATTAGAGGGATCAACCTCATCAACAAGATCCCTAGGTGGTGTTACTTTTCCTTGCTTCTGTTGATGTTCTTTTCCATTGGTCTCTTCTACTTCATCAATATCTCCTCGTCTAGGTGATTCTGAAGAAGTTTCATCTGATGCACTGCTCAGGTTTTGTACCTCTTCTATCTTTTTCCTTCTGTTGGTTCTAGGGGTGTCATGCTCTTCGTGAGTGGACTATGAGCTGCCAATTAGTTCAGGATCAGACATTTCTGAGGGGTTATTAGGGATAAGGAGCTATGAATACTATTCCTTAGTTATCTCTTCGACGTCCTCCTCTGCGAGCTTATAGTATGACTAAATCTCTTCTTTATGGTCGTTTGCGCACGTAGTGATATAAATAAAGTGCCAATCTATGTGGAACTTCATGAGGGGTCTAAACAGGTGCAGGGTGTTTGACATCATATGAGGGACAACCCCAATAGCCCTCTTTAACTGGAGATAGTGTGTGTGGAATACCGCGTTCGAATTCCATTGTTTTCCCATATTGCTTGAGTGCCAGAGTGTGGTGAACTTCGTAGCGAGTGGATCAAATGGATTAATGTCCAGGAAGGTTTCACTTTCCAACATCTCCCAAGCAGTCAATGCAATGAGGATCAGGGGCCAACTAAATTGGAACTCACAGCCATGATCCTAAGCTTCACAAAAATCCAATTCTATTTGGTTGACTAAGTACTTCGCCCAGTTCATTTGGATTCCTTCTACATATTTTCCGGCGAGGTCAAAAATGAACCCCGTGACCTACGTAGGTCTGTTCTTTCTCACTAGATTTCCTGTGATCAGCTGGCAAGCCAGGTGCACTAAACCATTTTGGATGGAATCTACCTTGTAGCCTCACGTCCCCTTTTCTACATCGCCATAGGTATCCTTAATCCTCTGTGCTAGGGCATGATCTCGAGCCTTCCCTGGGTAGAAGTCTTGTGGGTCTGGTCCTTGCATGCTCAATCTGGTGATCCTATGGATCAAAATCAAATCAAAGATGATGTGTCTATTTAGACATATATAACCACCATGGTAGCACGATAGCAGGATCTTAACATAGGCGTTAGCCTACTGATGCCTTCCAAAATGTAGAATCTTCATCACATTCAAGATGGTGGGTTGTGTGAGGTTCATAGTCCATGGTTGGGGAATTATTTTTGAGTTCTTCCCCTTCGTCCCAGTCAAATATCTGCGACGAGAGAGCATACTATCGTTCTTGTGGTCCCCTAGGTTGAAGTCGCTAAATTTTAATGTCTTGATCTTATCTTGGTGTGTTCTAACTGTACGTATCCCCTTCGGGAGGTACGCAGTAACTAGGGTGTAATCGAAGTCTTTGGGGACATTGTCACGAATCATCGCACCATCCAAATGTGAGATGTAGTTGGGAAGGATAGTTGGGATTAACTTTGCATTGTCCAAGTCATCTTGATGCTTGGTTATTTTCTCAGCTACAACTCAAGATGATCTAGATCCATGAGTAGTCGACGAAGAGGCTTGCACTACTCTCGTCGATGAAGCTTGGATCCCTGCAGACATTACTTTTTCAGCAATTAGATTGATTAATACTTCTTATACACCTTGTTTAACTGCGATGAGTTCATCCGACATATATTCTTTCGATCGGATAACTCAGGTCGATGAATGAATGCTCAATGCAATAGAATAGGTGGTGAAATCTTAGTAAACACAACGCGGTAGAAATGAGTTCTCTCGTTGGTGCGGATACAATTCACAAAAGTGTTCTTGGTGCAACAGTTGATGGACTAAGTAGACAACGAGGTAACACATCTCTCCAACGGGTGATAATCCTTCATGAATGCGGTTATGTCCATTGCGGCGTGGTCCCAATGATTTGATGACGTGATTTTTGGTCATAATTGTTGCTCTAAGTATTTAGGGCATCGTTCTAATGGTTATAATGCTTCCAATGGTCATATCACTCTACCATGGCGAAGTGCCATGTGGCACTGTTCTAATATCCCGACAAAGTTCCAGTTTTACAAACCTTCCTTTTGTGAAGTCCCCTCTGGGACCTTCTACAACTTTTAAATCTTTTCTCTCTTCTTACTGAGTTTTCTAGCCTTCTTCCTTGTCATCTTCGTCTCGGTATTCCTATTTCCATTCTGATTCGTATCTCCTTTTGGCATAGTAACTTTGCGTTGTTGAGATTCTTTCATAGGGGTAAAGAGGAATACTTCTTCTCTGTCTGGGGTAGGTGCTCCACTCTGCTGTGAGTCTTCTTGTGTTCTTTCAACTTCAACATCCAATTTTCCAGTTCTAAACAACTCCGATCTGTTCTCCTGTTCTTCAATCAAGTGCAATATCCTCCTAGTCATGAAATATTTTAATTCTTTCTTCTTTTGTTCTAAGACTTCATCTTTTCTTCTAGCTTGGTCCTTAGCAATCTAGGTTTTTCCTAGCAACATAGAAAATGGGGCATTCTTCTCAATAAATTTAACAACCTCAAAATCTTCCTCTGTTTAAGTTCCATGAGCACTCATAGATATCTTGGTGAGATCCACATAGGGTTATCATCTTTCCTCTAAATAATCCTATTCCTCCCAATGAAGGAATCATAGCAGGCTTTCCTAGAATTTCCTAGGTTCTTTCTATCATGATATTCACATGTTTTTCCTCATCCAGAACATAGTCAATGTCGAAGTCTCCTATTCTTGTTTCTATGCACTCTTTTTCTTTGAATACCTCTGATAAGTTGACATTTCTGTGACCATTCAGGTTTTCTTTCATTTGTAGCAATACATTCTCTGATTCTTTCTAGGGTTCTACCATGGTCTTAGTTGCTTGATCTTCCTCTGGGTTTTTTGATCTCATATTCATTCTTTCAACCTTAGCAATCATTCTAGGGAAATCCAAAACTTCATGGTCCATAGCTTTACAACAAAGACACAACTAGGTCTTCTATTAGGGAAATCCTTAGCAAGATGGTTCGGTCTTATGCAACTGTAACAAAGAGTTAATCCTTGATTTCTCTTAAATGATCCCCAACCTTTCCTGTACTGCACATTGTTATCCTATGACTTACCTTTACCAATCACTAAGTCTAAATTGTCACCAATATTTGTATTATTCATTTGGAATATTAGTAATATATCCTCAAGTGATGACTAATGATTTAGTTAAGATTTCCTAGCCTAGTTATCATGCATGATTTTAGGATCTAAAGAAAATCTCTCTATGAGGTGGCATCACCCATTATACTATAAATATGTAACATTGGTGTGAATAAAGAAGTATTGGCTAGCGATCCTTTTCCTCCATGTTGTTGTTGTTGTTTATGTTTTATCAATTGGTATCAGATCTCTTATGGTCTTAAGGGCCTAGTAACATTGAAGGTAGTGATCCATGGAAGGTGAGAATATCAAGTTTCAAGGTAGTGATCCGTGAACCATTCAATTCTGAATTGACTAGCATTGATCAATAGTGAGGTGTAGCCTATGATATTAAGATGATCATCTAATAAAAGAGAAGAAACTAGAGTTGGATAAATTTGGTATTCGAGTGACCACTCTTCCGCCTTCACGCAATCGGGTATGGCCAACGAGAAATCAAGTTTTTGATCTGTACAAATCAATAACCAAGAGAAAAAGGGGTGATGTGAATATTGGCTTCTTGGCATCATAAAAGTAGAACTTTGGAAGCTGAGCTCCAAGAGACGAATTTGCGTGAAAAAATGATTTGATTGTTCCTATGTCCTCCCAATAATCATTAAAAATATATTCTTGTACATTGCATTCTTTTGTTGATTTAGGAATAATTAATGATCCAAAATAGTTGGCAATTAGGTATCTAAACCTGAGAAGATTAAGAAGAATGTCTATCTTGAAGAAATATATACCCATTGATGTACTAGAATGGAGTTTACGTGTATTTTCATTTTGAATCATGTGGTGAATGCATTATGCTAAGAAAACAATCTCTTTGAATAAATCGCTTCGGAAGAACGAGATACTATGTATAGACTATGTTGATTGGAATCGACCGGCTCAAAAATCTATGTTCTTCTCAGCGCTTGAGGGATCGAATTGGTTTGATTTGGCCATAATCGAACTGTTTGGAGGAGAAACAACTTAAATCGTTGTCTACAAGAAGCTATGAGATCTGGTAGTCGATATTCATATTCAGAAGTGTCTCATACAATGCACAACCATAAATAAGGGAATTGAACATAGAATATCGACCTTCGTGGATTGACCTGGTTGAAGAGTCCAATTTCGATACCATCTATGTAATTCTGGTAACACTCATTATATTCCTGTAGAAGTGTATTTTCCCATCAAGGTAGATTTGCTTTTTTTTTTGTATTAAATATTCAACCAACAAGATCTACTCGTGGATTTACAACAACAATTTCCAATCAATAATTAGTACAAACCCTCACTCGATCTACATTTATTCATTTTTCTTCGATATGGCATGCCATTAAGCCAAAGAACCAGTGGATGCTTTGATGGATCTGCGTGATCATGATTTCCCTCCAAGCGATCTATGTAAGTCAACAACAATCTGCAATTTTAATCAATCATTTGACGATTATGCCCTCCAATAGGCTGGGTTTTGGCAGTAATCTGGTGATCTAGTGCAACAACTGCATGCTCTCTCTTCCATTATATGAGACGATCCTATCTTTACGGAGTAAGCCATATCTCCACTCCAATACATGCATTTACGTGTGCCTTATCCTCCAAATGCATGTTGTGATGCATTGGTATGTCAAAATCAAGTGTGCTTGTATGGCTTCATATCCACATTGACTTATTTACCATCATGTAAAATGTGTGAATTGTTTTATTCAAATGACATAAATAAAGAAATACATATAAAATATTTCATGTTTAATACTTTATTATTAAACATTAAAATAATTTACTATGCCATTTTCCACTTTAAGAGATACGAGTGAGTGAGAGGACTTACTTAAACATTAAAATAATGTTTATTTTAAAAGGGAGGTAATTTTTATGGAAGGATATGGGGTCTCCACTTTTGAGAAGTTTTACTTTAGAATACTCTTCTAATTGAAGATCTTTTCTAGTTAAGGGGGGCACATTTTTAAAGACGAGAGAAGTTCAATTCCAAAATTGAATTGTAATTTTGAAGTTCAAAGAGTTGAGAAGAGTCCAGTAAAATACTCTCTCACATTCTTTTTCGACGAGACTTTTAGAGGGTCAAGGCCAAGCTCCTAAAAGATACTCTTTTTTTCTGGTGCTTTGAGTAGTGTGCAACTATGTTTGATTACTTGGATTGCCTTATGATATTTTATGTCTAGTCTTGACATCATTAATTGATCATTTAAAATGAAATACACGTGGAGTACAAAAACAAGTTAAGAAAATTCAAGCACACAATTAATGTCAATCAAGCACATATGATCAAGCATCTATGAAGATAATTCTCAAGCATTCAAGTCGTCAACCACATCAACAATGGACAAATCAAAGTATTTGAACTCAACACATCATGGAGCATTTGAAATTCAATTGTAACTTGCAAAAATGTTTGTTGTAAGATTACTTGATCGAGTTGAATTGTACTTGCAATAGTTTATTTGTAAAAATGAAATCAATTTAAATTGAGTTGAATTTATTTGTAAATGTAAGGTTAATGAAATAAGCACACAATTAATGCTAGTGAAGCACATGCATTCAAGCACAATCAAAGCTCTCAATTAAGAAGCAATGAAGATATCAAATTGGCAATCACATCAACATTGAACACATCAAGCTCATAATCAAGGACTCAAAGCATCATCAAATTTGAAGATCAAATCAACTTTGAAATCAACATTTATTGTAAAATTGCAAATAGTGTTTTTTGTAAGTAATCAAGATCAACTTTAATTATTTTGTAAGTGTCCAATAAAATCAAGTTGAATTTGTAATTGGGTGCATTCTCAGTTGAGCCCGACACCCAAAATTCATTATAATTTTGAGTCGAAATTGACTAGGTTGAGTAGTTTAACTTAAATCATTGTAAAAATCACAAGTTTGGATGCATTTTTGGTGGTAATGGACATCCTCAACTTCTTTGAAGAAAGCAAGAAAATTTGAACGTGAAACAAATTCAAGCAAGCGTGAATTTCAGGCAAGAAATTCAAGTGAGTGAGTTGCAGATAAGTCCTCTTCCGTCGAGTCAAATTATAAATAAGATCGATGTAACACCCCTTTTGTTACTGTAACACTCTGATACCATTCTGTAACACTTCCTTCATTTGAAGTTGTAATGCCCCCTTTCCATCAGTCGGACAGGCGCTACTTCGTGGAATAACAATCTCATACTTAATTATATGTATATGACATGCATTTAAGCAAATGAAACACATTTAAACTCATAGTAACATAAGAATTACTGCTAACACAAATATTCCCTGGCATTAACAATAATTCATCTTCACAACGGAATACATGATAAAATATAAGCATCACAGGCATGCAAAACATAACATTTAACATAAGTTGATACTTATCTTGAAACTGTGGTAATTCCACCAACCACGTACAGGCCTTCCACGAACCTCCCATCCTTAGACCGCACTACTCGTCAATCTTAGCAGTAGTTCACCCCCGAGTTGGGACTAATCTCCACCCCAAGGCAAGAAATCCTAGGCTAGGCTGAGGTTATAGGAAAAACACACGAGCACAAGGAAGGAATTCTCTCCCAGGAACTACTCATACTCGTTGCCCACAGACTCTCCTTCCCCACATGCCTATTCCACCCCAGGAGTATACACCTTCTCTATCACCTAGAAAGTCCTACAGCTGCTAACCTCCCTTGCCTTGGGTTTTAGGAACAGACCGGACCGGAATTCTTTGAGCTCTGTGGAAGCTACATGTTTCCTTCTAGGAGTTCTCTCCTTTCCTCTGCGCACTCTCTCACTTGGAGAGAGTTGCTAATAGGCCAAACAACTTGTTCTTCCAACTTCAATCACCTCTCTCACCTAGAGAGAGTGTTGTACAAACTGGCCAACAAGCCACATGCAGTCCAACACTACGTGGCCTCAACAGCCAACGGGAAAAACATACATGGGATTTCCAACAGTCTTAGCAATGACAGGATGGTCTCACAGTTATGGCTTGGGGACAGAGATTCCACACACAAGCTTGATTTGTTCAGACAGAGGATGTCTCATCTTTTTAGAAATCAACATTGGTTATCCCCGAAATCAACATAGACTCTTCTCAAGGATCCGTGACGAGTTCTGCATGCAAGGGTAGATTCAGACTCCATGGTTCACCACAGGATGTATGGGCTATCCCAGAACAAATACAAGCCTTTCTCGCAGTTCAGAGGATGCATGAGGGTATCTCTGCAGGGTTTGAATGGTTCACACTCAGGCAGTCAAGGGTCGAATGGAGGAGGAAGCCCCAACACGGCTTATCTTAGCCATTTTATTTGCATGCACCTGGGTTGAAACTTGTCACCCATGCAATTGCATGCATTCCTTCATCATGCGTTCCTTCCATTTGGGCATTGCTTGTCCTTCCAAAAAAGAACTTAGGATTAAACATATTATTCACATGTCTTTTGGAATAATATTAAAATATTATTCCCCAAGGACTTAAGTCCATAGGCTCAACACTTAGCCCCCTTTTCCACCTTTCAGCCCCTAATCCCTTGCCCACTTTGTGGAAGCTTAGTCCCCCATCACTCATTCATCGTGGTCAGTCTGCACGTGGCTGTGTTTATATTAAATTACTGTTCTGCATAATATAGGTACAAAATAAGGCTCTTGGACTTCAACACTTAGGCTCTCTACCTAACAATCACATAAGCCCACTAGCTTATATAAACTCGGCTCACCAGCCTATAAAACATATTTACAATTAATTTCATAAACAAGATTTACAATAGGGCTCAGCCTTGGGGACATTACAATAACCCTCCCCTTATTTATTCACTGTCCTCAGTGAAACTTTACACTGCATCTGCAAGATTTTCAAAAAATTTCAAAAAGATGCGGATAATTTCCCCGCATAACATATTCATGCTCCCATGTCTCATCCTCAGGACCGTACCAGGTCCACTGGACCTTTACAAGCTCTATGGCTCGATTCCGAAGTTGTTTTCTTTTCCTGTCCAATATGCGCACAGGATGCACTTGTAGGACACCTTCGGGTTCCACCTGAATCACATTCCAATCGATAACATGATTAGCATCGGGTATATATTTCTTAACCAGTGAAACATGAAACACATTATGTACAGTCATAGATGTAGGTAATGCAAGCATGTATGCAACTGGCCCAATCCTTTCCAGGATTTCAAAAGGGCCACAGTATCTTGCTACCAACTTGGCGCAACTTCCCAGCTTTAGGGAACTCCTGTTAGTTTTCACTTTCAGGAAAACATGATCACCGAATTTGAATTCTATGTGGGTTTTGTTCTTATCAACATAACTTTTCTGCCTGTCCTAGGCAGCTTTCAAATTCTGTTTAATTCTCATCATTTGGTCTTCCATCTCTTTGAGCAACTCTGGCCCAACTATTTCTCTGTCAGTTGAATTATCCCAGCTCACTGGAGTGTTTCACTTTCTTCCATATAGTGCTTCAAATGGGCTCATCTTCAATGATGTATGATACCCATTATTGTAGGTGAATTCTACCAAATGCAGGTAGTCTTCCCATCTTGATGGTTTGTCCATCACATACATTCTTAGTATGTCCTCTATTACTCTGTTCACCCTCTCTGTCTATCCATCAGACTTGGGATGATACGTTGTACTAAAATTCAGATTTGTTCAGAATCCTTTGAACAGTCCTTTCCAGAAATTCGAGGTGAATTTCGGGTCCCTATCAGACACAATCGTCTTAGGAATTCCATGCAAGCATGCCACTTCTTTTAAGAAGATATCAGCAACATCTGTTACCTTGTGAGTGGTTTTCAGTGGAATAAAATGGGCATCTTTTGTAAGCTTGTCCACCACTACCATGATCGAATCATGTTGCTTGCTCATTCTGGGCAATCCTGTAATAAAATCCATTGTGACCACTTCCCACTTCCACTCCGGAATGGGCAAAGGCTGCAACAACCCTGCTAGGTGCCTATACTCATCCTTAACTTTCTAGCATTCCATACATTTGGTGATGTATTTAGCATTCTCCCTCTTCATACCTAGCCAAAAGTAATAATGGCTTTTGACTGCTTCCACAGTCTTCTGATATCTAGGATGTCTAGCATAAGTCACGTTATGCATTTCTTTTAGAATAAAAAGTTTCAAATACTGGACATTGGGTATGTACACCCTATTTTTGTACAGAAGTACTCCATCATCCTCCAAGGTGTAATTTTCCTCTTTCTGTGGCCTTTCACTCTGCTGTAGCTTTGCTACTAAGTCTCTGTACTGCAAATCGACACTTGCAGCTTCCAAAATTATATCCTTAATATTCGTCCTGTACATGCTAATGGTTGTAGCATGCAATTCATGCACCTTTCTACTGAGCGCATCAGCCACCTTGTTTTCCTTCCCTTTGATATGCTTAATATCAAAGTCGTATTCGCACAGAAACTCCATCCACCTACTTTGTCTAGCGTTTAAAGTAGTTTGATCAAACAAATATTTCAGACCATTGTGGTCTGTTCTCAATTCAAATATTCTTCCCATGAGGTAATGTCTCCATTTCCTCAGAGCGTGGACGATTGTTGCCAGCTCCAAATCGTGAGTGGCATAATTCTTTTCATGCTCTTTCAATTTCCTGGACTCATAATAGATTACAAATCCATTTTGGTTGAGAACTCCTCCCAACCCTTCCTTGCACGCATATGTGCACACCACAAAATCCATATTTGGATCTGCAATTCTCAGGATTGGAGCACTGGTTAACAACTACTTCAATCGCTGGAAACTCTCTTCACACTCTTCATTCCACTAAAATGTTTTCTCCTTCCTTTGCAAGGAAGTGATAGGGTGAGCCGTCTTTGAGAACCCTGCGATAAACCTTCTATAATAACCCGCCAGACCCATAAAGGATATAACTTTGGTCACATTCCTTGGTGCTGACCATTCTCGGATGGCCTCAACCTTCTTAGGATCCACAACGATCCGTTCTTCTGAAATAATATGTCCCAAGTAATGGATCTGTATTTGATAAAGTAAGCATTTGCTCAACTTGGCATACAGTTGGTGTTCTCTCAACACTTGCAGCACCATCCTCGGGTGTTTTTCATGCTCTTCCTCTGACTTGGAATACACCAATATGTCATCCAGGAAGACTATGACAAACTTGTCTAAATAGTTCCTGAATACACCATTCATCAAGAACATAAAAACAACAGGTGCGTTTGATAGTCGAAACGGCACCATTGTGAACTCGTAGTGACCATACCTTGTTCTAAAGGTGGTCTTATTGATATCCTCATCCTTTATTCTTACCTGGTGATATCCTGATCTGAGATCTATCTTCGAAAATATTTTCACACCCTTCAGCTGATCAAAAAGATCATCGATCCTCGGCAGAGGATACTTGTTCTTGAGAGTTACCTTGTTCAACTGCCGAAAATCAATGCACAAACTCAACATACCATCCTTCTTCTTTACGAACAGGACCGAGGCACCCCAAGGTGATGCACTGGGGTGAATGAACCCCTTCTTCAAAATCTTTTCAAGCTACAATTGCAACTCTTTCAGCTTTGGCGTACTCATTCTATAAGGAGCTTTCGACACCGAAGCTGCTCCAGGCATCAAATTTATAGAAAAATCAATGACTCTCTTTGGAGGTAGTCTAGGTACCTCTTGAAATACATCCTTCAACTCTGTGAGTACCTCATGGTCTCCAATCTTTGAGACTTCATCTCTGGATGCTTCCTCCACATGGGCTGCAAATAATTGGCAGCCTTTCCTATAACACTTCTTCAGTTGCATGTCTGAGATTTCTCTAATAGCCACAACTATGGGAATTCTGTGGACTATTTTTTGATTTCCCTCCTCATCCACGCATGTAAACCTCTTGTTATGACAATCCAAGAGGGCATGGTGCTGGTCCAACTAGTCCATTCCAATTAAGCAGTCATAAGAGCCTAAAGGTAGAGCATTCAATTCAGCCTTCGTGCTCAATCCATTCATGTCTATCGAATAGGATTTAACCAATTCAGTGACCTTCCTCTTGGTTCCTGTATCCAACTGCACTAACCAAGACCTTTCATGTTTGCTTCTTGATAAATGCAAACTTTTCACCACCCTAGGATCTACATAACTATGGCTAGCCCCAGAATCAATTAAAATAATAAATGGTCAATTGTTGATCATACCTTCCACTTCAATCATGTGCGATTGAAATTCTACTTGCTTGTTGTCTAGGGCCGTGTAGATCCTTGGCATCCTGCTGCCCATATCCTCCACTGTTTCAGCTTGCTGAACATTTTGAACGGTTCTTGTTTTATCTTTTCTGTGGGGGCAGTCCCTGTACCTATGGTTCCCTATACATCCCCAACACTCCATAGGTGGTGGTGTGGGAATTTTCTCACCCACTTCAACCTTCCTGGGCTCTCTGAAAGATGGTTTTCCCTAAGGATTGTTTCTAAAAAAGGGAGGCTTGTTTCCCTTCTGCCTCTGCTCTTTCCTAGAATTCTTCTGATCATCCCAAGCCTCTCAAAAAGTAGGCCTTTCTCTTTGTTGTTCATATAAGCATTTTTCCCTTCTTATTGTTTCTTCCATAGTCTTAGGATCATCATACTGAATCTTGTCACCAATGGCAGGTGGAAGTCCACTCATATACCTCTGAATCTTGACAGCCTCATCTTTGATGAATGGAACATACTTTAGTAGTTCCAAGAAACTTCGTTTGTATTCATCAATGGTCATGTTGCCTAGCTTGAGTTCGAAGAACTCCTTCATCTTTCTGTCATAGTACCTTTTGGTCAGGTATTTCTTCTTGAACTCCTTTCAAGTGATATCTTTCTCACTAATGTGCTTCACCTGCACAAACTGATCCCACCACATGGATTCTTTTCCCTTTAATTGATACATCACAATTCTTCCGTATGCATGAGAGGAATAATTCTGCAGTTGGAAATATTTCCTCATGCCAAGCAACCATGTTTCAACATCTTCCTCCTTCTTGTGTTCTCCATCAAACGTTGGAGGCTTGATCTTGTTCATCTCCCCTTTCAATTCATCCACTCCAGATCTTCGGTGTTTTTTGGTAGGGGATGGGCTTGAACTACTGTGTGCCTCCCTACTGGAATGTTTTTGGGAGTGATGATGATATCTTCTACCACTCCTTGATATTCTTCTTCTCTCAGGGGTCCTAGGACTCTCTGTCTTGCTTGAGCCACTCCTCTTCTCCAACTTCCTTTTTATTCTTTCTAGGTTCTTCAACATTTTTAAGTTGAATTTTCCCTGCTGATCCCTGACCCTCATGATCTTTCGGATATCATCTCAGTGAGCCTGGGCATATTTCTACAATGTTTCAATGAGTTTCATCATATGTCCTTCCTTATCCATCTCTTTTCCATGCCCATTAAAGTTCGATCCTTCGACTCCCAGGTTGAGATTCCTTCATTCTCTTTCGCTCTCTGAAATGGAGGCAATTTGCACCTCTTCCATTTCTATACTCGACGTAGATTCACAGTTGACCTGACACTCATTGAAATCTTCACACACAATGTGCAATCAACCAAAGTTTATCAAACCCATAAACCTTCAAGAAAGTTAAAACACTCATAAACCAATATGAACAAGAAAAATGTTTTGATTCCATTAAGTTTTATGAGCTCTATTTGGCTCTGCAAATTTCGATACTTCTAGTTTCGAGGTCTCGGTCCACGAGACTCTCATACTTGCTTTCGGGTGATAGCTCCATCTTTCTCCCTACCCTCGAAACCAAATGTACCTTTCACAACTTCACGATCTCGTGAGTTCACGAGTCAAATAACCTCAACTCTTATTCCTCCAAACGTCGATACCTGAGATGCGATATGGGTATGGATCCCTCCTCGCTAGCGCCTGCTACCTATAACCATAGGCTAGGGATAAGTTCTATCACCTCTCGCAACTCACAACTTCGCGGGTTGGAGTGTTGAGCCCCCGTGCTCCTCCTTTGCAAATTTTGAAATCCCGATTTACTTTACCCTCCGGGCCCACATAACACAACTGTCTCCACATCTACAGTGGTGAGTGGCACCTTCAGGAGGGTCCACGTTATCTATGGTGATGTCATCGGGTCCCACCATGCTCACTTTTCTTTTGTCCCACTGGCACGTGGTACACACCCATGTGTCCACATCCATTCCAATTCAAATCCAACGATTAGACCTTTCCCAAATCTATGGCACAAATCCTTTCGATGCTTCAGGGTTTTTGGCATAGGGAGTTCGTACATCCACACCTCTCAAACTTCCGTTTGCCGAAATCCTGAAATTACTGTCTACCACTCCACTTGATCCAACGGTCAAGTTCCTATCTTACGTTCTATGGTGTAGATCATTTCAGGAATTTGTGTTTCGCTATTTTGCAACTTGCGAAAACAAGGATCTTCCCTTTTGGTTTCCTGGGTGTCGAAACGCTGTCCGGAAGCCACATGTTCCCCCCGATGGATGGCCCCGATGAATTTGAGGTTTCGCGTATCGTGATTTCCACATTCTTGTGCAACTCTAAAGGGTTTTTAAACCCTGCGCATGTTTTCCAGACCTGATGGTCACGAGGGTTGTCCTTTCCCCCAAACAGATCCTATAGCTTCAACACTTCTGGTGTGGAGTCCTCTCTCCCTATGGCCAGATACCACATCGGCTATGGTTTCATAACACTGCTACACCTCCTAATCTTCATAACACGGTCAAGTATCTCCTTTACACTCAGGAGCATTCAAAGGTCTGAAATTGGTCCTCCAGACACAATTTCTCCTCAAACCCTCGGTCCAAAGACCATTCAACTGGCCCATCTAGGTTTAGCGTCGAAACCTTGGCTCTAATACCATACTGTAACACCCCTTTTGTTATTGTAACACTCTGATACCATTTTGTAACACTTCTTTCATTTGAAGATGTAACACCCCCTTTCCATCAGCCAGGCAGGAGCTACTTCGTGGAATAACAATCTCATACTTAATTATATGTATATGACATGCATTTAAAAAAATGAAACACATCTAAACTCAGAGTAACATAAGAATTACTGCTAACACAAATATTCCCTAGCATTAACAATAATTCATCTGCACAACGGAATACATGATAAAATATAAGCATCACAACATAAGCATGCAAAACATAACATTTAACATAAGTTGATACTTATCTTGAAACTGTGGTACTTCCACCAACCACGTGCAGGCCTTCCACAAACCTCCCAACCTTAGACCGAGTTGCTCGTCAAGCTCAACAACGGGTCACCCCCGAGCTGGGACTAAGCTCCACCCCAAGGCAAGGAATCCTAGGCTAGGCTGAGGTTACAGGGAAAACACACAGGCACAAGGAAGGAATTCTCTCCCAGGAACCACTCATACTCACTGCCCACAGACTCTCCTTCCCCACATGCATGTTCCACCCCAAGAGTATACACCTTCTCTATCACCTAGACAGTCCTTCGGCTACTAACCTCCCTTRCCTTGGGTTTCAGCAAYGGGCCAGACCGGAATTCTCTGAGCTCTGTGGCAGCTAYAGGGTTCCTTCCAAGAGCTCTCTCCTTCCTCAGCACACTCTCTYACCYRGAGAGAGTCGCTYATAGGTCAAGCAATATGTTCTTCCAACTTCAACCTCCTCTCTCACCTCAGAGGTCCGACGGGTTCACGCTCAGATGGTCAGGTAGAATGGAGGAGGAACCCCCAACACGGCTCATCTCAGCCATTTTATTTGCATGCCCCTAGGTTGACACTTGTCCCCCATGCAACTGCATGAATTCCTTCAGCATGCGTTCCTTCCATTCAAAAGTTGTTTGTCCTTCCAAAAGAACTTAGGATAAAACATATTATTCACATGTCTTTTGGAATAATATTAAAATATTATTCTCAAGGACCTAAGCCCATAGGCTCAACACTTAGTCCCTTTTCCCACCTTCCAACCCCTAATCCCTTGCCCACTCTGTGGAAGCTTAGTCCCCCATCACTCATTCATTGTGGTTGGTCTGCGCACAGAGGTGTTTATATTTTATTACTATTCCGCATAAATACATGTACAAAATCAAGCTCTTGGCCTTCAACACTTAGGCTCTCTGGCCTAACAATCACATAATCCCACTAGCTTATATAAACTCGGCTCACCAGCCTATAAAACATATTTACAATTCATTTCATAAACAAGATTTACAATAGGGCTCAGCCTTGGGGACATTACAATAACCCTCCCCTTATTTATTCACTGTCCTCAGTGAAACTTTACACTGCATCTGCAAGATTTTCAAAAAATTTCAAAAAGATGCGGATAATTTCCCCGCATAACATATTCATGCTCCCATGTCTCATCCTCAGGACCGTACCAGGTCCACTGGACCTTTACAAGCTCTATGGCTCGATTCCGAAGTTGTTTTCTTTTCCTGTCCAATATGCGCACAGGATGCACTTGTAGGACACCTTCGGGTTCCACCTGAATCACATTCCAATCGATAACATGATTAGCATCGGGTATATATTTCTTAACCAGTGAAACATGAAACACATTATGTACAGTCATAGATGTAGGTAATGCAAGCATGTATGCAACTGGCCCAATCCTTTCCAGGATTTCAAAAGGGCCACAGTATCTTGCTACCAACTTGGCGCAACTTCCCAGCTTTAGGGAACTCCTGTTAGTTTTCACTTTCAGGAAAACATGATCACCGAATTTGAATTCTATGTGGGTTTTGTTCTTATCAACATAACTTTTCTGCCTGTCCTAGGCAGCTTTCAAATTCTGTTTAATTCTCATCATTTGGTCTTCCATCTCTTTGAGCAACTCTGGCCCAACTATTTCTCTGTCAGTTGAATTATCCCAGCTCACTGGAGTGTTTCACTTTCTTCCATATAGTGCTTCAAATGGGCTCATCTTCAATGATGTATGATACCCATTATTGTAGGTGAATTCTACCAAATGCAGGTAGTCTTCCCATCTTGATGGTTTGTCCATCACATACATTCTTAGTATGTCCTCTATTACTCTGTTCACCCTCTCTGTCTATCCATCAGACTTGGGATGATACGTTGTACTAAAATTCAGATTTGTTCAGAATCCTTTGAACAGTCCTTTCCAGAAATTCGAGGTGAATTTCGGGTCCCTATCAGACACAATCGTCTTAGGAATTCCATGCAAGCATGCCACTTCTTTTAAGAAGATATCAGCAACATCTGTTACCTTGTGAGTGGTTTTCAGTGGAATAAAATGGGCATCTTTTGTAAGCTTGTCCACCACTACCATGATCGAATCATGTTGCTTGCTCATTCTGGGCAATCCTGTAATAAAATCCATTGTGACCACTTCCCACTTCCACTCCGGAATGGGCAAAGGCTGCAACAACCCTGCTAGGTGCCTATACTCATCCTTAACTTTCTAGCATTCCATACATTTGGTGATGTATTTAGCATTCTCCCTCTTCATACCTAGCCAAAAGTAATAATGGCTTTTGACTGCTTCCACAGTCTTCTGATATCTAGGATGTCTAGCATAAGTCACGTTATGCATTTCTTTTAGAATAAAAAGTTTCAAATACTGGACATTGGGTATGTACACCCTATTTTTGTACAGAAGTACTCCATCATCCTCCAAGGTGTAATTTTCCTCTTTCTGTGGCCTTTCACTCTGCTGTAGCTTTGCTACTAAGTCTCTGTACTGCAAATCGACACTTGCAGCTTCCAAAATTATATCCTTAATATTCGTCCTGTACATGCTAATGGTTGTAGCATGCAATTCATGCACCTTTCTACTGAGCGCATCAGCCACCTTGTTTTCCTTCCCTTTGATATGCTTAATATCAAAGTCGTATTCGCACAGAAACTCCATCCACCTACTTTGTCTAGCGTTTAAAGTAGTTTGATCAAACAAATATTTCAGACCATTGTGGTCTGTTCTCAATTCAAATATTCTTCCCATGAGGTAATGTCTCCATTTCCTCAGAGCGTGGACGATTGTTGCCAGCTCCAAATCGTGAGTGGCATAATTCTTTTCATGCTCTTTCAATTTCCTGGACTCATAATAGATTACAAATCCATTTTGGTTGAGAACTCCTCCCAACCCTTCCTTGCACGCATATGTGCACACCACAAAATCCATATTTGGATCTGCAATTCTCAGGATTGGAGCACTGGTTAACAACTACTTCAATCGCTGGAAACTCTCTTCACACTCTTCATTCCACTAAAATGTTTTCTCCTTCCTTTGCAAGGAAGTGATAGGGTGAGCCGTCTTTGAGAACCCTGCGATAAACCTTCTATAATAACCCGCCAGACCCATAAAGGATATAACTTTGGTCACATTCCTTGGTGCTGACCATTCTCGGATGGCCTCAACCTTCTTAGGATCCACAACGATCCGTTCTTCTGAAATAATATGTCCCAAGTAATGGATCTGTATTTGATAAAGTAAGCATTTGCTCAACTTGGCATACAGTTGGTGTTCTCTCAACACTTGCAGCACCATCCTCGGGTGTTTTTCATGCTCTTCCTCTGACTTGGAATACACCAATATGTCATCCAGGAAGACTATGACAAACTTGTCTAAATAGTTCCTGAATACACCATTCATCAAGAACATAAAAACAACAGGTGCGTTTGATAGTCGAAACGGCACCATTGTGAACTCGTAGTGACCATACCTTGTTCTAAAGGTGGTCTTATTGATATCCTCATCCTTTATTCTTACCTGGTGATATCCTGATCTGAGATCTATCTTCGAAAATATTTTCACACCCTTCAGCTGATCAAAAAGATCATCGATCCTCGGCAGAGGATACTTGTTCTTGAGAGTTACCTTGTTCAACTGCCGAAAATCAATGCACAAACTCAACATACCATCCTTCTTCTTTACGAACAGGACCGAGGCACCCCAAGGTGATGCACTGGGGTGAATGAACCCCTTCTTCAAAATCTTTTCAAGCTACAATTGCAACTCTTTCAGCTTTGGCGTACTCATTCTATAAGGAGCTTTCGACACCGAAGCTGCTCCAGGCATCAAATTTATAGAAAAATCAATGACTCTCTTTGGAGGTAGTCTAGGTACCTCTTGAAATACATCCTTCAACTCTGTGAGTACCTCATGGTCTCCAATCTTTGAGACTTCATCTCTGGATGCTTCCTCCACATGGGCTGCAAATAATTGGCAGCCTTTCCTATAACACTTCTTCAGTTGCATGTCTGAGATTTCTCTAATAGCCACAACTATGGGAATTCTGTGGACTATTTTTTGATTTCCCTCCTCATCCACGCATGTAAACCTCTTGTTATGACAATCCAAGAGGGCATGGTGCTGGTCCAACTAGTCCATTCCAATTAAGCAGTCATAAGAGCCTAAAGGTAGAGCATTCAATTCAGCCTTCGTGCTCAATCCATTCATGTCTATCGAATAGGATTTAACCAATTCAGTGACCTTCCTCTTGGTTCCTGTATCCAACTGCACTAACCAAGACCTTTCATGTTTGCTTCTTGATAAATGCAAACTTTTCACCACCCTAGGATCTACATAACTATGGCTAGCCCCAGAATCAATTAAAATAATAAATGGTCAATTGTTGATCATACCTTCCACTTCAATCATGTGCGATTGAAATTCTACTTGCTTGTTGTCTAGGGCCGTGTAGATCCTTGGCATCCTGCTGCCCATATCCTCCACTGTTTCAGCTTGCTGAACATTTTGAACGGTTCTTGTTTTATCTTTTCTGTGGGGGCAGTCCCTGTACCTATGGTTCCCTATACATCCCCAACACTCCATAGGTGGTGGTGTGGGAATTTTCTCACCCACTTCAACCTTCCTGGGCTCTCTGAAAGATGGTTTTCCCTAAGGATTGTTTCTAAAAAAGGGAGGCTTGTTTCCCTTCTGCCTCTGCTCTTTCCTAGAATTCTTCTGATCATCCCAAGCCTCTCAAAAAGTAGGCCTTTCTCTTTGTTGTTCATATAAGCATTTTTCCCTTCTTATTGTTTCTTCCATAGTCTTAGGATCATCATACTGAATCTTGTCACCAATGGCAGGTGGAAGTCCACTCAGATACCTCTGAATCTTGACAGCCTCATCTTTGATGAATGGAACATACTTTAGTAGTTCCAAGAAACTTCGTTTGTATTCATCAATGGTCATGTTGCCTAGCTTGAGTTCGAAGAACTCCTTCATCTTTCTGTCATAGTACCTTTTGGTCAGGTATTTCTTCTTGAACTCCTTTCAAGTGATATCTTTCTCACTAATGTGCTTCACCTGCACAAACTGATCCCACCACATGGATTCTTTTCCCTTTAATTGATACATCACAATTCTTCCGTATGCATGAGAGGAATAATTCTGCAGTTGGAAATATTTCCTCATGCCAAGCAACCATGTTTCAACATCTTCCTCCTTCTTGTGTTCTCCATCAAACGTTGGAGGCTTGATCTTGTTCATCTCCCCTTTCAATTCATCCACTCCAGATCTTCGGTGTTTTTTGGTAGGGGATGGGCTTGAACTACTGTGTGCCTCCCTACTGGAATGTTTTTGGGAGTGATGATGATATCTTCTACCACTCCTTGATATTCTTCTTCTCTCAGGGGTCCTAGGACTCTCTGTCTTGCTTGAGCCACTCCTCTTCTCCAACTTCCTTTTTATTCTTTCTAGGTTCTTCAACATTTTTAAGTTGAATTTTCCCTGCTGATCCCTGACCCTCATGATCTTTCGGATATCATCTCAGTGAGCCTGGGCATATTTCTACAATGTTTCAATGAGTTTCATCATATGTCCTTCCTTATCCATCTCTTTTCCATGCCCATTAAAGTTCGATCCTTCGACTCCCAGGTTGAGATTCCTTCATTCTCTTTCGCTCTCTGAAATGGAGGCAATTTGCACCTCTTCCATTTCTATACTCGACGTAGATTCACAGTTGACCTGACACTCATTGAAATCTTCACACACAATGTGCAATCAACCAAAGTTTATCAAACCCATAAACCTTCAAGAAAGTTAAAACACTCATAAACCAATATGAACAAGAAAAATGTTTTGATTCCATTAAGTTTTATGAGCTCTATTTGGCTCTGCAAATTTCGATACTTCTAGTTTCGAGGTCTCGGTCCACGAGACTCTCATACTTGCTTTCGGGTGATAGCTCCATCTTTCTCCCTACCCTCGAAACCAAATGTACCTTTCACAACTTCACGATCTCGTGAGTTCACGAGTCAAATAACCTCAACTCTTATTCCTCCAAACGTCGATACCTGAGATGCGATATGGGTATGGATCCCTCCTCGCTAGCGCCTGCTACCTATAACCATAGGCTAGGGATAAGTTCTATCACCTCTCGCAACTCACAACTTCGCGGGTTGGAGTGTTGAGCCCCCGTGCTCCTCCTTTGCAA
Source organism: Picea glauca (assembly GCA_000966675.3). Lineage (NCBI taxonomy): Eukaryota > Viridiplantae > Streptophyta > Pinopsida > Pinales > Pinaceae > Picea > Picea glauca. The sequence continues at coordinate 496,526 of JZKD02S1674339.1, read as the reverse complement.
ATTTTGAAATCCCGATTTACTTTACCCTCCGGGCCCACATAACACAACTGTCTCCACATCTACAGTGGTGAGTGGCACCTTCAGGAGGGTCCACGTTATCTATGGTGATGTCATCGGGTCCCACCATGCTCACTTTTCTTTTGTCCCACTGGCACGTGGTACACACCCATGTGTCCACATCCATTCCAATTCAAATCCAACGATTAGACCTTTCCCAAATCTATGGCACAAATCCTTTCGATGCTTCAGGGTTTTTGGCATAGGGAGTTCGTACATCCACACCTCTCAAACTTCCGTTTGCCGAAATCCTGAAATTACTGTCTACCACTCCACTTGATCCAACGGTCAAGTTCCTATCTTACGTTCTATGGTGTAGATCATTTCAGGAATTTGTGTTTCGCTATTTTGCAACTTGCGAAAACAAGGATCTTCCCTTTTGGTTTCCTGGGTGTCGAAACGCTGTCCGGAAGCCACATGTTCCCCCCGATGGATGGCCCCGATGAATTTGAGGTTTCGCGTATCGTGATTTCCACATTCTTGTGCAACTCTAAAGGGTTTTTAAACCCTGCGCATGTTTTCCAGACCTGATGGTCACGAGGGTTGTCCTTTCCCCCAAACAGATCCTATAGCTTCAACACTTCTGGTGTGGAGTCCTCTCTCCCTATGGCCAGATACCACATCGGCTATGGTTTCATAACACTGCTACACCTCCTAATCTTCATAACACGGTCAAGTATCTCCTTTACACTCAGGAGCATTCAAAGGTCTGAAATTGGTCCTCCAGACACAATTTCTCCTCAAACCCTCGGTCCAAAGACCATTCAACTGGCCCATCTAGGTTTAGCGTCGAAACCTTGGCTCTAATACCATACTGTAACACCCCTTTTGTTATTGTAACACTCTGATACCATTTTGTAACACTTCTTTCATTTGAAGATGTAACACCCCCTTTCCATCAGCCAGGCAGGAGCTACTTCGTGGAATAACAATCTCATACTTAATTATATGTATATGACATGCATTTAAAAAAATGAAACACATCTAAACTCAGAGTAACATAAGAATTACTGCTAACACAAATATTCCCTAGCATTAACAATAATTCATCTGCACAACGGAATACATGATAAAATATAAGCATCACAACATAAGCATGCAAAACATAACATTTAACATAAGTTGATACTTATCTTGAAACTGTGGTACTTCCACCAACCACGTGCAGGCCTTCCACAAACCTCCCAACCTTAGACCGAGTTGCTCGTCAAGCTCAACAACGGGTCACCCCCGAGCTGGGACTAAGCTCCACCCCAAGGCAAGGAATCCTAGGCTAGGCTGAGGTTACAGGGAAAACACACAGGCACAAGGAAGGAATTCTCTCCCAGGAACCACTCATACTCACTGCCCACAGAATCTCCTTCCCCACATGTCTGTTCCACCCCAAGAGTATACACCTTCTCTGTCACCTAGACAGTCCTTTCGCTGCTAACCTCCCTTGCCTTGGGTTTTAGCAACAGACCAGACCAGAAGTCTCTGAGCTTTGTGGCAACTATAGGGTTCCTTCCAGGAGTTCTCTCCTTTCCTCTGCGCACTCTCTCACCTGGAGAGAGTCGCTAACAGGTGAAAAAACCTATTCTTCCAACTTCAATCACCTCTCTCACCTGGAGATAGTGTTGTACAAACTGGCCAACAAGACACACGTAGTCCAGCACTGCATGGCCTCAACAGCCAACGGGGAAAACATACACAGGCTTTCCAACAGGCTTAGCAATGACAGGATGGTCTTGCGGTTATGGCTTGGGGACAGAGATTCCACACATAGGCTCAATTTTTTCAGATAAAGGATGTCTTGGCTTTTTAGAAATCCACACAGGCTATCCCCGAAATCAGCACAGACTCTTCTCAGGGATGCGTGACGAGTTGTCCACTCAGAGGTAGATTCAGAATCCACGATTCACCACAGGATGTGCGGGCTATCTCAGAACAAATATAGACCTTTCTCCCGGTTCAGAGGATGCACGAGGGTATCTCTGTAGGGGTCAAACAGTTCACACTTGGGCAGTTGAGCGTCGAATGGAGAAGGAAACCCCAACACAACTTATCTCCGCCATTTTATTTTCATGCGCCTGGGTTGACACTTGTCACCCATGAAACTACATGCATTCCTTCAACATGCATTCCTTCCATTTGGACGTTGCTTGTCCTTCCAAAAAAGAACTTAGGATTAAACATATTATTCACATGTCTTTTGGAATAATATTAAAATATTATTCCCCAAGGACTTAAGTCCCTAGGCTCAACACTTAGCCCCTAGGATCCACACTTAGCCCTCTTTTTCCACCTTCCAGCCCCTAATCCCTTTCCTACCCTATGGAATCTTAGTCCCCCATCACTCATTCATCGTGGTCGGTCTACATGCGGCGATGTTTATATTATATTACTATTCTGCATAATACAGGTACAAAATCAGGCTCTTGGACTTCAACACTTAGGCTCTCTGGTCTAATAATCGCATAAGCCCACTAGCTTATATAAACTCATATCACCAGCCTATAAAACATATTTACAATTCATTTCATAAACAATATTTACAATAGGGCTCAGTCTTGGGGAAATTACAATCTACCTACACAAGGATACCTTATTTAATGTTTTGAAATGGCTCAAAATCTCGAATTATTAGAGTTACTGAACACTCTAATAAACACCACTGAAGACAACACAGTGATATTGAACAAAGAAACTCTTCAATCAGTTCTAACTTGTTTGCAAGTGACGCAAGTGAAAGTTAGAATTCTTCAATCTCAGTCCCATTTATTGAATGATGAGTTGATTGATCTAAAAAATAAACAGCGAGTGAAGTGTTTTGAGCTAGTTTTTGTTCAGCACAACCCTCTCTATGATGATAATGATGATGATGATGTTTTTAATCAACAATCAATGAAGGAATCTATTCATGAACCTACATTTCAAGAGTTTTCTTTTGATTTCAGTGAAGAAAATCTTTCAATGTTGCAACAACATGCAGTAAATCCACTTCCACGGATTTCAAAGAAATAGGTTCAGAATACTCTTTCCAAGCCCATCATCAGATCTCGGGAATAAATAATTTACAACAAGAATAGAACAAGACTTGGATATGACAAGGAAGTTACCTTTCATATTCCCAATTATTCCGGACCAATCAAGTTCCATAGTGATGGATTCCTTCAAGAAGCTTCAACTTCACCTGTTCAATTTCACCATCAGAATGAGAAGTGCCAACATTGTAATCGAGTTGGTCACATGGAGAATAAGTGTTTTGATATCCATCCTTGCCAAAGTTGTTGCAAGCATAACCATTCTTCAAATAGATGTTCAACGCTAAAGAAACCTACAAGATTGAATATTCACTATGATTGGATTGATCCTTGGTAGTGGTCATCAACAACCAAGCGATTATACAAGTCTTACTGAAGAATTGAATCTTGAGTAAAGACCAATATTGTAGCACATAACATTTTTGTACCTCACATAAGTGATCCCCTTATGGAGTAGCTTTAGAGCATGTCCCTCACGGGATGAGATGACATGTGGTTTTTTCTGCATGCCCACTTTGTGTTGTACTCAAATGGAACAAGTATGGTACTCTCTTGATCATAGAAGGAGGGAGTAAAATGATGAAACTCTCGTACACCTTAAGGGAGGGAGTTCAAAATTCCAATAACGATGGTTCATGAAACCACTTGTGGTATCTCCTTTCAGCTGACAAAGGGAGCAATTGATGATGGAATTGAAGATGGTTTTCAGACAGAAAGTTTCGACAACAACAAAAAAAAAAACATCAAGTATGCCAGATGGGCATGAAATTTTCCAAATGGGCAACTACAGTCTGTAGATGACAGACTTTGGCAGAATTATGGTTCAATAAGTTTAGGTTGAATCATACATAATTTGGATGTTAATTTTTTTTATTTTGAGAGCAATTATGTGGACGTTTAGTTCACATAGATGGTCATTCGACCTAGCAGAGGACAAGAGGATCCTTCTGCATTGCAACTTGGCATTTGAATGAGTTGTTAGGCATTTTTAGGGATGTGTCAGACTAGAATATGATTCAATTCTCTTGGTTCACTCTCATCAGATTGGAGTTTACATTAAGTGAACAAATTGCATGCATCCTGGCTCACATGATTACATAGTGAGATTTTCCAGAGATGGAAAAATTTGGCAGGATTATGGTTCAATGAATTGCAATTGAATCATACACATAATAAATTGGGATGTTGTTGGACACCTAAAAGTGTCAATATTGGTTAGTAGTTATCCAAAACCACGGACTCAGAGAGCACTTCAGTTATACACTGATAGTAGAGTGGTGATACTACATGTTCACCAATTAGCAGAAGACATGAGATTATTCTAGCTAAAATACTTGGCAAAATGATCAAATTGTCAAGCAATCAGGGCATGTTCAGATATTACAGTTGTTCATCTCCATATCTCAGCTCTCTTCCAGTTCATTTCAGATGAACCATTCAACATCCATATTGGTGGTTTTTCAGGCAGTTCTTCATTAAGGCTCAACACCAAAGTTTCAATATGAAGACTTGGAATTGATACCATTTTATGATTTATTGTTGGTATTATTGATTGGAATTAGGATTAAGGGGGGGATTGTTAGCCTAGGGCTTACCTTTACCAATCACTAAGTCTAAAATGTCACCAATATTTTTATTATTCATTTGGGATATTAGTAATATATCCTCAAGTGATGACTAATGATTTAGTTAAGATTGCCTAGCCTAGTCATCATGATTTTAGGATCTATAGCAAATATCTCTATGATGTGGCATCACCCATTGTACTATAAATATGTAACATTGGTGTGAATAAAGAAGTGTTGGCTAGTGAGCCTTTTCCACCATGTTTTTGTTGTTGTTTATGTTTGATCACACACTAGGATCACAGTAACTAACCTGCAAAAAATTCTTTCTAGGATCCTGCATCCATTTGTTAGTCCAAACATTATTTCTATGCATAGGAATAACATACCTTTCATTATTTCCATTAGATCTATTCATATCAAATATTATTTCTTCTAACTATTCCCTAGTTTTCATCCTAGCATAAAATTTATCAAACATACCTAGATTCATACTTCCGGAACAAAAAATTCCACTTATCTTTCTTTTCTCAAAGAATAAAGATTTCAAATCTGATTTTTTTTTACTGTTCTTACCTCTATCAGAGCACAATGCATTCAGATCTTACCTCTTTTCTTCAGATCTGACTTCTCTTCTTAGCACCGAGATTCACAAGTCAAATAAAATACTGTGCACTAGGGAAATAGGTCTACACACATAGCTTTATCTTTTCTTCAGTTCCCAGCAATAATAGTTTCAGGTCCTGACAACGGAACCATTTGTTAGCACAGGGGAAGACCCAGGGTTCAACGCTTCAACATTGCACCAACAAAACCCTAACTACTGGCCCTTTCGGCAACAACTGCGAAGCAAATGTAGTCTCACCGGAGGTAGAGGCAGGGGTGGTTGCAGGACTCCAGTATCTACAACCTTAGCTAAGACACATATATTGGATTGTAACACCTTAACAGAGAACTTGGCAGTTATAGATCATTAGTATTCAGGCTTAATTTACAACACAGGTAAACTCTAACAAGAGATCAATGCAGTATTCACCTAGATCTAATATATTCAAGCACTAATCACATTCACATAGGTTAGATCTAGAATTCATTCATATTAGTTAGCACTAAGCTTATCATATCATATCCATCTAATCATACATTACTACACCAAGCATTAACCATATGAACAATAAACAATCACAATGAAAAAAGTAACCATAACACAGGTGTTAGGTGGAAATATTGTCATTTAATTCCATTGTTGTACTTGCCCAACTATTTAATTTGTCAATCCGAGGTTCATAGTCTTACAAAGCACATGCACTATATATGCAAGACTGAAGTAGAACTAATCTAATCTAATTTGCTGAAATGAAATTAATCTAGGAAAGTATTGAAAGACTAACTATGAAAGCAGTAAATTAATCTAGGAAAGCAATACAACATGTGAAGAGTTGAATGACAAAAGAAATATGTGAGCTCACACAATATATCAATCTCAAATTATATTACAAGAGTCAAATGACAAAGCATGAAAGAATAACAAAGATAAGAATCCCCTTCTCCTAATTACAAGACTAAATTATGAATTACATGATCTCTCACTCTTCCAATTATGAATAACATGATCCCCCTCACGAAGAGAGAACACTCTCTTATATACATGAGAGTCTTGAAAAGTGTCATAATTACAGATCCATTATTCTCTCAACCATTCTCAACTATTTTCCTATTATTAGAAGATATGATCCCTTCAAATCCTCCACACATCTCTCACATATCTTAGATAAGATATGCCATCCAAATCTTCCATGATCTTCCTTTAAATATGCTTGAATGATTGTCCCAAATATTCTTCAAATCTTCAAAGCTTGAATATGAAATTCAAATTTGAGTCTAGGTGGTAATATTTGACTTTGTTTAAATCTTCACATATGCCTGCACACATCATCAAACTCATCCAACCTTGATATATAATGAAAATATGTCATTTTTCTAATATTTAATCATAAATTCACTTATAATTCTAAAATGAATAAAGTGGAAAATAATAAGGTGAAACCCAATGTATGTATGGAAATGGTATGATAAAAGGTTTATTAGGACCATGAAATGTAAGGAATGGTGAAGGGAAAAGAGGATATAAATGTGACATTTTTTATTCCTAACATGCCCCCCAACTCAACTTGTTGCATGTCCTCATGCAACCATGCATGGATCTTCTTAAGAACATTTGGCATTCATACTTTGGCTTTAATTGATGATGTCTTTTTAATAAAAAATATTTTCAGTATTTGAAATACAGGAGTAGAAGCATGTAACAACATATAATACATGTGTAACAACATATAATACATGTGTAACAACATGTGAAATATGTGTAACAACATGTGAATTTTCTTATGGTTGGTTCTTTTGTGACAACCATGAATAAAAAAGATGTTGGTTCTTGTGTTAACAAAATTCATTTCACTTATTTATTTTCTTCCTACAATAATTTAGCCATATACTCACTGGAAATAATAAGCTATCAATGTGCATAAGAAAGCATCATTGTGTATAAGAAAGCATTTTCTTTATCTTTATGAATCATGCCAATATGTGTATCAATCGAAATGCAACAAAGTGTTCGCTGGAAAAGAAATGTTAGTGAATCATAAATGGAATGATGAGATGGTAAAATGGAATAATGGTAATGAATATGTGGTGAAAGAGTCCCCCCCCCCCCAACTGAATCGGTTGCATGTCCTCATGCAACTTAGTGTAGGTCATGGAAGGAAAGAGAGCATGGCGAGGAAATTTTCCAAAATATTCAAGTTGGCATATAAGAAATTCTGTGATTAAATCTTAGAAAAGAACATACCTCCACTTACCCAAAAAGTAGATGTAGCTGTTGCGGCTGCTGGATCAAAGAATATCAGGAATGTGTCACTGTTGCAAGATCAAGAAAATGGAACTGCTAATGTTGTTGTTGCTATAAATGGATCATGGGAAATGAAGGAATCTGAACTGTTACTACTGAATCACGAGAAATGTGGAAGGCAGAGAATATGGAACCGTGATACTCTCATAGATCTGAAATCAAACTATTGCAACTACTGAGGAGATCATGAAAAAGTGTATAGTCTTCACCCGCTACAAAATCGATGGTACAATTCTCATCATGCAAATGAATGTGTCAATGTGAAGAATGAAGAAAAATCATTGGATTACTGGCCATTGATGAATGTTGTTAACCAATGCGAGACAAACTCACCAATGATGACAATGAGTGTCAAGTTACCTGAGTATATCTTGTGAAGTACGAATAGATAGGTTGATGTCGAGCCACTTGCAAGATCTGATGATCAAGGGACATTGATGTATTCCCATGATCATCAGCGAGAGAACTCGCCATTAAGGCATGCAAGCCTCTAGGTACTCAAAATGAACTCTAGTCTATATACCAGATAATGTGTCGAGGTCAACGGGGCAAGACTGTTGAAAGGTGGGCCTTAAGGAATCCCACATCAGTCAACGCAAGTTTATAAAAAGATTGGTAGGACTATAGATGGAAAGATCTCAGTAGAAACAATGTGTATGGCAAGGAAATCTAATCATGGAAAGGGGGTTTGTTTTATTCAAAAGGAAAACCGGAAAGGAAAAAATGAACTGAAAATGATAAAGGAAATGATGTATGCAACTCAGAAAGATAGGCATGTGTGAAGTGATGAAAGTTAAGGCAATGGAAGATGGCTTCAACACCTAGATGATTAATCATCTTTGAAGGCGAAGTGGGATAGTGTCACAGCATGAAATTTGCGAAAATAATAGTGTATCAGCATGGTCATTGTGTAATAGCAAACATCAAGATGTGCAAAAAGTTTCTGTGTAACAGTAAAATGTTGTTGTGTATTAGAAAAATGTTTTTGTGCAACATCAAAATGTTGTTGTGTAACAACAAAATGTTTATGTGTAACAACAAACATCAGGATATGCAAAAAGTTTCTATGTATCAGCAAAACTGTTTCTATTGAGTAACAACTCCTTCAAGCTATCTAGTAAAGCATGTGCTTCTGAAAAATGTTTTGATCCATGAAAATCATTGCAGCAGTAAAGTGTGACTGTCTTCATTCCTACAAAACTTTAGTACAAATTCTTGCATAAAAATTGTGAGATTTGCAAAGAATATGCAAAACAGATTTAAGTACGAATGTGAGAAACTCATAGAAAATGGACTGTGTTTTTATACGTGTTGTCCTTGCAAACTGGTTTGTCTTCTTTTGTTGTGACAATGACCCCAAAAAAAAACATGAATCGTGAAAACAACTCAGGAATTTTTAGAATGTCCATTTGCAAATTTTGATTTTTATAATGTTTTTGTGTGTTTCCATGTTTTTATAATTTTTATTGTTTTTCTTTTTAATTGAGACCAAGTTTTGTATTATTCTCAAAAATAAATAAATAAATAAAAACAAAGAATCCAAATGAATACTGTGATGATGCTTGTATAACCATTTTCTCCTTTGTTGATCGGAAAAATATACCAGAATTTTGCAAACCATTACTTTATACAAAAGTAATTGTAATGTTATTAGTGTGAATCTCACATTCCGATTAGAACTGGTATGATTCAACAACAAATTCAGCACAAGCATCACAAGGATCTATGGATTTAGCAATTGTATCAAGGACTCTTTATAAACTGCAAGAACTGCGTTCCAAATTCGTCGTGTCCATCAAACATCCTAAAGTAAGAGAATGCAATCGAAAGGGAATTAAAAAGTAATAGAAATAGAACTGGCCCAAATAGATCATGAAAAATATAGTTACCTGGACCTGAGCAAGAGTTTGACTATGAATCTACCACAGTGGAAAACCGACCATCTCGAAATCTGCCTTCTTCACGGTCCTAAAAATAAGAATTGCTCTCAAAATAAGCATAATTTTCAAAAACCGCTCACAAGTCAGATAAATGAGACCCTTCTACACAAAACCCGTGTGCCGGATTTTTAAAATTCATCATGGTGTGCTCACAAATCCCATCCAAAATTGATTGTCTGCAAATTGACGAAAATTCCAAATTCTCATTGTATGTGTGAGTTGGGTGTGGTTTAATTGTCCATTTCTAGCTTGTTGGTTAATCACCAACATGAACAAGTAGCTTATGAATCTATGATCATCCACATGGAGCTCATGAATCTTTGATCCAACCATTTTGTTGATTGAATTAAGTAAAACCTGAGCATTCATTACCTTGGCAAAGCAATTTTGATGCATATCCAATAATAAGATTGGGAGCATATCTCAATTTAGATAATTCCTTTGGGCAAATTTATTAAAAAAAAATCAGTTTGATTGTAACAATATCAAAAGATAATCAATAATAGTTACGTAGTTAGGATGTGGCCCATATTTCACGGTAATCTATTATGGGAAAATAAGAAAAAGATTGTGTTTAATTGTTACAAGATCTCCCTCTTAATTCAGGGAATAAAGGCTATCTTTCCGTAGTTTTTAATGACTAATAAGCGTTGAAAGATTTTATTCCCACTAGACTTTAGCAAATAGGAGAAAAATGGTAGGGAGTTGTAACAACCAGAATTTGCAAAGACCATGATCAGGATTCGAAATTTAAGTTGATTCTTTGACATTTTTAATCAACGTTTATCATCATTTTTATTTGGTTGACTTTGTAAACAAGAGCTTTAGCTTTTGATGATTTGATTATATACAGGTTGCAACATGTAGGGTTGAATGTGAAAGGATAAGGCTGGCGAAAGGATGGCATCAAAAATAATAAATAAAATGGACCAGACTGGAAGTTAAAAATGAGAAGAGCGCAAGCATGACACTGTTTAATCACTGTTACAGCAAAAAAACATCATTGTTTTAGCATATAAAATTCATTGTATCAGCATGAAAAATTTCGCTGTAACAACATGAAAAAATTTCGCTGTAACAACATGTAAAATTTCGCTATAACAGCGACTGTCTCAGCATGTAAAAATTTCATTGTTTCAGCATAGAAAATTTTTACTGCTTCAGCATGTTGTAACAAGATGTAAAATTTGGTTTTGTTTTTATTCATTTGTGTTTTTATACTTGCAGGTCCAGGATGAACACACGATTATTATTATTATTATTTTGTTTTGTTTTATCCTAACGCCACTACTGTTTTTATTATCCAATCACTGTTATAGTAAAATTTCGTTGTAACAACATGTAAAATGTTGTTGTACTAGCATGTTGAAACATCATGTACAACTTTCGTTGATCATCATGTTGTAACAATATGTAAAAAAAAAAATATGTATCAGCACGCTATAACAGTGAAAATTTTCGCTGTGTTTTATTTGTTTACAATTTTATTTTTTTTAACTGTTTTTATTTGCAGGTCAAAGGATGGATGCAAAGACATTCATTCCTGAAATCAAAATTATTCCTATTTTCTAATCCTCGCGGTCGCACGAAGCGCAGAGGAGAGCATACTTATTCTAGGTAAAAGAAAAACTGAAAATTAAAACCTACCTACTCTATGCTAAATGGAATTAAAAATTAGTTACATGTAGGCAAATTTCCAGTGGAGCCATTCACGTAACAGTAACAACAATATGTTCAATAACAATTTTTCAAATGAAAAATAGGATTTTACGAGAATGAATGAATCTAGTTGTTGTGACTGCAAATTTTCTAAATAAAAATAAAAAAATGGAGCTAATCGAGTACTTACCTGGAACCATTGCTCGATAATGCTTTCATAGGCGAGTTTTTCCTCGCTCAGATCTTGCTGAAACTCCTCATTGTCCTCCTCAAGTTCCTCAGATGTTGATTTCTTGTTTGTTTCTAGAGGAGTATTTAATCTCTGAGCTGCTGTCAAGATCTCCTCTTGCTGAGAAGAAGAAATCCCAGTTTTCGCCAAGATCTGAGTGATTTGTTCCAAGTCGACACTCATGGTTAAATCATATTGCAAAAGGGGTTCTTACAACACCCAAACAAAATAAAAAAACTGAAAATCATACTTGCTGAAACACATGAAAACCTCTTCATAGTTGCAAAAATCAAGCACACTTGCTGAAATTGAAATTCACACTCTAGTTACGCTTGCAAGAAAATCAAACTAAAATTCAATCCATCGTGCTTCCCCAGCAACGGCGCCAAAATGTTAGGCGGAAATATTGTCGTTTAATTATGTTGTAGTACTTGTCCAACTATTTAATTTGTCAATCCGAGGTTCGTAGGTTTACAAAGCACATGCACTATATATGCAGGACTGAAGTAGAACTAATCTAATCTAATTTTTTGAAGTGAAATTAATATAGGAAAGTATTGAAAGACTAACTATGAAAGCAGTAAATTAATCTAGGAAAGCAATACAACATGTGAAGAGTTGAATGACAAAAGACATATGTGAGCTCACACAATATATCAATCTCAAATTAT
>JZKD02S1674339.1:456306-484424 GCA_000966675.3 Picea glauca | reverse complement strand
TATATCAATCTCAAATTATATTACAAGAGTCAAATGACAAAGCATGAAAGAATAACAAAGATAAGAATCCCCTTCTCCTAATTACAAGACTAAATTATGAATTACATGATCTCTCTCTCCCAATTATGAATAACATGATCCCCCTCATGAAGAGAGAACACACTCTTATATACATGAGAGTCTTGAAGAGTGTCATCATTACAGATCCATTATTCTCTCAACCATTCTCAACTAGTTTCCTATTATTAGAAGATATGATCCCTTCAAATCCTCCACACATCTCTCACATATCTTAGATAAGATATGCCATCCAAATATTCCATGATCTTCTCCTTTGAATATGCTTGAATGATTGTCCCAAATATTCTTCAAATCTTCAAATCTTGAAGATGAAATTCGAATTTGAGGATAGATGGTAATATTTGACTTTGTTGAGATCTTCACATATGCCTGCACACATCATCAAACTCATCCAACCTTGATATATAATGAAAATATGTCATTTTTCTAATATTTAATCATAAATTCACTTATAATATTGAAATGAATAAAGTGGAAAATAATAAGGTGAAACCCAATGTATGTATGGAAATGGTATGATAAAAGGTTTATTAGGACCATGAAATGTAAGGAATGGTGAAGGGAAAAGAGAATATAAATGTGACATTTCCGAGTCCTAACAACAGGATGTACGTGGTTCACCCTCAGTTTGGGGCTACATCCACCAACTCTGCTTCTCCTTTATTGTCTTCTGTCAATCTTTTACATGCACAGAACCATGAGATCCTACTCCGTGTAGGACAAGATATCTGCACACACTTCTCTAGATCCTCCTTCCCTGAGCTAGATTACAGTACAAATCCTTTACACAGTCACTTGCACTTAGCCTTGCAAGCTTGTCATAGTATGCACAAAAGTATGTACAACTATTACTTGCACTTAGCACATCATCACACAAATGTCTATATCATCCTTCATGTCCTTTATTACATCGCCTAGACATCTATTTATACATTACAAATGGGCCTAAACATGGGTTAAACCATGGGATGACATCCCCATACCCGTTACATAAGCCCAAAATCCAAAATCCCTAAACAAGGGGCGGAGATCCCATGATCTTTGCTTCGACTTGCACTCTGCCTTCGACAGTCTGTCGAAGTCCCAAAAATGACCAAGGATCCTCAAAAATTGGTTAAGGGCCAATAGGACCATCAAATATAGATGAAACCGGAGGATGAGAGAGATTAAGTCATAACTGTCAGATCGAACTTGTTCATTTTCAGTCGTTGATCAAAGCTAATAAAGAGATGCAAAATTCTGGAATTTCACCACTTCGATGATTTTTGAGAGACAGGGAAGAAGCATGTAAAAGGACAAAGTTGCAAAGTCCCACCGGTCATCTGATATGATAGGAGGCTCAAGTTAAATCTTATTCATTAGTCAGGGTCCTCCGGTGTTGACCACTTCAAGAAGTTTAACTTCGGGAGAATCGAACCCTCTTAGAACTACTATAACCCGAAGTCCTGTAGTGCCTAAGTCCTAAAGTTTCATCAACTGTTAGATCGAGGGAAGGAATTCAAAAGTAATTTTGACCATCAGCTCTAGAAATTATGGACGTATATCGAAGTTTCAGAAGTTTGGAACTTTGACACTCCAACGATTACTATAGAATGGAAAAAGCCCTGAAGTGCCAAAACCACGAAGTGTAAATCCATCGTCATGAAATAATGAAGGCCGCCAGATATGGGAAAAAGAATGTGGATAATCCATTTGATGGATGATGCATCATAGGCCATGAGGCAAGGGTGACATGTGGGGACACGTGTCACCTATATTAAATACCTTTTGTACCCTAACCTACTCATTTTTTAGTGACACATGGCACACATGCCATGGGTCCATGTCACCATAGGTGACATCAACATGCCATGTAATTTATAGGAGTATCGCCTCTGGGGATGTCAAACTTCTCTACCAGCTAAATTGTCGAATATCGAAGTCCCAAATTCACACAGACTATCGATCTAATATCCCTTCGGGACCTTTCTAAACCATTAGATCAAGCAGTCGTAGGATAGGGTAAGTACTTCGTTGAGTATCTCTCCAGGGGAGTTGAGCGACTTGGTAGTTGTAATGTTCTATAATCTCGTAGCTCCAAATTACTAAATTTATTAGGGCCATCCATCCCAACATTTGATTAAGTTGCGACCGTTGATCTCGTTTAAGCCTCCAGATGGGGCGGGACCATCCATTCAACGAGAGATTAAATATCGACCGTCTGATTTGCTAGTAGAGTTATTGGAAGGATTTTAGCGAAGTTTAACTACAAGAGAAGTTTGATATTGAAATGGAGAACAGTAGAAGGCTGATTTCTGAAGGACTTGGTCCCAACATCGGTCTCATGAAAAGGTAAAGGTGATAAATTAGATGCACGAAGGGCCTAGAAGTGATGAAGCCCTTATACATTGTGTTTGGAAAAGCTCCTGTGTAGAAGAATACAAAGGAAGGTGCTAAAGAGTGAATAATCTCATGGTTTCAATCCATGGTCACATGGAAAGTGGTTTGAAGGAAACGCCTATGTAGAATTCGAATTGTGAACCAGTTAAAGGAGTTGTGGAATATTTCGACAAGATCCTGTTGCAAAGCAAAAGCGAAGGGGATGAAAGTGATTTTTTTTCGGGAAGCCATAACTTTCAGCTCAAGTATCGAATTGGGGAAATATTGTAGTCATTAGAAAGACGATTCAGAGGAGAATAACATGGAATTTCTATAATATGGAAAATGATAATATATTCTTCATTATTTCAGAAGAAAAATGACCTATAACATATTTTGGCATTTTTTTTAATATGCATAATTCTAACAAAATGTTTTCTTGCAAATTTTGTAGAATTAGGGGGTGTAAACATATCAGTTCAGTAAAAGAATGAAAATTCAAGAAATGGAAGAAGGAGAGGGAGCTTCTAGCCATGATAAAGAGGCCAAAGGTAAAAATAATCAACATTGGTAATGTACAGATAGAATCCAATTGACACTAGGCTAATAAGAGAAAAAAATCATATAAATGCTCAAGTGTTTCAAAGCTTAAATTAGTTGGAGAAGCAAACAAAGAATGGATCAGACTCAAAACAAGAGGAAGAGGGAATATGTCATGAAATAAGAGATGACTACAGAAGAAATAGTTATTCAAGAAGTGCTAGTAGAACTCATAGACATCACTCACCTCCCTATTCAACAAGGAAATTTTATGCATCTAAAGATTCCCATAAGTAGTCCAGAGGTGTCTCCTATTAGGCACCAAAGAAGAAGACATGAATTGGAGAATTTACAAGGAGAGATAAGGAATCTTAAGACACCATCCTTTTATGGTGAAAGAGAAACGGAATATGATGATGAGGCATGGTTTCTTGGACTCAAGATATGTTTTCAATTGCATAATTACTCATCAAACCTAAAAGACAAAATTGCCACATACCGTTTACATGGGAAAACTATTATGTGGTGGGATCAGCTAAAGAAAGGTGAGCTCATTAATGAGAATAGGATAACTTGGAAGTAGTTCAAGAAATATCTACAGAAGGAGTACCTTTCATAACACTTCTATGACAAGAAAATGTAGGAGTTATTTGAAATTATGTTGGGAAACATGACTATGGCAGACTATTAAAAGAAGTTCATGGGGATGCTAAAGTATGTGGGTTTTATAAAAGATGATAAGGTGAAATTACAGAGGTTTTTAAGTGGATTTCCATCCTTTTATAAAGAGAATATTCAATATGATGAACCCAGGACTTTGACTAAGACCAATAGAACGGATAAGTACATGTATGAGCAGTGAAAGGGAAGAGAGTATTAACAAAAGTCTTGGAAGGATAAGAAGAAGGAGAAGTCTGATTAGAGAAAGAAAGGATTCAAACCTCCTTTAAATATAAATATCCCTAATAAAAATCATTAATACTAGTATGCTAAGGACGAATCCAATAGAGAAGACTCGGGAAAAAGAGGAAGACCACCAATCCAATGTTGAAGATGTGAAGAAGATCATCTGCACAAGGATTTCTCTCACAGAAAGGAAAAAGTGAAGACCATGCACAACATCCAAGAGGATACAACAATAGAAGACATGGGAATAATTTATGAAGCCTTAGATGATTGACAACCAGAGTACCAATCCAATATGATTGAGGTGGAAGGTAAGATCATTAATTAGCCTGTTCTATTTTAATTTATTCATGAGAAAGTCATTGTTACATTTATCCTAAAATAGTGGATAGATTACAATTGGAGAAAAGTAAGCTTGGAAAATCAAGTTTGGTTCATCTAGACACTGGATCCAAAAGGGGAATCCATGATATGGTCAGAGGTTGTTTCATAAGTCTTAATGGTGTGAATACTAATGTTGATCTAAATATTATACCTATGGGGTCTTATGATATTATAATTGGAATGGATTGGTTGGAAAAGCATCACAGTGTCTTAGATTGTCATAACAAGACATTTATATATCTTGATGAAGAAGGAAAACATAGCACTATGAAAGGAGTTCCAAAACCCATATCTATAAGGGAGATTTCATCCTTACAACTAAAGAGATCTTTCAGAAAAGGATACCAATTGTATGCACTTAGTACAAGAGTACATATCATGCATTCTACAACTGTTAGTATGCATCGGTCATATTTAAAGAGCACAATTTTAGATGACGTTGCCACATATCAACATTAACTACAGGTAAAGGAAAGATTAGAGCAAGAAAATGTACAACAAAAAATTAAAGAATATGAGGTGAAGGAATATGGATTACTTATGCATAAAAATAGAATTTATGTTCCTAGTTCCAGAGAACTTAGGAATTGGGTATTAAAAGAAATGCATAATGTTCCATATGTTGGACAACCCGGTTACCAAAAACTGATTGCAACAATAAGAATCCAATTCTTTTGGCCATGAATGAAAAAAGATATTTTGGATTACATTTCCAGATGTATGGAATGCTAGAGAGTAAAGGATGGGGATAGGCACCCAACGGGTTTGCTACAACCATTACCAATACCAGAGAAGAAATGGGAAGTGGTGACCATTGATTTTATAACTAAACTTCCTAGGAAAACAAGACAACATGATTCAATCATGGTAGTGGTTGATAAATTGACAAAGGTTCTTCATTTTGTTCTTGTAAAAATGAATTATACAACAACTAATATTGCATAAATTTACACGAGGGAGATTTCTAAGTTGCATGGGATACCTAAGAAAATTGTCTTAGACAAAGATACAAAGTTTACTTCAAATTTATGGAGGGGATTGTTTAGAGGATCTGGTGCAAATATGAACTTTAGAACAACATACCACCCACAGTCAGATGGGTAGACAGAGAGATTCAACCAAGTAATTGAAGACATGTTGAGAATGTATGTGATGGATAAGCCATGCAAGTGGGAAGATTACTTGCATTTGGTTGAGTTTTCCTATAAAAATAGGTATCAAGATTCATTAAAAATGAGCTCATTTGAAGCTTTGTATGGTAGGAAATGCAATGCTCTAGTGAATTGGGACAACCCAACATATAGAGTAGTACTTGGGCGAGAGTTGTTGAAGGATATGGAAGACCAAATGGTTAGAATTGAGTAGATTTTAAACGAAGATCAAGATAGTCAGCAAATTTATGCAGATAAGAACATGACAACTATAGAATTTAAAGTGGGGGAGCATGTTCTTTTAAAAGTGAATCCCAAGAAGATCTCTTTGAAGTTGGGTAGTTGTACAAAGCTAGCAGCCAGATTTTGTGGTCCATTTGAGATATTGGAAAGAATAGGGCTAGTTGCATACATGCTTGCATTGACTACTTCCATGAATGTGCGTAATGTATTTCATGTATCTTTACTAAAAAATTATGTACATGATCCTAACCATGTTATTGATTCGCATCTGATAAAATTAGAGATAGAGGGAGACTTTTAGGTCCATCCAATGCAAATATTGGATAGAAAAGTCAAAATTCTCCATAATCGATTTATAGAGATGGTAAAAGTTCAGTGGACCTGCTACAAGATGCTACTTGGGAGCATGAAGATTCCATGCAGGCATAGTACCTACAACTTTTTGAATAAATTTCTAAATTTTGATTTTTGTTTTTTATATGCAGTGAGAACAATGACAAAATAAGGGGGAGGGAAATGTAATACCTTGGTTTTGAGCCTCGTATTAAATAATGTATTTTTTTAATGAAAGGCCAGAGTGACCAAACAATTGAAAGAGGCCAGTGTGCCTAGGAAATGTGATTTTTTTATCATTATTAATATTAAATACCTCATTGGCTACTAGATGAACAAGGACAAGACTTATAGGGGGATATGATTCCACAAGAGAGGGGGCTTGAGGGGATATTTATTTATTTTATATTTTATTTACCATTTTTCTTTAATGGAGAATAACAATTACATGATATTCTTGGGGGGAAGGCCAAGTGGTTCCTTAATTCCAAGAAATACATAAACCCATCTTTGGTTTGTTTTGGGGGTTTGTTCTTCTTCACTCATTCACTCACTCACTCATTGTTCATTATTCACACCTTTCATTATGTTCTCACTCCACTCATTCTTTCACACGCTCATCTTTCCTCATTCATGTTTTTGCTTGGGAAAGGAAAAACAATTGTTGGAGAGAATCCATTGTTTGGTTGGCTGTAAATATTGTTGGTGTATTCCAGCCATGAACTAATGTTTTCATGTCTGAGATTCTTTGGCCTTTGTTCATTGTTTCTCATGGCTGCAAATCCTGAGAGTACCAACATGGATATTCTTGATCAGATGCACTAGAGCCCTAGAAGGAGGTGGACATCCTGAGGGATTGCGCGACAGAAGAGAGTTGGTGTACTTGGATTGTTGTGGTTGTTGAAAATCTTGTGAGATCTTGAGTGCTGACTGGTTTGGGAATCCGAGTGACACTCTGGAACCATCCTTCTATATTCAAAGCCTTGGATCAGGGTTGACATTGTTGTTAAGACTTGGAACAACAATTTCTACGGTTGGGTAGAATGTCCTTGGTATGCATCCAGTTGGTGATTCGTTTCATTAAAGATAATTTCTTTCTGTTATGGTTTCATTTACCTATGTATTTATTCCAATGTGTATTTATTTATCTATGAAATTTGTATCCATAGTATGCTTGCTTGTTGGTTATTGTTGTGCATGGCATATCTCTCATTTATTTATGTTGTGTCATGAATATTTAACTCTGCATGTGAATATTTCATGCATGTTTATTAAGTAAAGATTTGATTAGAACTTGATATTATTCCAGAAGTGGGCTTGAAGTGGTGTAGCTCGGCCTGTGGGTGGATGGGAAAGTTACAATACACCAAGGAACTACGTTAAATAAGACAACTAATACACTTATTGGCTTAATATGAATAGTTAACAAAAGTATAACAAAAAATCAAGGGAATTTACAAGAATAAAAGAACTTCCAAACTTGAATATTCTAATCTAGAGGATACACACATGACGAAATACTTGAAGGAATATCGGTCAAAAATGGGGAGGACATGTAGGACTAATAGAAAATGAGTTATATTTATCTTCCATACCTTTGTATTGGTGAATAAAATCATTCATACCAAAATATGTTGTGTGGTGAGGCCCTTATCTTGATATTTGAGATGACAAGCTCAAAATGAAAACTAAGGGAAAGCCTTCACATTTTAAAATATAGGGAAATGTTTACTCAAAATTGTAAATGTGGTAGTTTATAAGTGGGATTTATCTATGATTTGTAACTAAGACTAAATTTTTTTAAAGGATAATTCATCAGAGAATCAAACATTTTATCGAGAGTGCCTTGTAATTCTCAATGTTGTTGATTATGCATTAATATTTGCACAAAGTGGCATTAGAAACCCCCATTTCTAAAATTGCAACACTCAATTTATAAGAATGCAAAAATTAATCACATAAACATCGAGAATCCCAAGAATAATCAAGAAACAACCATGAAATACCATGAAATTCCCAACCATGAGCTTCAATTCGCCAATGTACTATTTTCAAAAAATAACTATCTACTTCCTTCTATTCCTAATACATAAAAAAACATAATAAGATTTTGTGTGGGAAATGTGGTGTTTGATGTACAACTTCAACAATTTCAAGTTCTCAAGCAAATTATGCATATTTGAGTTTTGTTTGTTTTTCTTGATCCATTTCGTTTTTCTCTTGCAAATCTTTGATGCATGAATGGATTTAAATATAGATTTCTTCCTCACCTACAAATATGTAATACAAAATCATACTAGAAAATGAAAAGAGAATGGAAGAAAAAAGTAAATAATGATGGGAAAAACCAATACTATAGCATGAATTTCCCAAGATTTAATATTTGTAGTACACAAGCTTATGGATGGAAATTTCACTGTAAAGCCATAAACTTAATCTTGAAGAAACCTTCTTGAAGGATACAATATTGAAAAATCTTTCCTCTTCACTCTAGGAATGACAACTAATATGGTAATAAATGTAATATAACTCACAATATTGGAGTTAGTCTTTGACATATCTCTCAATCCTTCAACAAATCCATGGGTTTTCTTATTGTGAAAATGAAACTTTACCCATTAAACCCCTAATATGTTGCAAATCAATCTCCTTTTCAAGCCACATGGTTTATTTAACCTTTCAGCATTGGATATGGTCTAGAAAATGCATATTATTTGTGTTTACAGGATGTTATATTTCTATCCAAGTAGAATCCCACAAAACCAAGAAGAAAATATGAGAAAACTAGTAAAGAAGGAAAAAAAATAAAAAATGAAGAAATGGCAGGGAATGAAAGATTTTCCCTCTAAAATATCAATCAATTCGATTCATAGGATATTGGATTTGATTCACTTTATTGGAGGGAATATTACCTTTCCATGTAATCAATCTACTCTCTAATCCTCCCATAACTTGGTTTCAATCCATGGAACACCATTGAACTGGTTAAGAAGATGTAAAATCCTTACCAAGTGAGTGACGTGCTTCCTAGGAATTTACCAAAGTAGGCAAAACATTTCCCATCTCAAAGAGAAGAGTAAATATTGGGTACTTAGGGGATATAATATCATTCATAATTAATTATCTTCTCTATATAGGCACACCATTGGCTCGGGACACTAGAAAGCCTCCCAAGTGAGAAATTTGTTCAAACATGTGAAAACCTTTCCTCTTGGACCTTGAAAAGGTACCAAAATGATAAAAAAAAATGAGATTTACATTTTATGTTTATGAAAAAATAATTTTGAAGCTGATATATTCAGAAAATCATGGCCGCCCATCAAATTCCTAGCTCATTTGGCTCTTCGTTGGTCATTGCAAGTGTCTTGGGATTCAACAATTTTATGATGGTCCACAATTTCATAAAAATACATGTGTCATAATTATTTGGATGTGAAAGAGAATATGGTATTAAATAACCACCTTAATAATTATTTTATCACATAAACATTCTTTAACAACGATTCATGACAAATATTTTAATTCCCACACTAAGTGCAAAAATTACATTGTCTCTTATTAAGAAAAACCCTAGTTCCAGAGATCATTGAATAAAACGTATTTCATGTAATAGAATAATAGGAGAGGGGTGCCACTAGCTATAATCTGATGTCAAGATTCCAAATCAATCAACACTTCATCGTTTCGAGTTCATGTTAGTGTTTTATGGAAAGTTGCAACTCGCTTCCTAAAGACATTCAAGGACATGTTGAGAATTTGGTCTAGAGGCACAAAATCCAATAAGAGAAATATAATTGAGTTCCCTAAGATATTCAATTTTTTTTCCCAATGCCAATGTGATCATGCTACCCATAATCACCTAAGCAAGTGTAATGAAAAATTGACCCTTAGTGAAAAAATTGCAATGTATCTTATTAAACAAAACCCTAGTTCTAAAGATCATCAAATAAAACATATTTAAGGAAAATATAAGAGGGGTGAAACTAGATGTAATACTATGTTAGGATTCCAATTCAATTGATGATTCATTGATCCAAATCCTGATTAGTTCTTAATGGCGAGTGGCAACTCGCTTCTTGAAGACATTTAGGGACACATTGAGAAATTGTTCTAGAGGCACAAGATCCAAACCAAGAAGCATAATTGACTTCTATAATCTCTTTCAAGTGTGTTTCACCAAAGCTTGTGTGATCACGTTACCCACAATCATCCAATCTAGTGTTTTAAAAAAATTACCCTTAGTGCAAAATCCACAATGTGTCTTACTAAGTAAAACCATAGTTTCGAGATCATTGAATAAAACATTTTTTAGAAAATGAAATCATAGGAGAGGTGTGATCCTAGATATAATATGATGTTAGGATTCCAATGAAATAAACAATTCATAGATCCAAGTCCTTGATAGTGTTTTATGGTGAGTTGCAACTTGCTTCTTGAAGACACATTGATAAATTGGTTTGGAGTAAAAAAAATTAAACCGAGTAGCACAATTAAGTTTTATAATCTCCTGCAAGTGTGTTTTTCCAAGGTGTATGTGATAATCCTACCCACAATCACTTGAGACAGTGTTTTGAAAAATTGACCCTTGGTCCAAAATTTTTAATGTGTCTTAATAAGCAAAAGACTTGTTCTAGAGATAGTCAAATATTTTTTTTGGGGGAAATGGAATCATAGGAGAGGGGTGCCCCTAATTGTTATTCAATATCAGGAGTCTAATGCAATCAAAATTTCATTGACCTGGACTTTTCTAGTGTTTTATGGTGAGTTACAACTCACTTCCTAAAGACATTCAAGGATGCATTGAAAATTTGTTCTAGGGGAAAAAAATCCAAACCAAGAAGAATAATTGAGTTATGAAATATCCTAATTTTTTTTTTTCGAAGGTCAATGTGAGAACACTACCTGCAATTACCCAAGAATTTTTTTTGAAAATTTGGTCCTTAGTGCAAAAATTGCAATGTGTCTTATTGAGAAAACCCTAGTTATCGATATTGTCGAATAAACATTTTTTGAGCAATGGAATCATAGGATATGGGTTCCCTTTGTTGTAATCCAATATAAGTAGTCCAATGAAATTGATGGTTCATTGATCCAATTACATATTAGTGTTATATGGTGAGATGAAAATCACTTCCTAAAGCCATTCAAGGATACATTAAGAATTTGGTCAGAGGGCACATAATCCAAAATGAGTAGCATAATTGAGTTTCTTAATATCCTACACATGTTCTTTTTCAAGTCCAAGGTGACCACTCTACCCATAATTTCCTAAGCTAGTGTTTTGAAAAATCAACCGTTAGCGAAAAAATTCCAATCTGTCTTACTAAGAAAAACCCTAGTTCTGAAGATCATCAAATATTTTTTTTTTCATGAAATGGAATCATAGTATATGGGTTCCCATAGATTTAATCCAATTTCATAATTCTAACACAATCATTAGTTCATAAATCTGAGTCTCAGTTAGTGTTTTATTTTGAGTTGCAACTCACTTCCTAAAAACATTTAGGGACACATTAAGAATTTAGTATGGGGGCACAAAATGTAAATTGAGCAGCATAATTGTGTTTCTTAATCTCCTGCAAGTGTGTTTGGCCAAGGATGACGTGAGCATGCTACCCACAATTTCCTAAGACATTTTCTTGAAACAATAATCCTGAGTGAAAAAACTGCATTGTCTCGTACTCAGAAAAACCCTACTTCTACAGATTGTCAAATAAAACATTTTATAGAAAATGGAATCATGGGAGAGGGGTAATACTAACATGTAATCCAATGTCAAGAGTAAAATTCAATTGATGGTTCATTGATCTGAATCCCAATTAGATATTTATGGTGAGTTATAGCTCGCTTCCTAAAACCATTTAGAAACACATTGAGAATTTGATTCAGGGGCACAAAATCGAAACCAAGTAGCATAATTGAGTTTTGTAAGATATTGCAAGTTTTTTTGGCCAAGTCCCATGTGAGTGCACTAATCACAATAACCCAATTCATTGTCTTGAAAAATTGACCCTTAGCGAAAAAATTGCATTGTCTCTTACTGAGAAAAACCCTAGTTCCGGAGATCATCGAGTAAAACTTTTTATAGGGAATAGAATCACATGAGAGGGGTGACGTTAGTTGTAATTTGATGTCACAAGTCCAACACAATTGACATATTTTTTATTGGAGTCCCAATTATATATTTATGGTGAGTTGCAGCTCACTTCCTGAAGCCATCTAGGGACACACTGAGAATTTGGTATGGGGGCATAAAATCCAAACTGGGAAATATAATTGAGCTCCATAATATCTTGCAAGTGTTTTTGGCCAAAGTCCATGTGATAATTCTATACAAAAGCCTAATCCAATTTCTTGAAAAATTGACGTCTTGGTGCAAAAATATGTGTGGGAGTGGATTTGGAAAATGGCCTCCTTTGGCACTATAGATAAACATGGATGGTTAGAGCCACCTACAAGAGCCATAATGTAATGAAAATTTATAATGAGACACTTAAGGCTATAAGGACTCAACTAAGATGTTATTAGGATACAACAAGGGCATTGACGAGATACTTAGGATGATAAAATGACTCTATTGTCATGCCAATAGAACATAATTAAGACACATATGTGACACCTAGGATGAAAAAATAATTCAAGTAGGATGCTATGAATATGCTAGTAAGACATTGAGGAGACCCTAAGACCCTATTAAGATGGAATTAGGATGAAAAATATGACCACAACGACTCTTAAAAGATAATAAATGCAATCTAATGAGACAAATGAGATGTTAGACATACACTAATGTGGATGCTAAAAGGATGGAGTATTAATTAAAAGGATGTATAACACTCTATTGAGCACTCAGCACACCCTAAAAATCCTTATCAAATTTCTTACTTTTGGGGTACCACTTGATCTTCTGCACTGTCTTATTCGATTTCATTTTTGAGAAGTGTTTTGTCTTTGCTTAGTTTTTGTGTCTCTCATTGCCTATTTAGGTTTGTTTGAACTTGTGAAACCCCATGAATAAAATAATTTAAGACTAAAATTAAGAAGCGACAGCCAAACACTGCACCCAACGCACTCATGTTCGACGTCAGAAAGAATTCAAGTAAGTATAGGAACCATTCAGAAACAACAGTCGCCGAGCATCGATATTCATCGGCATCGACAGAAGGGAGTTTTGATTTGAGTTAATTTTTTCACATAAATATATCTCCGGTATCTGATTCCCCATCGGCATCATTGAAATACAGGGATGATAGACATTAACAAAGAATGAAAAGAAATCACCGATATACGATGCACAACGTACTTTGTCGGAATCGGGGAAAATATAAAAGGATCACAACGAACATTTTGACCACAATAAAGTTATCCCCAATTGTCGATCCCTGATGCGTTTTCGATATCGAGACTTTTTGAGGGAGCCGATCCGAGAGCGCTTTGGTGGGATTATCGCCGATTTCTGATCCTCGGCACTTGTCGACATCGACAGGATATGATTTGTTTTAGAAATAATGACTTAAGGAAAGTCCTAACAATGAATAATACGAACGAGTTGAGTCACTGGTCTTCAACGCCACGTGTCTCTACCAGGAGAGAAGGTCGTATGGTCTAGTCTTATCCTGAGTCATTTTTTGGCTCCTTAGGTCTTAGTCACACCTCCTAGTCATTTTTTCCACGTCATCACTATACGGTAAGATCAATCGGTGTCGAAACTTTTGCTAGATGATATCAACGAAAACATTCGTAGCACAACCCCAATACTCGATCCACCCACTAAAAGAACGACACGAAGGGATGTTTTAGCATTAGATATAATCATATTTTGGGAATTTAAGGAGCTAATTAATACCCGATCCCACATTAGTTGCTACCTAGTGTGCCAGTTAAGAAACATCAATTTGAAATCACTGATAGATCAAATTACCACCCATTCCCATGCCGTCAAGCCACGATGAATTTAAGTTTAAACATCTTTGAATATTTGGCAGTATATTTGATGTAATTACACATATACCCGAATTGAATGGTTGATGAGACATGGTAAGATCACCCTTGTTTAAATCTCTAAAACCATTGTGAAAAAATGCATTCTATGCATAAGTGAATTCCAGAGCATCCAAAGGAGCAGAGCAAGCAACTTGAAAAATGTACTAATCCTTTTGATCATTAGAAACAGTTTTAACAAGCTTTCAAGGTATGTATCCAAGTCTAGCAATTCATTGGTTATAATTTTTATATGGTCATCCATTTTTTTACACAGTCTCTAAAAACTATGCTCAAGTTGCAGGAACAATGCCACTAAGAAATCCAACCACCAGGTGCTCTCCGAGATCACGAAAGATAAAATAACCAAAGACAGGCGAAGGTTCTTCCCTAGGGACTGCGAGGCAATTGGAATATGATCCTAGGAGGGAGTCTATCATCAAGACAACAACAAATAAAATTTTCATTCAGCCTCTGACCTTTGGTGACATATAGGCAAGGACCAAATCCAAGATAGCACATCCACAATGGGGGGATATCTTCAATATGCTTAGTAGAGAATAATACCCATAGTATGTCCAACACAATGACCCGAACATAAGGGCGCTCAATGACCAGTTGTTCCTGAACATCTGACGGTCGTATCTACACATGGTGGCGAGCAAAACCCTTATTTTTCCTTGCATAAAGGTCCTGAAGTGGATCATTGACCAAATAGACACACATAAATGTTTATTAAATGATGAGAATGTCCAGTGTGTCAGATTTTTTCTCCCAGTTGAAGTACAAAAATATTACAAACCTAGAGGAGTGGCTAAACATAGACTTCATCGTGAAGTTCTTCGAACTCCACAACACCAGTCGGGTGATGGCCTCATGGTGGAAGGAGGAAAATAAATTTTCCAACTGGAGAAATGGATGGTATGGGTCAATTAACTTGAGGGAGCCATACATCTATTTGATGGCTCTCATTTGCCAATTATACGAAGAGAAGAACTGATCCAAATTTTCAGAGGCATGGATGCCCTTGCCTTATACAGTGGCGATCTCTGGGAGCGGTTTCAACTGGGGAGCAATAATTACTAAAAAATTGAGCATCTGTGTACAATAGACTCAAATGTCGAAGGTAGGAGAGACACCAACTTTCTACATGGCCTGGTACCTGCTCGATGTCATGTGCGCACAAAACGTTTTCGCTAGAATGAATCTGAACTGGCATGTCGCAGAGATCTCAGTCCACGTATACTTTAGCGTGCTATGGGATAACATGTATAATAAATCTTACACACTCATCTAAGATGAATTCATTGCATGCATTTATTTTATTATTTTTAATAAAGAATGCCCAAGACTATCAACGACAACCAAGAATATGATATCCAAGGTAGGCCATTGGTACTTGGACGAACACTCAACCTACATTAGGGTGTTCGTGGCCACTGGAGCACCAAATATTTTACCCACTCATGTCCTAGACTGACTCTTCATGGGAGAAATCTGTTATTAGACCATATTGCAGGGCTATAACACCACATTGGTCCAAGACAAAAAATGAGCATTCATACCCTATGGTTTCCATGTGGGGTTCTATGTAGTGAAGGATACCACTCAAGCCAAAAAAGAAGGGATTAGCCAACTATAATTTAGGTTCTTGATAGGTCAATTCCACAAGCATGACCCTAAATTCCTGGTTCTCCAACATGCTTCGCAAGTATCATCCTGTTGGTCGTATGCTCATGACACGTTTGAGTAATAAGTCTTCACAGAGAATGCCTAGGACTGGGATGAGCTAATGCAGAGGATGGACAACCCAATAATGACCAGGTTCAATCCCATGAGCATGGATGAACAGGTGGAAACAATAGATCAGTTGAATGAAGAGGCCCTCAGAGCTAGGGAACACATCAGAGCGATAGAGGCAACAGAGGTGCATAGAAGGGGATTTTTCTTGATGGAACAAGAACAAAGAGTAATTAAGCAGCTGCAAAATGACCCAGACCTCGTAGGAGTGACAAGGGTTCCTGTCAACAACCCAATCGAAATCTTGGTAGGTCCAAGTGACCCAGAGCCAATACAAATTGAAGAAATCATCGGGCAAGAAAACCCTGAAGTGCCCCCACCAAAGATCAGATCATCAGGGGAGATTTCAACCCAGCCTAAGACAATGAGTGCACCAGGGAGGAAGAGTGGAAAGAACCCCTTGCATGTTTTAATAACTATCTATGATGATGAGGATAGCCCAGAAGTTTCCCTCATCACTCCAGTGCAAATCACAGAGAAGAAAGAGCCTGAGCTAGAATCCACCTCGGGTCCTGAAGCTCCAGTTCAGATACATCCACAGATCGAGCATGAGGAAAAATCTTCCTTACACACCAAGCCACTTGACATACCGGAAATTCCAATGGAAAACTCGAGGGATGAGCCAGGATCGGGCAAACAAGAAGAATAAATTCCACAACAGGAAGTCGACATCTCAACAACTGATTATCAAGTAAGTACCAAGACTTCCCCTGATTCATCAAAATTGGCTAGTACTTTACCTCCGGATGAGAAACAACTAGAGGTCGAACTTTTGGGACATATGAAAGAGGTTCAAGAACCCATCCTAGAACAGATTTACACCATCGGGATCCTGGGAAACACACTTACTTGGGGAGAGCAGCAAATACCCAAACTTGTGAAAGAGTTCACCGATATACAAGCCATCACCTACAACTGAAAGAGGAAAGTCATCATGAAGACAACCACCAAGAAGAGGAGGCTTACTCTGGACAACTCTATCCTCATCACCATAGAGGAGAAATTGATTAGCACAGAGCATGCTAAGACATCCGAGCTTGTCGGCACAAGGATGGAAATTACAGATGCCACCCTGGATAGAGAAAGGAAAGATGAATAGGAGTTGGTTTCTGCACTGAAGGAGTTGGATCATCTACAACACTTAGCGAAATATTATCAGGACTCCACGTAGGTCACGGTGTTCTTGAGAAGTGAATTCCAAGATGCCTATAGTAAATTCACAAATGAGAGGCATCTTTTCACTGCAGGTATAATCAACTTCCAAAAAGACACCCTCATGGTGCTGGTGATGTGAAAGTATATGGAAATATGGTACGAGAAATAATATCGAATGGTGTAAAGGATTGATTACATCAACACAGTTCAAAAGAGCCGAGATGCCGAAGAAAACAACATTCAGGTACTAAGGGATAGTAGCATCGACCACATAAAGAAGTCGGCTAAATACTAGGTGAAAATGGCTAAGAACCTCATCAGGAAATCCAAGAGAAATGGGTTGAGTGCCAAAATATCTGGACCAAGATCAACCGGTCGATGAGAGACATTGGCCTCCCAGAATTCGGCACACTCGATGACTTCGTCGACTTGCATGACATAGTCAAATTACTTGTAGAAAAACACTCATCGTGGGTTGCAGAGATAGAAAAGGTGGCGAACATGGCACCAAGTCAAGTGCAACAGTTCGTGGAACAGCCGATCAAGGCTCAGACCATGTTCCAATAGCTAAGTGCTAGAGTAGTCAAGTATCGGGCATAGGAAGTAGAGATAAAGGAAATCATTTCAGCCCCAATGGACCAACACATATTCCCATATGCCAACACATGCGAGGATCTCTTCGTCCAGTGGTCGGAGTATGAGAAGAGTCATCCACTCAAGTGAATCCATTTGGTGACTCTTAGAAGACTGAGCGATGAAAGTGCCATGTGGCGATGTTTTTTTTTACTTAGCTTGCACTTTTGATAGTTATTTTTAGTTAATAATACATTATAAATAGGAGGATCGACCTGTTAGAAAGAGGTCGATGGTTTTTGTAAATACCCTCATTTTTGGATTTGTAAAGAACTATTTTGGAGTTTCCTTAATTGAGAAGTCTTGTTTAGGACCAGAGACAAGTTTGTGTTTTTCATCAAAAGCGTGTGTGATTGGATCTGAAGAAGAATTATTTCTGATTTTATCTCATGAATGGATGTTGTAATGAGTAAGAGCCTTTGAATTTGTTGATAAGTTATCTGATTCAATATTTTTATAATTCTTGTCTTTAATGATGAAAAGTAAATCCTTGTGTTAATATGTGATTGATGATTAGAGTTAAGGAAACTATTTTTCTTGCCATAGTTTATTGCACGTGTGTTTTCTTTTGATAATTGTATCTCATTCAATAAATGGAGCAGCAATAGGTTAATGTATTAGTACTAGACTAGTTGTAGGTGTAAGAATCATTATCTGCATGCTTGATTATGAGGGTTATCCCGAGCTTATCTTTCTTCAGTAGCTAATTCCTTTTCCCTTTGTTACCCAGCTAGTTTATACCAGCATTCATCTTGTATCGGTCCCACCTATAAGAGAAAATTAAAAAAGAGAAAATTTGAACTGAAGGAGGAGCTTTTGCAAGAAGACATCTTATCAATCACTACATAAATCCCATCGATTAATTGGTTGGATCTCAATATATGGAGAGTTGTTCCACCATTTAACATTGCAGATTCTAATTGGGCCTCGGTGGCGGGTTTGATTCCTACTGCTTATTTAAAGGGATTTAGGACCCCTCAATAGAATTGGTGCTAGACGGAGGGCCTGAAGAATGAATGGATGACATTATTTTTTACAGAATTTTTCACACAGCCTGTAGATTCAAAACAACCCACAGGCATGGCTAGTCATTATCAAGACAACCCACACACACTGAGTACTCCTAAAATGAGTAACACACCCAAGAAAGAGGAAGAACATGTATTTCCTGAGATACCTTATGCTCTTCCTCATGAGGAGTTGAGCCAGCTCAGAAGAATCACAAGAGATTTTTCCCGACAGATCGAAGCACTGTCCTTAGCTCAGTTACTTTCTCATAGAAAACAAGTAAGCAGACCAGTGGTCGATACCCTGACCATGTTTTTTTGCACACAGTAGAAGAACTGATAGATTTTCCCTCACCGAAATCAAACATCCTCTTAATCTAATCCGAGAAACACCAACCGACAACTGCTCTGAGCCCGATGATTTTTTCGACGAGGAAGGGTTTAACTCAGAATGCTCAGTTTCGAGATCATACGACATGGAAGATAACAATGATCATAATGAATAAAGGGAAACCCACCTCATAATTATCAACCTTGGTTGGATAGAGATGCTCTGGCCATCCTTGGATGAGTACATAACCTTCCCCGACATCCAGAAAATTTACTCCCTAAATTTGACCCTAAAACATCAGGATTGCTTGAAGACCATGTCAAAAAATTCATACTAGCTATCAGAGTAATGAATGTCCAACATGAAGACATAGTATGTAGGATTTTCCCCTATACTTTTGAGAATTTAGCCTCCACGTGGTATTTTAACTTAACTGTCGGATCCATAACCAGTTGGCCAATTTTTCAAAAGGATTTTCTAGATAAATTTGCAGAAGAAACCACTACAGGAGCTTTGATGGCCGACTTGTTAACCGCCACCATGAGTTCAAAGGAGAAGGTTAAAGACTTTAATCAAAGTTTCACCACTATCCTAAACAAATTTCAACTTGAAGCTAAACCCACTCATGAGTTTCAAATCTAAGTATATGCTAATGCTCTCCTAGATTCTATTTCCATGTTTGTGAAGAGGACTTCCAAAACAACCTTAGATGAGAATTTTGAAGAACCCAAAACAATATAATTTCAAATTAAGGGATGTAAAGAAGGCAAGGTATCACTAGTTAAGAAGGAAGTTCAACCTCCTCTAAGGAGAGGACTCCTATTGACTAGACCCCTAGGGAAACAAATAGAACAAAGTCCCAAAAAGGGAAGTGGAGACATAGAAGACCTACAATGCATGGTTAATAAATTCTCAAATGAAATCATAGACATGAAAAGAAGTGTAGGGGAAGGAAACCAAATACAGAGGCCCTATAAATGTTTTTTTTAAATAAATCCATCGTTCAAATGATTCAACCCCCCCCATCCAACTTAAACATTGATCTGGGAAATGTAGCATCTGACACTTTCTGTACCTATCACCAAGAGAAACAATCTAAAAGAGACAATGGGTGCATGCCATGAATTTGATGGCCAACCGGTTTCTAGATTAGTTTTCCCTAATCAAACAATCAAGCGGATCAATTATGCATATTGTTGATCAGGAAGAAGTCGATCCACCAGAAGAAGCAACCATGTTGATATGGGACCCTAGCCTACCTATGCCTTTCGAAGACCTATTTGAGGTTCAAGAACCACCCGCAGAAGTCCTGGCTGTGAAAACACGAAATAGGGGTTATCCTGTCTCAAATGACCTTACTACGACCCAAACTTTGGGAGGAAAACCAGCTCCCAATCACCCAAAAACACCTTTTTTCCCCGAAGAAACCCTATAAACATCCATACACGAGAATCACCCAAGGTAGACTACAACATAGTAGAATATTTGAAAAAGTTGAAGGAAAATATATCGGTCATGGACATGTGTAGAATCCCTCAACGAAAGGACTTTTTGTTACAAGCATTGAAATCAGTAGAAAATCCTACAATAATCATTGACCAAGGAGAAAATATAACTCCCACAGATCTAAGAAATAAACCAACTGTGAATGCATTCTCTGAATATAAGAAGGGAAAACCTTTTGTCCCACCGTTCCTTTTAACATTTGAAGTCTTCAACAAAAACCTCCATAATTGTTTGGTTGACTCATGATCATCCTCTAATGTTATTCTTTGTCTATATGCAAAAAATTAAACGCAGTCCCTCTCAAAAGTGATAAACATGTGATACAACTAGACAGAACCCAAGTAAAAGTTATGGGAGAACTCAAAGATTTAATGATTAGAATGATGACTCACATGAAATTTGTTCAAGTAATTAACATCATTGTAGTAGATATATTAGAAGCTTATGGATTTCTACTGAGTCAAGATTGGTCTGAGAAGTTAAAAAAATAATTTAGTATAGACTAGGCTCACATTTGGCTGTTGTTAAAGTGACACATGAATATGATCAGAATTGATAGGGAAAGATATCTAAAACATATTGTCGCCGACCTAGAAACCCCTAATGAACCCTCATCGGCATATTTCCATGTGCTAGGAAATTATTCATGTGACTCTAAGTTTGAAAATTCCACCCCACCCTCTCATTTGATCTCCCTCTTACTCAAAACTCCGAAATATGTTTTCAAGAAAATTTTCCAACGGCGGTGGAGGAAACCCTCTTCTGCCAAGAACAGGCGTTAAAAACCACAGAACATATAGGAGGAAAGGAGAAAAGTGATAAGAAAGAGGAATATGATAGGTTGTGAAAAAAAAATTGGACCTTATACTTCGATGGATCTAAATCGCAAGAAGGGTCAGGGGCAGGTTGCATCCTCATTGATCCAAAAGGTAAACGAAATTTTCTATCCTGTAGGCTAGAATTTGAATGCACAAACAACATCGTTGAGTATGAATCTCTAGTACAAGGGCTAAATAAATCCATGGAATTAAGCGTTAAATAATTGAAGGTTTTAGGAGATTCAGAAATCATCGTTATACAAGTAAGGAACACTATACATTGCAACTCTCCCCACCTAAGGAATTACCAACATGAAGTGCACAAACTAATAGAACATTTTGAAGCCTTCAACATTAAAATGATCCCTAGAACAAAGAACACTCTTTATGATTCTTTGGCCACCGCTACCTCAAGGCTATTGCCTTTAGAAGACTATGAAGCCTCCCGATTCACTGTGGAGCTACTCTACAAACCATTGTTGCCCAATAATATTTCTAATTGGAAGGTATTTGAAGGACATGAATAGATCATAAAAGTTTTGACCAATCAGGATAATTTTAAAGACTTGGTTATTGACGATGAAGTATTCTAGGAGAAATTAGAAGAAATTGATCCTCACATAGATCAACTGACTGACAAACCAAGGTCTCACACGATACCGAAAGGGGTAGCCAATTTAGAAAATCTTTTTTACTTAAGAGAAAGATTCAAAGGGTCAACAAACACAAAGAGGGGGAGCTCTTGTCCCATGCATGAAACTATAAATATGGGAACCCTGGAAAACCCCAAGAATATAAGTCTCGGCAAGACAGTATTTAAAGAGGAAAGGAAGGCCTATCTCAAACTTTTCAGGCAATATCAAGATGTCTTTGCATGGTCTTACTGAGATCTGAAAAATTACAATACTCGTATAATTCAACACACTATCCCATTAAATCCTAAAGTGAAACCCTTTCAACAAAAGCTTTAGAAGTACCACCCATCCCTGGAGCCTCTCACATGTCAAAATTTAAAGAAACTACTAGATGCCAAGATTATCTTCCAGGTTAGACACTCTACTTGGGTAGCAAATTTGGTCCCTGTCAATAAAAAGTCTAGAGAGATCCATCTATGTGTGGATTTCAGAAACCTCAATAGAGCATCTGAAAAGGACAACTACCTAGTCCCACCGATGGAACAACTCTTGCAGACAATGTCTATTTCAGGGGTTTTCTCCCTGCTAGATGGTTTTTCAGGTTACAACCAAGTTCTAGTTTCAAAGGAAGACCGATTGAAAACTTCCTTCCAAACCAAGCGGGTAACATTTTCTTATAAACACATGCCCTTTGGGTTAATCAATGCAGGGGCCACCTTCCAAAGGGACATGGACGTAGATTTTTGGGGACTAATAAACAAATGTGTGGTAGTTTATTTGGATGATGTGACTGTGTATTCAAAGAATAGAGAAGATCACATCCAACAACTAACCCATATTTTCAAGAGGTGTAGAAAATAGGGTATATATTTAAACCCTAAGAAAAATATCTTTGGTGTCGAGGAAGGGAAACTGCTAGGTCATATTATATCTCAAGCAGGGATTCACATATAACCAAAACGAATTAAGGTGATAGCTCAACTTCCCTTACCCCACAAAAAAAGGCTATGCAATCCTTCTTTGGGAAAATTAATTTTGTGAGGAAGTTTACTCCCGATTTCACTGAAACCATCAAACCCTTACAAAAAATGATCCATAAGGATGTTGAGTTTAAGTAGGATGATGAACGAAAAAGTTCTTTCAACAATATTAACACTGCAATATCTCAAGGTCTAGTATTGTGAAGCCCCGACTTTGGAAAATATCTCTTCCTCTACACTTTTTCTTCCAACCAATCATTAGTTGTAATATTGACTCAGAAGGATGATGACAACAACAAGGCCCCGATATCATTCATGAGAAATAATCTCCAAGGGTCTGAACTAAATTACCATGCTATAGACAAGCATGCTTATGTAGTGTACAAGGCAGTGAAACACTTCAGATATTACATCCTTAAGAACCATACCAAAGTCATCATGCCTCACCCTGTAGTCTGATCCCTATTCACTCAACAAGATATGGGGGAAAGAAGAGGAAATTGGATGGAAGTAGTCAAAGAATTTGATCCAGATATAAAACCTGCTAAACTATTTAAGGGACAAGGGTTATGAAAGCTAGCAGCTGAAGCCCAGGACCAAATAAATGATGACCCCATGTGGGAGAATGAATTGGAATTATGGCGTGGTGAAGCTTCATATGTTTCCCCAGGGAAAGAGTTGTGGTATAAGAAAATGACTTATCTCTTGCATCATGGAACTTGCCCAAAAAACATAAAACCTAGGGAAAGGAGAGCCCTCAGGTTAAACTCAACACAATATCGCCTCATAAATTCAGTGCTCTTCTGTGTTAATTATGATGTGGTACTTTTAATATGTCTCCAATGTGAAGATGCAGACAAAGTTATGAAGGACCTCCATGATGGTCATGTAGGTGGACATTTTGTAGGAAACACCATTTCTCACAAAATACTGAGAGCTGG
This sequence comes from Picea glauca, assembly GCA_000966675.3. Taxonomy (NCBI): domain Eukaryota; kingdom Viridiplantae; phylum Streptophyta; class Pinopsida; order Pinales; family Pinaceae; genus Picea; species Picea glauca. Next base: position 460,642 of record JZKD02S1674339.1, on the reverse strand, counting down.
CTATTATTGGCCTACTCTGTTCAGGGATGCTCACACATACGTTATAAAATATAAAACTTGTCAAATAAGCATGGGGAGGGAAAAGAGAGAAGTTGTCCCACTCCAACCTATGGTTGTTTTCAGGCCATTTGAAAAATGGGGTTTAGATATCATAGGAGAAATTACATCGAGTTCTTCAAAACAACATAGATACATACTAACTACCATAGACTATTTCATAAAATGGGAAGAGGCCATCCCTCTGACTCATGTAAACGAAAAGGTGGTGACACAATTCATATAATAACAACTAATCATAAGGTTCGGTGTGCCTTCTGTCCTTGTTTTTATAATGCCGCTTAATTTTCTTCCACCCTATTAACATAGTTTGCTCTAGATAAAGGAATCATAATTAGATACTTTGAAAAATACTATCCATAGGGAAACAGAGTGGCATAATCAACCAATAAGAACATAGTGAGGATATTAAAGAAAACAGTTGCAGACAATCAGAGGAACTGGCACAGTTCAATCCATAACACTTTATGGGTTGATAGAGTAACACCCAAGGATGTTATAGGCAATTCCTGGTACTTTATGGTATACAGACATGAAGCCATTATCCCAAACAATATATATCTTCCATCTCTTCAACTTACTTAGGATTCTAGAGGACAACCCTCATCAGTGATACAACAAAGAATTGATACCCTCCTCATGCTGGAAGAAGAAAGGGAGAAAGAAAAATCAAGGTTCATAGCTCATCAGCAGATAGTTAAAAGGTGGTTTGATAAGCATAAGGATAAAGAGAAGAATTTTGAAGTGGGAGACTTAGTCCTAAAATGGGACAGAGAAAACGAGTCGAAAGGAAAACATTCTAAGTTTCAAAATCTATGGCTAGGACCTTTTCAGGTGGCCAAGAAAATTGGGGTAGGAATATATCGGTTGACGAATATGAGGGGGGAACCTGACACCCTCTCGATGAATGGCCAAGACCTAAAACAAATTTTCCATTAAAAATAATAATAATAATAATAATGTGTATTTTCACGATGTTTTGGTTTAGGTATGTCGATTGCAGAATGCATTTTTGTTTTTCTTTTTTTCTATAGTACTTCTACGCTTTTGAAGAATTTTGTTTAGAAATATAGTGGTTGACCTCAATTCATGCGATATGTCTAACTCTGTTCCTGACTCATCACTCACATACAACACAAGAAGTGTTGGGAGACTTGTGATGGTTTTAGAGGAGTTATCTATCTACCCGTGCAGTTAAAAAACCTTGGAAAAGTGATGAAGTGTCTGCCTGGTGGTCTGGTAAAACCTTAAGGGAATGGTGGCAAGATGGAAAGGACTACATGTACCTCAAAGATAGAGCTAGCAAAATTCACCTTAACCATCTCATTTTGCAAATAACAAACGTCCTCCTCTCCCACTTGCTCAGGGAATTCTGCCGAAATAAAATCAACTATATCAAATGAGTGCATAGTAGGAGATGGTATGCATATCACTCTTCCAGGGATATGGACACTCGATGGAAGTGGAGCAAGTTCTATGACATCGAGGTGACTTCGTCGGGGCTATGGATATTCACTAGCAGTGGAGCAACACCGTAGCAAGTGAACGATGATAACCAAAAGGCCTGGTGCCAGTGAATTATTTACTTGAATCTTTTCAAAGAGGGCATGAGTCAGAGTTACAGGAAACAAAGGTCGAATAAAGGTTGAAAAACCCACAGGCAGGCTCAGGTGCACCAACCAGGGAATTTCAAATGTAAAGATAAAAGAGGCTCCGATAAAAACCAGTTAAGTACTTAACCATATTCTGCATCAGCTAAGACCGGGGAAGGTATAGAGATTCTTATTTTTCCCAGTAAGATGCCATCTGTTGAGCACTCAATTCACCCTAAAAAGCCTTATCAAATTTCTTACTTTTTGGGTACCACTTGATCTTCTGCACTATTTGATTCAATTTAATTTTTGAGAAGTGTTTTGTCTTTGCTTAATTTTCTTGTCTATCATTGCCTATTCAGGTTTGTTTTAACTTGTGAAACCCCATGACTAAAATAATTTAACACCGAAATTAAGAAGCATCAGTCAAACACTACACCCAACGTGTTCAAGTTCGGTGTAGAAAATAATTCAAGTAAGTATAGGAACCATTCAGAAACAATAGTCGTCGAGTGTCGATATTCATCGGCATAAACAGAAGGGATTTTTGGTTTGCGTTAGGTTTTTCACATAAATATATCATTGGTAGTCGATTCCCCGTCGACGTTGGTGAAATATGAGGATGACAGACGTTATCGAAGAAGAAAAGAAATTGTTGATAATCAATGCCCGACGCACTTTGTTGGAATCGGGGAAAATCTAGAAGGATAACAATGAACATTTCGACCACGATAAAGTTATCTCCGATGCATTTTGTGCATCAAGACTTTTTTCAAGAGCCGATACGAGAGATATTTGGTGGGATTATCGTTGATTTTCGATCCTTGGCACTTGTCAGCATCGGCAGGGTAAGGTTTGTTTTAGAACGAATGACTTAAGGAAAGTACTGACACAGAGTAACATGAGTGAATTGAGTCACTGGTCTCCAATACCACATGTCTCTACCAGGTGAAAAGGTCGTACAGTCTATTCTTATCCTGAGTCATTTTTTGGTTTCTTAGGTCCTAGTCACGCCTCCTAGTCATTTTTTCCACGTCATCACTGTACTATAAGATCAATCTACGTCGGAGATTTTGCAGGATGATATCAACAAAAACGTTCGTAGTACAACCCCGATACCCGATCCACCCACTGAAAGAGCAACACGACGAGATGTTTTAGCATTAGATACGATCGGATTTTGGGCATTTAAGGAGCTAATTAATACCTGATCCGCATTAGATGCTACCTCGTGCGCTAGTTAAGAAACAACAATTTGAAATCATTGATAGACCAAATTACCACCCGTGCCAACGTCGTCAACCCACATTGAATTTAATTTTAAACATATTTGAATATATTTAGACAAATTTAATGTAATTACACACATACCCGAATTGAATGGCTGATGCGACACAGTAAGATCACCCTTGTTTAAATCTCTAAAATTGTTGTGAACAAATTCATTATGTGCATAAGTGAATTCTAGAGTGTCTGAAGGAGCAAAGAAATCAACTTGAGAGTTGTACTGACCCTTTTGATCATTAGAATAAGGTTTAACAAGATTCTAAGGTATGTATCCAAGTCTAGAAATTCATTGGTTATAATTTTTATATGGTCATCCGATTTTTTACAGTCTCTAAAAAATATGCTCAAGTTGCAGGAACTATGCCGCCAAGAAAGCCAACCACCAGACACTCTCCAAGAGCACGAAAGATAAAATTACCAGAGACATGCAAAGGTTCTTCCCCAGGGACCGCAAGGTAATTGGAATACGCTCCTAGGCCAGAGCCTGTCATCAAGACAACAACAAAGAAAGGTTTCATCCAACCTTTGGCCTTTGGAGACATAGAGGAAAGAACTGGATCCAAGATAATGATCACACAATGGGGGGATCTCTTCAACAGGATTAACATAGAAGAATACCCAAAGTATGTCCCACATAGCGACCCATACGTAAGGGTGCTCGATGACCAGGTTTTCTCAAACATCTGACGATCGTATCTACACATGGTGGCGAGCATAACCCCTGTTTTCCCTTGCATAGAGGTCCTGAAGTGGCTCATCGACCACATAGACACACAAAAATGTTTAATAAATGATGACAATGTTGGGTGTGTCAGATTTTTCCTCCTAGTTGAAGTACAAAAATATTACAAACTCAGAGACCCAAAGGAGAAACTAAACATAGACTTCATCGTGAAATTATACAAATTCCACGACACCAACGGGGTGATGGTCTCATGGTGGAAGGAGGAAAACAAATTTTCCAACCAGCCAAATGGCTAGTATGGGACAATTAAATTGAGGGATCCATACATCCATTTGATGGCTCTCATTTTCCGATTATACGGAGAGAAGGAATAATCGAAATTTTCAGAGGTATGGATTCCCTTATCTTACATAGTGGCGATCTTTAGGAGCGGTTTCAACTGGGGAGCAATAATTTATAAACAATTGAGAATATGTGTACAATAGGCTCAGACGTTGAAGGAAGGAGAGACACCATATTTCTACATGGCCTCGTACCTTCTCGATGTCTTGTGTGCAAGGAATGTTTTCATCGACATGAATCTGAACTGGCATGTCGCAAAGCTCCCGGTCCATGTCTACTTCAACGTGTTATGGGAGAATAGGTATAATAAATATTACACACTCATCTTCAATGAATTCATCGCAGACATTTATTTTATTATTTTTAAGAAAGA
>JZKD02S1674339.1:411282-430133 GCA_000966675.3 Picea glauca | reverse complement strand
GTCACATGTGGTTTGCCACGTGTTAGATCCTGCCACGTGTCACTCTGATTCGTGAATTACATAAGCCTAAAGTGTTGAATCTACCTGACACCTGTCATTACCTGGATGTGCCACGTGTCCCTATCTGACGTGGTCTGTTGATGTGTGTTGGATCGATGGTCTAGATCACTTGTTATCCAACAGCTGTGATTAACTCGTGAAATCGCATATCGTGATTTCGGGGTTTTCGTTGTCAAGTGTTCTTTGCATATTGAAATCACGATCCCCGATTCTCCGATGAAGGAAATCAATGGACCAGATCTAATTCTTGATTTAACGGTTGAGATCATATCGCGATTTTGGGGTTTTCGTTGTCAAGGAACTTTGACATATCCAACTCGCGATCCTCGAAACTCCGATGACTATGCTCCTGGTCCATATGACCATTATCCTCATGACCGTAGCCAAACCTTCACTCCCTTTAAAGACCTTGCATGTTCTCATTGATCCAACGGTGGTCGGGTCCCTGCGCTCGGATCTGACGGCTGAGACCTGTCCTCCTATCGAGCTTCTCCCGGTGGCGCTCGATCACTGCCACGCATCCTTCCAAATAGACGATCCTGATTATGTTGGGATTTCACCTTGTCTTTTCCCGATGGTAAACCTCGTACAGCTTCTGTCTGATCTGACGGCCCTCGTTCTTTCGAGAAATTTGAATGAGATCATGTGGTTGTGGATCTCTGTCTTCCTTCTCTTCTGCAAATTCCTGTACTTTGAGCTTTGCCTTTGCTGCGCACGTTTTCTTCAACGTTGTTCCTCCTGAGCTTTCATGTCTAAATTCCCAAGGGATTTTTATCCTTCTTATCCTACCATCTCCACTACTATACTTGCCATCAATGACAAGTCTATGCTGCCTATAAAACATGCCAACAATCCTTTGTACATTCTTCCTGCACCCATGCTATCTTCACTGCTGTACTTTCCATCAATGACAAGCATATGCTACCTGTTAAACATTTCCAACAAAATATACCCATATGACTAATCGGATCATGCTAGTAGAGTGGACTGTTAAAAATATTTCATGATTGGAAAGGGTTAATAAAAAATTCACACGCGTAGTAGATTTTTGTTTAGACAATATTATTGTGGGGTTTATTGATGAGTTTTAAGTAGATATAGCGAAGTCATATACTATTATAGAGAATGATTTCTTGAGGGGACCTAGAGGGAGGTACATCCGATCACTTTTCACATCAATCAAGATCTTACTACATGATAAAGGTGTGATGACCATGGAATCAAAAAACTATATCACTATGCGTGCATGGGGGAGTTGGGGGAAGCACTAAGGAAGATGTAAGATATGGAGAAGGCTCTAGAGAGTATCCATAAGAAGGAGTAAATGGAGCCCATCATGATGGATTATGAACAGACAAAATATATTATAAGTAAATCCTGTGTGACGTGCAGTGAACGAACCTACCAGTATAAGATGAATAGAAAAAAGAGGGAAGTAGTTGAGCGAGAGGGCTTGGATAGCTATGAGAAAGAGGTAGATGATATCCACTACATGGGGTAGACTTAGGATATATTGTGTTCCACACATGAGATGAAAAACATAGGTCATGGGTCTAGCGTAGAAGAAGACTCTCAATTCCAGATCCTAATTAGTGTGGAACCCACAACCTCATGTGCGACTAAGACATTTGAAGAAGAAAAAAAAGTTAACCAACAAGTGATTAGTGGTAGAAGCATTTTTACAAGACATGGGTGCAGTAGCAGAAATGCAAGTCCAACAAGTAGCATTCAAGTATATACACCACGCAGAGTTGGTAGTCCAACAAATTTCACAATGGAAGGACAAGATTTAACTATTAGGTTACTAGATTTCTGAGGGGATGGGTCAGATGATCTAGAAAAACTTTTGTTTATCTGTGAGAATATATGGGTAGAAAAGTAAATTATATATGAAGATACAAAGGTTTCACAGTTGGAAATCACATTCAGAGACCGCACATTATATTCTTACATGGGTCTCACAAAAACTATCCAATGAGAATGCCTACAACTATAGCATAGGTGAAGACGAAGTTAATAAATGAATTTCAAAAACCAAGCTCAGAAGACCAGTTTATGAATGAAATGATAGAGATTAAGACGAAACTAGGAGAATCAGTCTAGGAAGTGGACTAGAAGTTCAAGAGGCTAAAAGGTAAGTTAAAGTACTTTATTACTGATACACATCATAGACAATTGTTTGTTAATTCTTTGTTACCACACTTGAAGTATCCTTTGAGACAACAGAAATTCCAAAGTCAGGCTAAGGCTCTGTAGGAAGCCTTACAGCTAGAGGAAAAATGATACAAGCATACAGATCCAGTTTTGGAAGAGATGAAGCAAGATCTGAAGAACTTAACATTCCAGTTGAATCAAAACAAAGGAAAGGAGAAAAGAGAAGATGTCTGGTGTACAATGTGAAGGACAAAAGGCCATCATAAGAATGAGTGTCCATTATTTGCATAGTATATAGGAGTGGGTGTGAAAAACCCTTTAGCTTCAGGAGGACCATGGTGTGATATCTGCAAAAACACATGGGCATGATCCCTATCATTTCCCCCTATTGTAGAAATATCAGACAGTACCGAAGAGTACATTTTGTAACCTTTGTAAGTCAATTGGACACAAAGACAAGGAATGTAGAACCTTGGAGATGATGAAAGAAAGGACTACATATACATATAGGGTGTAGGCTGAACATGTAATAGGAAAACCTACACAACAACCATAGAATATCAATGCGCATCATCCAAAGTACAATAATGCACAACAGTTTGCAGCACAACAGTTTCAAGGGAAACAACAATATAATCCTGCATAGTAGTGCACAACACCATTGTAGTACAATAATGCACAACCACAATATAATTAGGGACATCAGTATAATACACCATGCAGAGATGATCAGGGCAACAAAGGAGGCTTCAGAGGAGGAGGTCGTGGAGAAAGAGGCTTTGGAAGAGGTCGAGGACTAGTAGTTTGTCACAAATGTCTGAAACCAGGGCACTATGTAAGAGAATCCACACAACCACCTGCGACATGTAAGTATTTTCATGTATAATACCATGAAATAGAAGATTGTCCAACACTTTTGATACAAATATAGGACAAAACAAACTAGACCAATCAAAATGTACAATGGATTGTTGTGGAAAACGGATAAAAGGATGACAAGAATATTAACATAGTTACTAGAGGGGGAGCCAATACAAGAGTATACGTAGCAAAGAAGGATCAATATCAATACCAGTAGATCAGGAAGAATACAATGCATGAACATAATTTTTATGTGCGCACAAAGAAATAGATATTCAAGGGAGCTAGACAAGAAATTTTGAAGGAAAGAATTATGTCTACGTCAGGGACAAATCCAGTAGATGAGGTACCAGTGTATGACATGCCTCCATTATTCAATCAAACCAACAAAGAGGAGCTTGCAGAGAAAGCAAGTAACTAAATAAACTTTTTGGGATCTTGTGTAAAGTTGCTAAATGATAGAAACTCTTTACAAATACTGCAAAATCTGTTAGAAACGTGTCATCCTGGTGAAGAAAGGGTGAAGAAAGTGAATCAGGTTTGAAAGAAGATAAGAAAAAGCAGAGAATTTAGGCAGAATGAAAACATAAGATGCTTCAACATAGGGGATATCATACTAGACTTAGGTTCTGAAGTCAATGTTCTGCCAAAAAAAACTTGGGAAGCTATGGGAGAACCTCAACTGGGGTATTCACCTATTCAGTTGAAGTTACAAAATCAACACAGAGTAATGCCAATTGGAAGATTTAAAGGAATTCTAGTAGATCTAGATGGGGTGTGAACCATCGTAGACTTTTAAGTCATTGACATAGTGGACAATACTTCTCCATATCCAACATTGTTGGGTCTAGATTGGGATTTTGATAACCAAACTATTATCAAATTGAAGAAAAGTAAGATGATATTTTAATATGGAGAATACATATTTATTGCACCTTTGGATCCCTCAGAAGGAGGAAGGTATGTGGAACCTGCGACAGACAATATTCTTACAGAATATGTAAATCAATTATACAGAATTGTTGTGCACGAAGAAGATTATATCAACCCAACTTCAAATGACATGCTTAGTTGGAGGAGTATTAGTTCTTGTGCTTCAGACTCTAATACATGACTGGAGAACTGGCAGCAATGACTACATGAATTGTCCACTAGAAGATGTGTCTGAATGATGTGCACGTTGAGATGGGTTGGTACAGAGGTAAGAGAACCTCCTACTTTTTATGGTTTGAATGACTTAGAAGAATTTTTAATGAAGTTTGAGGTAGAGGTTATGGAAAATCAGAGATTACCAGCATTAGATATTTTTTTAAAAGCTACATCTACAAAATGGTGGGGTACACACAAAAAAAATATCAACAATTGGTTTCAGTGCAAAAGGTTACTGTGCATCAGATTCAATGCATAATAAGAACATAGATGAGGAGAAATATGAGGGATTTGGACAACCTCAAGAACATGTAGATAAGTGCATGGTTCAATGGATATTAGTACCACCAGAATAATGGCCACACCATTTTATTCACACATTAGAAGGCATTCCGAAGAATTGGTACATAGAACACGAACAACGTAGAGAAACAACTATCTGGGAAGAGATATAGAATAATTTCATAGTTACATTTTCATTTGAGAATGGCATCCCAAATATAGATACATTGTTGAAAGTGGTTAGAGAAAGGATATTTGAAGAACCATAATTTTAAATAATCCCATCATATCAGAAGCATACTATAAATATTGTTAAGCAATTGCTACACTGTTATCACGTCAGAGAAGAAGAACATCCAGCAAAAGATAATCCAAACAATATACAGATCATATAGTGGAAGGTCAAAGGGAAGTATAAGGTCCCAAGATAGATTTAGAATATTATGTGACACCATTGAATATCAAGAAGGTAAACATTGGAACTGTAGAAAACCCAAAGATGGAAAGTATTGGAGATTATTGAGGTAATTAGATAGTAGAAAGGATCATAGAGTTACTGCACAAATACAGTGACTTATTCCTAGTGACATTTTCAAAGATGAAGGGATTAGCAGGAGATATATAAGAGATGAAGATCCCTTTGAATCCAAAATCTAGACCTATAATATAGAGACCTTACAGATTGAATCCAATATAGAAAGAGAAAGTGGCGGTAGAAATTGATAAGATGTTAGAAGGTGGTGTCATAAAACCTGTGGAAGAATCATAATGGATCAGTCCTATGGTAGTGCAGGAAAATAAGCAAGGTGGGATGAATATTTGTGTATATTGGAGAAAATTGAATGATTATTTCGTACATGATCCTTTTCCTACCCCATTTACAGACGAGATTTTAGAGAATGTAGGGGATCAAGAAGCTTATTCATTCACATATGGGTTTTCAGGATACTATCATATTAGGATAGAAATAGAAGATATACATAAGACAACATTTGTGACATAATTGGGATCATTTTAGTATACAGTTATGTCATTTGGATTGAAGAATGCACCAAATTGTTTTTAAGAGTATTAGTAGCATCCTTTAAGGACTTTATTCATAAGTTTTTAGAAGTTTACTTGGATCACTAGACGATTTTTAGTTTATTAAAGGATCATGATGAAGTATTAATGTTGATGTTGGATAGATGCAGACAATTTCAAATATCATTGAATATCAAGAAATGTATTTTCAATGCACCTTTTTGGATTTTGGTAGGACATGTGGTGTGTAAACATGGTATGTTGGTTGATCCTGCTAAAATTGTTGTCATAGTTAACTTACCACCACCAAATTCAGTATGCCAGTTGAAGAGTACACTTAGACATACATGATATTATAGGAAGTTCATAATGGTACATGCACATATTAATGCAACAATGGAGAAGTTGTTGAATAAGGACACTAAGTATCAATGGAATGATGAATGCCAGTAGAGTTCGGTTATTTTGAAGGATAATATGGTTACTGCACCGATTTTAGTGTTTCTAGACTGGAAAAAATAATTTCATGTGCATGTGAATGCATTTGCAATAGCATTAGGAGTAATATTGACATAACTAGGAGAAGGTGATATAGATCACCCTATTGCATTTGCAAGAAGAAAGCTATTAGATTCATAACATAACTACAATACTACAGAAAGAGAAGGATTATCTATGGTGTATCATTTTAAGAAATATAGACATTACTTGTTAGGGAAAAATTTCAAAATGTTTACAGATCATTCTTCTCTGAGATATTTAGTCAATAAGCCAGTGTTGGGGGGAAGGATGTGCATATGGATAATTTTGTTCCAAGAATTTGACTTTGAAGTTGTGGGTTAATCTAGGAAGATTGAATAGAGGACCAAATCACTTATCCAAGATAATTAATGGAGAAGAACCCAATAACTTGGAAGACAACTTTCTAGATGCACAATTGTTTTCAGGACAAATAGCTAATGAGTATTTTGCTGACATCATTGAGTTTTTGAGTACATAATTTTCACCAAGAGAATTTACTACTATGCATATTATCAATTGAGTGCAGGTCATTTCTATAAACTTGGAGCATATAACATTTTGACAATATGTGTGATGGAGCATGCAAGGCCTATCATTATAGAAAAAGCACATGAAGGGATTTTTAGAGGACATTATGCATGAAATACTACCACGAAGGATTATGGTGGCCAACAATTCATAAGGATTCAAAGGAATACTATCAGAAGTGTGATGTCTATCAGATATTTGGGAAGCCATCCAAGAGGGATGAGATGCAATTGCTACCTTAGCTTACTTTGCAAGTATTTGATAAGTGGGCCACAGATTTTGTAGGCCCAATTGATCCACCTTCCAAAAGATCAGAAGCCAAATATATTATTACAATGATATAACACTTGACTAGATTGGTCGAGGCAACACCAATAAAGGACTACAACATAGAGAATGCAACACACTTTCTATTTGAACATGTAGTGAAAAGATTTGGATGTCCAAGAATATTGTGAGTGATCACGAGACTCATTTTATTAACAATACAATTGAGGCAATGGTTGAAGAGTTTAAGATACATCACCAGAAGAGTGATCCTTATCACCGTCATGATAATGGAATAGTGGAAGCATTTAACAATATTTTGGAGAATGCCTTGACAAACATTTGCATTGTGAAAAGAGATGATTGGGATTTGAAGTTACTAGAAGTACTTTGGGCTTACATGACTACATGAAAGATGTTAATAGGGAAGACACCCTTTATATTGGTGTATGGAAAAGAAGAAATAGTTCCCTTATATTATTTGATACGACATATATGACAGAAAGGGGCACAACTCAAGAAATATTGGCTCAACTGATGGAATTATAAGAAGATATAATCATAATAGGTTTCCATTAGGAGGTATAGAAAGAAAAGGATAAAACACGGAACGACATACATATTAAGAAGATGAATTTTAAGGAGGGATATATGGTCCTTCTGTATGAAGGTAAGTATCTTCAGCACCTAGGGAAACTTAGAATGCCTTGGCTAGGGACATATCAGATAAATTATTTCACATATGGAGGTGTTGTACAACTGCAAGATCTAGCAGCCAAGGAAGTTCAAGGAATGGTGAATGGTAGTTGACTTAAAATTTATAAGGACAGTCGACCTACTAAATCTCGGTAGTTTCATCACAACAAGTAGACTTGTACATATTGTGAATAGTAGGAGTTAAAAGAAGAAAAAGGAAGAGAAAAGTAGAAAAATGAAGAAAAAATCCAAAAAACAAGTAGTTAGAGGAATAAGTGATAGAAAAATAGCTAAGAATGATAGGGTGCAACAGACAGAAAATTGGTATGACAAAATTCATAAAACTATGCAAAGGAAAATTAAATACCACACGGTGAGATAGATAACAACCTGAAAAGTGGAAAATTGGTGAAAAAAAAAGAAAGGATTTGTCAGAGCATTAATGAAAGAGTCTATGAAAAGGGAGAATTCAGGAAAATGAAAAAAACTTATGATTTTTGAGCGACCGAGTGCTACTGGGAAAACCCCCCCTATGGATACACCATGGTTTACAATGTAGGCAAATCAACAACCATTTAAAAGTCTCCTAATTCTCTAACTACCCCAAACATACCCCAAACTCATACAAGAAAAGAAAAATGAGAAGGATCGGATAACTGTACCTCTACTCTGCATCCGGTGATGATCCTCTCGAGCTTGAAAGCTTCATTGACTACATGCCTCCTCCCAAGGATGGCCTGCATTCAAAGACAAAAAAAAAAAATCTACAACCATGCAATTCATACAGAAACTAGGGTTATACGTTAGAATATTAAAACATAAATCATTAGAAAACATTCAACACACTCCAACTAAAGTCGGTTATTGCTCCACAAACCTAGTCCAAGTTCCTCTTCACCAAGATCCAAATGCACCCCATATGGATTACCCTTTGAACCTTCTTCTCGGGAAGTAAAATGGGTTTCTAATGGAGGAGGGAAGGAAAATTGGGGAATTCTGAGGCAATTCTCACAAAAGGGCTGCAATTACTTGGGGAAAGGAGGGGATGTGAAACGAATAGAGTTTCATTGTTCTTATGTCTAGATGTGGAATGAGACCCCAACACATCCTTTTATATGACAAAAGGATGGTTATTTGGTTGGTTGACGGGCTATAGGCGGTGGATTAGTTGGGAAACTACCCAATAGCCCATAATCTCAATGAATTCCTTGCAACTTTTTATTTTTTGCAAATTTTGCAAGTATACGCGGGTTGTAGTGGTGCAACATGCATATGTATGCAGGCTATAGTGGTGCAACATGCGTATGTACGTGGTCAGTATTGGTTCAAGGCATATACATATTCAAAAAATGGGTTTTTTAGAAGAGAAACTTAATGATGGCTTGACAAAAAATGCAAGAGGGCCAAATTCTAGGTATGCATGTGTAGAGAAATTAAGGGTTATAACAGATGGCCCCTAATGTGTGAGGTAAGAAGAGCATATGATGGTCGAAATACATTGTTGGTCCTTGACCAAGTTTTGAGGATCCTTGGTTAGGTTTGACCTATTTTTGGGACTTCGATAGGCTATCGAAGGTGGAGCGCAAGACGAAGCAGAGATCACGGGATCTCAACCCCTTTTTGGAATTTGAGATTATGTAATGGGTATGGGGATGTCGGCCCATGGGTTTACCCATGCTTAGGCCTATTTTGTAATGTATAAATAAGTAGCTAGGAAAAGTAAGTTGAGACCTACAAGTTCGATCTATGTGATCGAAAGTGCTAAGTGTTGAGTGGAGATTGATTTTATGCATACTGTATGAGGCTTACAGAGCTCAGTGCAAGTGAGTGTAATAGATTGAGAAGAGGCTTAGTACTGTAACCTAGCCTAGGGAAGGAGGATCTAGAGAGGTGCCAAGATCTCAGGTCCTTTGCGAAGTAGGGTTTTTTTGGCTCTGTGCATGTAACTGATTGAAGAAGCTAATAAAGAATACGTAGAGTTGGTGGACGTAGCCCCGGGTGGGAGTGAACCACATACATGTTGTGTTGCTCTGATTTGTGCGATGTTTTGATGTGTTTATATGTTAATTTTCTTAGTTCTTTGATATAGATAAATGATAGATAGACATGTTAATGTTGTGTGCTTAATAGTATGGATGAATACTAGATCTGGCCTATGTGGATGTGCTTAGTGTTTGAATATAGTAGATATGGTTAAATATTGCAATGCTCTGTAATTAAGGTTTAATTGTGTTGTAAGATAAGATTGGATATTGATGAAATATAACTACTAAGTTCCCTATTAAGGTGTTACAGTCATATATATGTGTCCCAGCTAAGGTTGCAGACACTAGAGTCCTGCAACCACCCCCGCCTCTACCTCAGGTGAGACTTCATATGCTTCACAGGTGTTACCGGAAGGACCGGTAGTTAGGGTTTTGTTGGTGCATTGTTGTAGCATTGAACCTTGGGTCTTCCCCTGTGCCAAAAAATGGTTTTGTTCCCAGGAATGAAACTGTGATTGCTGGGAACCGAGGAATAAGAATCTATGTGCGAAGATCCAACCTGAAATTGTGAAAGATCTGTGTGTAGATCTATTTCCTAGTGTGCAACATTCCACTTGACCTCTAAAGCTCTGTGCCAAGATAAAGGGTCAGATCTGAAGAAAATAGGTAATATTTGAAAGCTTTGTGCTCTAAGAAAGGTAAAAGTGAGAATTTTTTCTTAAAGAGGTAAGATCTCGCAAGCTTTGTGCTCTGATAAAGGTAAGAAGAGTGAAAATTTTTAGATCTGTAAGCTTTGTGCTCTGCTGAAGATAAGATTGGTGGAAAGTTTTGTTTCTAAAGTATGGATCTAGGTATGTTTGATAATATTTGTCCTAGCTTGAAAACTAGGGCACTGATAGATGGAACAAGATTTGATATGAGAAGATCTAATAAGAATAGTGAAAGATATGTTATACCTATGCATAGAGATAATGTTTGGACTAACAAATGGATACAGGATCCTAGAAAGAATTTTTTTCAAGTTAGGTACTATGATCCTAGTGCGCAGTATAGGAAAGGTTGGGGATCATTTAAAAGAAAATGAGGATTAACCCTTTGTTACAGTTGCAGAAGACTGAGACATTTGGCTAAGGAATGCCCTGGTAGAAGATCTAGTTGTTTTTGTTGTAGAGCTATGGACCATGAAGAATTGGATGGCCCTAGAATGATTGCTAAGGTTGAAAGAATGAATATGAACCAGGAAAACCCTAAGACAGATCTAGAAACTGAGATTATGGCAGAACCCCAGAAAGAATCAGAGAAATTATTGCTACAGATGAAAGAAACCCTGAATGACCACCGACATATCAGCTTATTATAGATATTCAAAGAAAAAGAGTGCATTGAAGAAAGAATAAGAGACTTCGACATTGACTGTGTTCTGGTGAAGAAACACATGTGAATATCATGACAAAAAGAACTTGGGAAATTTTAGGGGAACCTTCTATGGTTCCTTCATTGGGAGGAATATGATTATTCAGAGGAAAATTGATAACCCTATGTGGAAGACTTACCTAGATATCTATAAATGCCAATGGAACTTCGACAGAGGAAGATTTTGAGGTTTTTAAATTTATTGAGAACAACGCTCTATTTACTATGTTACTAGGAAAACCTTGGATCAAGAATGACTAGACTAGAAGGGAAGAAGAAGAAGTCTTAGAGAAGAAAAAGAAAGAATTAAAAGATTTCATGACTAGGAGGATCACACAGTTGATTGAAGAATGGGAGAACATATCAAAGATACTTAGGACAGGAGACTTGGATGTCGAAGTTCGAAGGACACACGAGGTACAGGAGAGTAGAGAATCTACCCCAGCTAGAGAAGAAGTATTACCCATGCACCCTACGAAAGAATATCAGCAACACGAAGTTACTATGCCAAAATAAGACAAGAATCAGAATGGAAAGAGGAATAACGAGATGAAGCTCACTAGAAAGAAGGATCAAAAGCTCAGTAAGAAGAGAGAAAAGATCGAAAAGTTACAGAAGGTTCCAGAGGGAACTTTGCAAAGGGAAAATTTACAAAACAGGAACTTCTTTGGGATATCAAAACAACGTCACATGGCACTTCACCATGGAGAAGCAATATAACCATTGGGAACTGTATAACCGTTAGAACGACACCTCGAATGGGTAGAAAGGAATTTATGGCCAGACAACTCGCCATCAAACCATTGGGACCACGTCGTAACAAACAAAACTGAGTTAATGGAGGCTTCTCGCCCATTGGAGAGATTCGCTGCTTTTTTATCAATTTATTCCATCGAACCTTGCACCGAGAACACTTTTGCTAACTGTGAATCTGTGCCTATAGATTATTTTATTCCACACAGTGATCATTGCACTATCACCATCCATCCCATTGCATTGACTAATTACTCTTCAAACCCGAGAGATTGAACCACAAGTGTGTATGTTTGAATAGCTTAGAATAGTTAAAGAGTCTGTGAAGGAGGTACTCATTGACTTCATGAATGAAAGATTAATGTTTGAAAGAGTAATGTTTTTGGGTGTACAAGTGTCATCGACAAGAGGAGTGCAAGCCTCTCCGTCGACTGCTCACGGATCTAGGCCATCCCAACCAACAACAAAGAAGAGACCCAAGCATAGATATGACCTAGAAAATGTGAAGCTAATCCTTACCATATTGCTCGATTACGTCTCGCCTCTGGCCGACACAGTGAGTCGAGACAGTGTGCCAAGATAATTTGAGTACACCATGGTTACTGCGTACCTCCCGAAGGGGATACGTGCAGTAAGAGCACAGCAAGACAAGATCTCAACGTTGAATTTTAGCAACTTCAACCTTAGATATCACAAGAACCATAACATGCTCACCCCATACAAATACTTGACCAAGACGAAGGGAAATAATTTGAAGATAATCCCCCAGCCATGGACGATGAACCTCGCATAGTCCACCTTGTTGAACGTAATGAAAATGACACACTTCAGAAGACACCAGGAAGTTAACACATGTGTCAAGCTACTACTTTCATGTTACCATGGCGACTACTTATGGCTCGACTTCCATGTCACAGTCGATCCAACGTTGATCCATAGGATCACAATATTGAGTATGCAAGGACCTAATCCACAAGACTTCTATCCAAGAAAATCCATAGATCATGCACTATCACAGAATATCAAGGATACATACGATGATGTTGAGAAGGGGACGCGAGGCTACAAGGTAGCTTCCATCTAGAATGGCGCAGTGCACCTAGCATGCCAATTAATTGTAGGAAATATAGTAAGGAGGAACCGACCCATGGAGGTCATAGTCATCATTGTTGGCATTGCAGGGAAGTGTGTGGAAGGTATACAGATGAACTGGGTGAAGTATTTAGTTAATTACATTGAACTAGACTGTTCGGAAGCATAGGATCAGGGCTATGAATTCCATTTTAGTTGGCTTCTGATCCTCATCACATTTGTTTCTTTGGAAATGATGGAAGGTGTGACCTTCCCGGACATCGAGCCATTCGATTTGCTTGCTACAAAGTTCACCACACTCTAGTACTCGAGAAATATGAGAAAATAATGGCAGTTGAACATTGTTTTTCACGCATATTACCTCCAGCTGAAGTGATCCATCAAATCTTAACCTCACATGACTCTGAACACCCTATAGAGGTTCCAACCAATGATGAAGTTCCACACATATCATCACTTAATCAACATTACAACGCGAGTAGATGAGAAAAAGGAGGAGCTTCAGTCATACTCCAAGCTTACGGAAGAGGACCTTAAGAAGATCACTAAGGACTAGTCAGCATACCTCCTTTTTCCCGCAGACCCTGCAGAGATGTCTAACCCTGACAAAACAGAGATCATGCACAAAGAACATGATACACCCGAAACCAACAGAAGGAAGAAGACCAAAGAGGTCCAAGACTTAAGCAGTGCCTCAGGCAAGACTGCTTCAGTATAACCTGACTTAGGGGGTGATGACAAAGTAGAAGAGATAAATGGAAAATAAGTTGAACATAAACAAGGCGAAGTAACACTGCCTAGAGATGAGACCGATTCCCTGAAGAAGAGGAAGGTTTCTTCCCCAAAACCTTCTTCTCGTAAGAAATCCAGAGCCACCGTGGCCAAGATGCAGACTATACTCACTACCGATGATTTTGACTTCATCATAGCAGCCCTAAACGATTCCTCGTAGGAAATCATGGAGAAAAAAGAATCTGAGTGGGAAGAAATGTACGACAGAATTGAGGTCAAACTCTGAGTGGTACAACAGGCCCTTCAGTCTAGTCGTGCAGTGTCCACTGCACCCCCGCCATCGGGAGAACCAGAGTTGGGAGATGAGCTAGCCCAGCTCCGCTGAGCCACCTAGGCCTTGAAGCAAGTGCAAGGAGTACTCATATAAAAACACTGACTTGCAAAGCAGGAGAAGGTTTCTCTCCAGATGAAGTTTGAAAAAGAGAAAACACATATTCAGCAAGAAAAAGAACAGTTGCTCGTAGAGAAAATCGAAGTGAAAGAAGCAGTCAACAGAGAACTTCGCTCTATGATAGAATTAGAACCATAGGAAGAATAAAGAGTTATGCATCAAGTAGAGTAGCTTGCAGAAGCTATTCAACAACTACAACAATGAATAGTAGAATTAGAGCTCTGCACAGTGCCCGACACTCCACGAGATGTAAGGGATCAAAGAGAAGAAACTGCTCAAAGTGCAGTTGAAAAAATCAAGGGCATCGCCATGGAATGTAATAAATTGACTGATTGCAATGCCCAGATGTATGAGAAAATCACTGAGAATCTAGAACTGATGAAACTAGAGTCACAGATCCAAGAGGAGAAGTATCAAGCAGAAACAATATAGGCATAGTTGAAGCCCCTGTCATCTATTAAAAGGATGAAGTGATCCCAAGAGAAGTGCACTGCCCAATAGCAGGTCCAAGCCATTCAGAGCAAAGTCATCGAAGTAGCTCAGAGGCTCCAACCTATATAGGATGAGGTTTACCAACTGTTCACATAGATCGAAGCCCTAGGAGCAAAACTAGAGCAAGTCGTCATTGCAACTGAACAACGCCTAGAGGGACCTGTCAATGAAGAAATCATACAAGAGTTCATTGAACAGGAGGCCATGGCACAACAACAAGTCGAATTAGCTCGAGCCAAGCTAGAGGCTTTTGAAACTGAGCTACCCAGATCAGACTGACTCGGGATAAGTCATAGGTGAGTGTTGGGGGCTTGTTGGCCCTTTACCAAGTTTTGAGGATCCTTGGTCAGGTTTGACCTATTTTTGGGACTTCGATAGGTTGTCGAAGGCGGAGTGCAAGATGAAGTAGATATCATGGGATATCGGCTCCTTTTAGGGCCCTTTTTGGAATTCGGGATTATGTGATGGGTATGGGGATGACGGCCCATGGGTTTACCCATGCTTAGGACTATTTTGTAATTTATAAATAAGTAGATAGGCGAAGTAAGTTGAGACCTACATGTTCAATCTATATTATCGAAAGTGTTAAGTGCTGAGTGGAGATTTATTTTGTGCATACTGTATGAGGCTTGCAGAGCTTAGTGCAAGCGAGTGTAAGAGATTGAGAAGAGGCTTAGTGTTGTAACCTAGCCAGGGGAAGGAGGATCTATTGAGGTGCACAGCTCTCGTGTCCTCTGTGGAGTATGGTTTTTGTGGCTCTGTGCATGTAATTGATTGAAGAAGCTAATAAATAACACAAAGAGTTGGTGGACGTAGCCCCAGGGTGGGGGTGAACCACATACATGTTGTGTTTCTCTTCTTGTGCGATGTTTTGATGTGTTTATATGTTAATTTTCTTAGTGATTTGATATCGATAAATGATATATAGATATGTTAATGTTATTTTCTTAATAGTATGGATGAATACTAGATATGGCCTATGTGGATGTGCTTAGTGCTTGAATATAGTAGATCTGGTTAAATACTACAATGCTCTGTAATTAGCATTTAACTGCGTTGTAAGCTAAGACTAGATATTGATGAACTATAACTGCTAAGTGCCCTATTAAGGTGTTACAGTCACATATCTGTGTCCCATCTAAGGTTGCAGACACTGGAGTCCTACAACCACCCCTTGCTCTACCTCGAGTGAGACTTCATCTTCTTCGTAGTTGTTGCTGAAAGGGTTGGTAGTTAGGGTTTTGTTGGTGCACTATTGTAGCGTTGAACCCTAGGTCTACCCCTATGCCAACATACATTACAAAATATTCAACAATGTACAAAACAGGTGAGCTCGAGACCAGAGTTCGGGAGGTGCCATCTGCAAAAATAACAATTGTCTCTCTGAGGCGGGCATACCCATGCTCGGGATGAAAATAAATCATGGCTGGAAATCAAATTCATTGCAGATCCATGTCATATAACTATATAAAGTGTATCCTTGAGAAATATACAATGGATCTACATCTCAAAATCAGAAGATATACAAATATAGTATCCATCTTCAAGAAGCTAACAATGCCTGTTGGTTGGAGATGAGGTCTTCATGGCTCGAGAAATAATTTCAAGATCTTCAAACTCGAGTAAGTGTGATATTGTGAAGAACCCAGTGCAAGTAAGTGTGATATTGTAAATAACCCATTCAAGAACTACAATTGATTTTTTCTGAAGACAAGAAGATGACACCACCAAAGTTCAGACAACCAGGCCAGTTTGCATGAAGGACCTGTAGCAGTAATAGACCTCTAGAATAAAGTGTGATGTCGAATATTATTATGGAAGAGCTAGGATTGTCTTGTACAAATAAAAACACCAGAAGCATGCTCTCCTATAATAGTCTACAACAAACAACCATAGGAGATATTAAGGATGTGACCTTGGTTTTATGCACTTGTCTTAAGATAAGGACAACCCTCACCATTCAGGTGATTGATATGCCTGTAAGAAATTACTCAATTATCTTGGGGAGAGATTAACAGGTGGATACCTATCGCTCGATGGGACACATTTATCCGTTCCTCGGAATGGTAAGAATATTATATTCCTTAGAGAGGGAATAATTTCACCCTACATAGAGAGTGTTCCGCAATCTAGCATAAAATACATCAAAGAAGACCTAGGAGTATATTCCATCTTTGTTGAAGAGGATAATATTCCTTTGGAAAGAACTGATTTAGATGATGATTTATGGAATGTGCACTTTGATGGTTCACACTCAAATGAAGGTAACATGGATGGTATTATCTTGGTCTCCCTTGTAGGAAAAAACCATAATCTGTCATACAGGTTGGAGTTTACTTGTACAAACAATGTCGTTGAATTCAAAGATTTATTATTAGGCATTGAGAATGCCATTAATCTTGGTTGTGGTCACCTTTCAGTTTTCGGAAATTCTGAGCTTGTTGTGAACTTGATACATAAGACATGCTCCCCTAGCGACAAGTTGATGGAACGATATTCCCAAAATGTTTGGGCACTTGTCTCGAACCTTCTATCTTTCAACATCACTCATGTTAAGAAGAAATTGAATTCAATGGATGATCAGTTATATGTCTTTGAAGCCTCCCCTAATCAACAATTATTGCCTCACAGGCCCGATTGTGCTTTTCAATCTCTACATCGTTCATACATCCTTGAAAAGGATGGATCTTGGAAGGCCATCCCTAATGATGAGAGTATTTTTGTTGTCATTCAAAATGAACCTCTTAAGCCTGAGGAGATTATATTCATAGAAAATAATGAGATTCCTGAGGGCTTGACTCCTCTTGAGAGTTTGTTTTCATTGATTGTTGTAGGAAACAAAGAAAACAAAAAAAAGAGGAGTTACAAAAGAAGGTGGTCGAAACCATCCTCCTGAACATTAGGACATCTGAGTCTTCAATGAATGTTCAAATGAATGTCCAATGTTCTGTTAAGAAGAGATGGGGTCCACTAGGCTACTCGGTGAATCTCAAAATGTTTTTTCTTGGTCCTATGAGGATCTTTGTGGTTTTGATCTTGGTCTTGTTCAACGTATTATGAAACTAGCTAGGCAAAAACAAAAACTTGTTAACTCTACACTAGAAGCACCCTCTCAAAGGGAGTTAAGAGATTTCTTAAGGACTAGAACATTTTTTTCAGTCCACCCTAAATGAGTTTCGAATTGGGAACTGACCTCAAGGATCACCAATAATATTAGAACTTGTATTAGTCTTCGAACTTTCAGGAAAGCGGTTATGAGAAATCCCTTCCCTCCTCTCAATATGGAATTTTTTTTGCAACTGGTAGTAGAGTAATAGTTAAGGCCCTTACTTGAAAGTCTATTTGGTTGCAAGAGAATCAAAGTAAAAGGGGAAAATGTCCACAAAACCACTCGTATTACTAATTGTGATACTATGCCTTACAAATGTCTGCCTTCTAGCTTACTTGATGCAAGTACCTCCCTTAAAAGTCCTATACACACAACTTTCAATGAATTGGTCAGTCTCCATGCTTATCTTGATGCTTTAATCATGTGCGTCAAAGGGATGATATTTACATCATAATTTCAAGTGTTGGGTCCTTTCCAAATTACTTTTGTCTTGGACACTAATTCATACATTCTAGGGGAATTACAGAGACAATTGTTCTCCTATATCACTAACAATCCTCACTTGAACTATTGTGAGGGGATGCCATGAAAAGTTCTAATGCTAATTGATTTTTTGTATACTAGTAGCCTAGCTCTGCTTTAATTTTTTGTGCTTATTTTCTATTCTTATAGTACTTTGATTTTTGCCTTCTAAGTTAAGTTTTCTTTCTTTGCTACGTTCATTTATGTCTTCATTGTTGTTTTTTTAGTTTTTGCAACTTTACTTTTCTCATGATTTTGTTTCCTATTATCTTTGGTTAATTTGGTCAAATAGGATGTTGGATCAATTTTGCCACAGTGACACTCCTGCAAAGCATTGTTAGCCAATGAAAATCAAGCTTACATAGTTGTTATGATGTCTCCTATGAAGGGCCCTTGAAATTGTTACATATTGCCACTGTTGTCTTATAAAGAATTGGCTATCTCCCACTTCTTCTTGCCATTTCTTCATCCATTGAGATTCTAAAAGAAAGTCTAAATGTTTTCCTCCTTAAAAGTTAGAGAGTTGATTCCAGTTAGATGATTATGCATACAGTGGTGAAAGCCCCTCATACTTAACACTTTTCATGAATTATTCCCAAATTCCTAGTCATATTTCCATTAAAACTCCTCACCTCCTGTAACACTTTGTTTCCCCCAGTCTGTAAAAATAACTATACTGGCCAAGTATTGTGGCAAACTCAGAAATGTGAATGTGTGATGTGAATGGACCTTGTGAAAAAGGTCGATGAATGTAAATAAT
>JZKD02S1674339.1:370886-381382 GCA_000966675.3 Picea glauca | reverse complement strand
GAGTATCTGTAATTTGGTTTAATCTCCTAGGAACATGAAAATATGTAATATAATCAAAGTTTTGTTCTAAGAGACGTACCCTAAGGAATCGTCAGTGTAAATTTGGATCATGAACACGGTATACTCTGTTTAGTTGCGACGCAACCAGTTGAGCGTCGAGATAGACCCGAAGATGAGAGATACCCAATGACAACGCATCACGAAGAAACTCAATAACTACACTATACTCGGCGACATTATTTGTGGTGTCACCTAAGCATATGCCTTCGGAAGATAACAACTGGCCTTGAGGTGTAAAGATTACCCAAGATGCAGAGGCAAGCCTCCGCGTGTGTCAACTAGCACCGTCTACATACCCAACGAACACCTCAGAATCACTTGACATCTTCCATATTGATGAAAGATAACATCAATGACACGTCCATAACACTTAAAAGAAACTTAAAAAGTAATAGTACAAAGACTATACATATGTTACAAAAAGTTACCCACAGTGACCTGTCTATGAGCAATACTTCTTGAGGTAGAGCCCATTTCTAAGCTCCGCCAAAGCATTCCCTTCAAAATCAACCAAATGATAAGCGCCATTTTTTAATACCTCTTTTATAATGAAGGGTCTGAACCACATGGGTTTAAACTTTCCTACCCCCAGGGGGGTCCTTGTCTTGGTCATAGACTAGGACAAGGTCGCCTTCAGAGAAAATTCGAGGACAAATGGACCTATCATATTGACACTTGACCTTATGTTTGTGAGCCTCGTTGGCCAGGGCCACATTTCGATGTTGCTCATTGAGCTGCTCAAGGTGTACTAATCGTTCTTCAAGAGGAGAAGTGTCTGGCAATAAATGTATTTCCAATTTCAGAGATGGGATCTGGAATTTGATGGGAAAGAATGCCTCCAGTCCGTAAACGTGTTGAAAAGGCGAGAAACCGGTTGTAGTCTTAACAGATGTTTGATAAGCCCATAATGCCGAGTATAACATCAAATGCCAATTTGACTTGGCTGAGTTGATAGTTCATTGTAGAATAGTCTTAAGAGTTTTGTTTATAGCTTCCACCTGCCCATTGGATTGGGGATAGTAAGGTGATGAATGCTCCTGCCGTAACCCAAGCTTTGATGCTAATTCGATCATCATTTGGTTTTGAAAGTGACTGCCATGGTCAGTGACAATCTCTCTCGGGACGTCGAACCTTGCTATGATCTGGTTGAATAAGAAGAGAGTTGTAGTCTCTCCATCATCTTTAAACGTTGGCATAGCTTCGAACCACTTAGTGAAGTAGTCGACAGCTACGATGATATAGAAGTGCCCCCTTGCTGACGGGGGGTTGCATGTAGTGTAATCAATCCCCCATTTAGTGAAGGGACCAACTGTGATGACAGGAAACATAGGAGCGGGATGTGCCCTCATCTTTCGAGAGAAGATTTGGCACGGATGGCACCTCTTGACCGATTTGATACAATCTTTGATAAGTGTCGACTAGAAGTAACCTGCTCGTAGAATTTTTTGGGTTGTTGCCAACCCAGATAAATGACCCCCACAAGCTCCAGTATGGAAATCGTTGAGTACGATGATGGCCTCCTCATGAGTGAGACATCGACGTAAGATGCAGTCTACACCTCTCCAATACAACGTATCATCGAGTATGAGATAATTCTTAGCCTGATGGCGTATCCGCCGACGCTCGTCACGAGAAGCAGAGGTGGGGCATTTCAAAGTCTAGAGATAGATAAGTATATCTCTGTACCAGGGGTCTGAAGATGAAATCAAAAAAATATCTCCCCAGATAGGCGATTCCTCAGGCACAATGTCACCTGAATCAACCGGAAGTTTCGAAATAAGCTCTGCGAAGGCCAATGACTTCTTGGACTTTGCTGAAATGAAGTCTAAGTCAAATTCTTGGAGGATGACTATCCATCTACTGATTTTTCTGCCTATAACTCGTCGTGTCAACATGTATTGAAATGGATTCATGAAAGTAATGACGATGGTCTTGCAAAACAGAACATAGTGACAGAACCATTGAACAGCATGAACTACTGCCAACGCAAGTTTTTCTATATGAGAATAATTGAGTTCCGGTCCTACGAGGCCTTGGCTCAGGTAATAGATCACGTATTCTAAGAACGAATCGTCTTCCTGAACTAAAACCATGCCAATGGTTGACTCTGCTATAGCCAGATATAATAAGAAATATTTGTTATAGTTAGGTGGCCATAGCAGAGGTGCAGTTGTGAGGGCGTGTTTTAATGCGTCGAAAGAGCGTTGAGCGGCTTCATCCCAGAAAAAATGAACGTATTTCTTTAGTAAACGCATAAATCCCTTGGTTATTTCGGCATAGTTGGCGATGAAGCATTGTAAGAAGTTCGCCTTGCCATGTAGACTCTGAAGTTGTAAGATTGTGCGTGGTGGGGGCAACTGGATTATTGCCTCCACCTTAAGAGGATCGACCATGATCCCTATTGTTGATACAATGAAACCTAACAAACATCTTGACATTACACAGAAGCTGCACTTGTTTGGATTCAAGTGAATCCTGAAGTAGCGACAGCGTTCGAAGATTAGTCAAAGGTGTGTGGGATGATCCATTCACTTGTGAGAGCGTGATGCTAAATCATCTAGATAGGCCTCGACTATATGCTTGAGGTCATGAAAATCAAAATACATGGCCCGCTGGAAAGTGGCTCCAGCATTTTTAAGGCCAAAACACATCTTACGATATGCGAATGTACCCCACGGACAAATGAATGTCATCTTGTGTTGGTCTTCAGTTTTGATTTGGATTTGATTATATCCCGAAAAACCATCCATGAACGAAAAGCCTTCACAACCGGCACATTCATCAATGATTTGGTCAATGAATGGTGTTGGAAAATTATCTTTGGGACATGCCTTGTTCAAATCACGAAAATCAGTACATACACAAATCGTGCCTTGTTTTTTATTGATCGGCACAGGATTTGACACCCATTGAGTCAAATGGATAGGATAAATAAAACATGCCTTTAGCAATTTCTCAACCTCAATCTTGATGGTTGTTTCTTTCTTGGGATTGACTGGACGAAGTTTTTGTCGAACAGGCTTGGCATCAGGATACGTTGTGATTTCATGTTCAACTATTTTCGGACCGATGCCTGGCATTTCATCATAAGACTAGGCAAAAACGTCGCGAAATTCTTTGAAAAGATCCTTGTAAATTCGAATTTCTTCGAGGGAGCAATTCGCTTCGACAAAGACATTCTCCACGACGCCATGGTTTCGGGAGATGTTGATGGGTATAGTTTCAGCAATAGTCGCCATATTGCCCTCAGCATAAATTTCCTATGTAGCTAAGAGATTAATAGGACATGTCTGATCTCTCGTCATGGTAACGGTGAATTCTCCTGCTTCGATACGGATTAACTCTGGGATAAAATATGATCTATGATGAAGATCTTCCCAAGGTTTGTCTGGACTAGTCATTACTTCGATTACTGCTTCGTCAAAAGGCAGGACTAAGTCTAACAAATCGACGTTAGCGAAAGAACCCTAAGCCCAAATAGGCTCTAAAAGTGGATCTAACTCTTGTGCAGGAGTTGGATCAGGGTTAGTTGAAGCTTGCTGGACTAAAGAGTACGCTACCTCAGCGGCAGACAAGGGCATGGACATGCCTAGGTGCCCTGTTGTATCCATCGTGGCTGATGGGGAAGGAAGAATCCAAGGATCCTCAAAGTAAGTCGTGCGGAACGATGAAACTTGAAAAATCTCAACATTATGGTGATTAGATATAAATTTGACATCGTCATGAGGAGGTGGGTAATTGAAGTTACCCGTCAAGGACAGGCACAAACCAACTCCTACATTAACGACACCTGGTTGAGGATTATCAATCATGGGGACCGTGGATGCCCCCAAAGCTGGGTCAAGTCTGGAGAAAGACAATTGATCGATGGTCACTATCCAGCCCTCGTGTGGAAACAACAATACTCGGAAAACTATAGCAACCACAGCTTGCATAGCATACGTCCAACTCCGTCCTAACAAGAGGTTATAGTTGAAGGGAGGATCAACTACCTCTACTTCGACACACACGGTTTTCCCTCCTAACTACATAGGGAAAGAAGGAATGATTCCATGTGGTCGGAAAGAACGACCGTCGAAAGAAGTGAGAAGAGTGGGTGATGGAGACAAAGCAGGCTAGCCAATGGCCTTCCAGCATGCTAACGACATAACGCATGTCGAGGTGCCCTCGTCGACCACTGTGCGAAAGATATTCCGTGTAAAAGTTTTCGTGGGATGAGTCACTACTATCTGAAATGCTACGTGGTAAGGCAGAAGAGGTTTTAAGTCAGTTGTATCTAACATGATGGTGCCCGGATTACAAGTCTCAGTAGATCCCAAAGCGGTTAACAAGGCTTTTCTTCTGAGCAGGGCAGCTTTGGAGGACCTCCAAAGTAGACATTGCACAAGGGGTTTGTGATAAATCCTCCACCATAGAGTAATTCTGGGCAGCCCTTGCGTTTAGGTTGTGAGAAGATTTTTTAAATGCACCCTTTGGAATGTGTGTCATTGTTTCTCCCAACGTCTTCTCAATCTATAGAGGAAGATATGGGAGATCAACTTCTTTACCCTTCTCAGAAGCACTTGGTTTACTATAGTCGTGCACTCTAGTTAATATGAAAGCATCACCCCTAACCATATATACGTTCGCGGATGAGGGATTGTTTGGAGGCAGGTAGGTTTCTTGGTTGCCCCCTTCTGTGCTTGTAGAGGCTTGAGTGAGATTTTTCCCATGTTGAAATGGATTAGTCAACACGGCTTGTTGTTGCCGTGTGATGAACATTTGGGCCTCTGCAAGTCGAGGACAAAGATAGGTCGGGTGGTCTTCTGCGCACAAGTTGCATGGATACCTCACCTTCCATTTTTCCATGTTGTCCCCGCTAGCATTATCAATAGGGTTTTTATCCCCCTTACCCTTCCTTCATTGTTTTTTCTTCCCTTCAGGCTGCTGGGTGGCCTTTGGGTTAGTTGACTGCACGGAGTGTACTTCCGACGTTTGGGCAGGGGGAGCAGCCAAAGCATTAGTTTGGTTGGCCGTTGTGTGTTGTATGGATAACTGTTGCAATTGTTTTGTCAATTGCTCAGTGAGCTTGGTTTGTGTTGAATCAACAATACTATCGGCATGTGGTCCAGCTCTCTGTCTAGTTTTATCTAGTATGGAACGTGGCGCATTTGGAAAGATGTTGTATAATAAACTAGACTGAGAATAGATGAGCTCAAACTGTTGATCCCTCATGATGGCATATTCCTCGGAAAAAACTCTGGATGTCGTGACATCTTTGGATAACTGTGGGACCAAAGACTTAAGGAACCACTCAAGCAGGAATGCTGGTGGGACTGGTACTTTGATTAAACTCTTCTGGTGTGTCCACTCTCGGATATGATCAGAGATATGGTCTATTGTTGTCTGTTCGAAATTGGCAAGCAACTCTGTTCCAGTGTCGTATCTCATAGGTAACTGGAAATGGTTAAGGAAGGCCATCGCCAGTTCACCAAAAGAAGAGTATATTGAGCAATCGAGCTTGATGTACCATTTCGCGACACTCCCAA
The DNA here is from genome assembly GCA_000966675.3 of Picea glauca. NCBI lineage: Eukaryota > Viridiplantae > Streptophyta > Pinopsida > Pinales > Pinaceae > Picea > Picea glauca. The sequence continues at coordinate 375,794 of JZKD02S1674339.1, read as the reverse complement.
TAAGAGTACGTTGAAACAATCGCAACTGTACGAAGTCATATTTCAATGAGTTAGATGAACACCAAAGATGAAATGTAGTCACATGATCACCTGGATCTTCATTAGGCTTGTCCTTGAACTTTGGGATGTCTGAAGGCAACTTTGTCGGCATAGGAGGCCAACATGGATCATGACAAATAGGATCATTTAACAACCTTGTCAAATCTAGCAAGTGTAACGTCGCTAGGAATGGTAGTTTGGGTTGTTGTTGATAACCTGGGAAAAAGGGTCCTAGAGTTTGACTGGCACAAGGTTGCCAGGAAAATTTTGGCTGCTGGCGCAGATTCTGGTAGAAACCATGGCCCTGACCAGCGTAAGGATTTTTCATCTGTGGAGACATCATCGGAAGACTTCCCAAGAAGGACATAGAGTGTTGGGCATGCATCGTGTTTGAATGACTTTGGGAACAATTACCCCATGTTGGTCCTGTTGGGAGAGGCATAGTAGTCTGTCCAGGGTTCTATTGACTGTGGAAAGAATTACCCCAGAACGACATTCTAGAGGAAGGAATGGATCCTTGTCCTGAGTTCCAAGGTCCTGCTATGTGTGCCCCCTATGCAGGAACAGTACCCTGCGCAGGAGTAGATTGTCCAAAAATGGGGTTGCCCCTAGTCGGAAAAGCGTCTGATGAGAAAGTGTTATTACCAAACATCTTGTTCCAAGAAAGCAGTGTCGAACCTACCGGCATACTATGCGCAGGTGTTCCTTGACTCCCTGCTCCAAATAAACTAGTGTGCGTAGGCTGCCCGACGGACTGCTGATGCGGACCACCAAGCGAAGGGGACGAAGGAGGAATATGACCTCCTACATAAGGAAAAGCGTTAAAAGGGATAGGAGTGCCCCCAAGTTGACCTTGCAGAGGACCGTTAGAGATCCCTTCCCCCAGACCCAAAGTCTGTAAAGTGGAGTAGGTTAGTGCAGGACTTGTACTCGAACTAGGCATACCGTATGAGAACAGAGGGCCTATCGCACTACGTGTGAAGGGGGTTGTGGTCGTCGCCATAGATGGGTTTGGTCCACTGTGTGATGTAGTTGCGGCTGAGACCATGGTGGCTCGGACCGACAATGGTAGATTAGGAGATGACTCTCCTGTGGTAGCAACTGTGGTTGGAATTGAAGAATTCCTAGAAGAAGTAACAACATTTGTTTCCATAGCTGTGTGAGGCATTGTCTGGCGTTCGTGAAATTGGATTGGTACAATAAACAGTGCCAAAATAACAGTGGTTGGGGTTTCAACCGAGCCAAGAGCGACTGCTTCAAGGTTCAAAACAGTTGATTCCTCTGGGAGTTGTTCGAGCACAAACGTTTATAACCCGGTCGCTTCAAAAGACCCTTGTTGGTCTAGCTTCCGCCTTAATGGTGGCGGGGGTGGCTCCAGTGTAACCGGCGACAGGCCAAGAAGCCTTCGTGACCGGAAAATCTCAGGATCCTCCACTGTGTGAGAATATCCAAGACACGCTAAGGTATTCTAAACATTCAAAAGTAACACACACTAAAAAAAGAAGCCCCTAAGAGATAACACAAGCAATCACTAAACTATTTGAAAGAATAGTTACAACAACCAACACTAGAGCAACTTACCGGTGCAAGTGAAACTCGAACACGGAAGCACCCTCCGGGTATAATCTGCAAAGCGTGGCCTGATGTCTGTCCTAGGTACCATAGTATACGCCTGCAGTCACCTGTGTGTGTCCCTAAAAATATTGGCAACTAGGTTGTCAACACGCGAACAGTAACCAGGCGGGTACAGTCGAAAGTCGGGTAGACCACAATGAGCAGGGTATCGAGCCTGAAACCTGTCAAGGGTATTGAGAGAAAATGTTCTGGAAGACAATTGAAGACCTCGAATGGATTTGAGACCCACCAAGCCCTGTGGCAAATGCAAACAACAGAATCCTAAAACAAATCCTCTATATGTGTTCTCCACTATGATTGGTTCGGCTTTGGAGGGGTTATCTCCGCTACTTTTTTGCACGCGACCTCGTGTTTATCCCCTGTGTTAGAGAGGGGTCCCGGATAATTTCCATGAAACTGGACTTAGACACTCCCTATCTCAGACTCTAATGTTTGGTTTTGAATGGCCTTGAAGAGTTTCCTCTCCAACCTAATCCAAGGCCCTAGTCCTGAACTAGTTTGTGAACCCTACAAACATAAAAGTCTAGTAGATTTTAAAATTAGCGTTGATTTTATGGATTTATCTTACGTCAAGGGGTATGAGGTTGAAACTGATGATGTGTAAAGACAAAAGAAAAAATGAATGAAAAGAGCTGGAAACAAAAGACTTTTACTAAATGCAAAATTTCAACAACTTTTCACAAAGAAAGATTTTTTTTTTTTTTCTAAGATTTTATATAGAAAACTCAAAGGAATTTCTCTCCACTACGAGCTACTTATGATCTAAGTGAAATGAAAAAAACTTACGAAATAAAATACTTTTCCCTAGCTAATGATGTAGAAACACACTCTTCAACTAAAGAAGAAAATGAAAAGAGATTTTTTTTTTTTAAGTGCTAGTAAAGCAAAAAAGGGAAAATACCGACAAGCAAAAAACCAAGAAAAACAATTTTGGATTAAAGCACGGATCAAGAAGAATCAGATTGAAGAATCACACAAAGGCAATTGAACAAACAATGACTCTCACGCTTGTCCAAAAACCATAAAACAATTTTTTATTATATTTTTATCTATCAACTATTAACTGAGAAAAAGCAGGTTACGGGTAAGATGAATCCTAACCTACCGACTATTCAAACCTAGATTCAAACACATGAGAGGAATACTTCTTATCAAAGGAGGGGATGACTGCCCCACCCTGAGCAAAAAGTAGCCTGTACAGGCACGCGACTGTCACTCAAACAGCACACGTGCAAACGCGTGCTGAGCAGAGACAGAATGCGTGTACACGCGGGCTGACCTTGTACAGGTCGCGTGTATATCTAAATTCTAAGGAAAAATATGAAAACAGGCAGTCCAGACCAGGAAGAGGCCTCTGGTATTGATCACTAGGATCCCTTGAAGGATTGGATGCTCTTTCTAACAGAAAAGACAAATAATGCAAGGAATAATAAAGCAAAAAAAACAATCTGAGATAGGATTGTGAACTAGCAAGACTCAGACAGGATTCCAGAAAACCCCTGAGAATGTGTAATTTTGACAGGGAAGAGGAGGATTGCCTCTAAGGTTCTCTGAACTCCTACACACTATTTCTATCTCTATAGCTAGCGTTCACACGTGGGCTGTCAGAGGATAGGGTGTGGGTACACGCGTTCAAGCCTTCTACAGGCCGCATGTACCTCTGTGTGTCCCGAAAAATACAGTCAAGCAAAAGTCAGGGAAAGATGGTATGGAAAATCAGACTCCCTGGTAGCTCAGACCTTACAGATAAATAAAAGACAGGCAAAGAAATAACAGAAAACATAGTCTTTAAACTACCCAAAAACGTAAATAAATCCAGGAACCCTAAAGAGTATTCTCCCCAGTATGGTTGCCAATTCTGTTGTTGGGAAAAACACCCTACGGACTAGAAAACTAGGGTCAGACTTGCATGCATATTTGACCTAATAGAAACTGCTTTTTTACCTACATCCCAAGATTTAAATCCCTTTTTCTCGGTAAATTCATGGAAAAGGACCACCTACCTTATTACTGGTGTTCGATGTAGATCCTCTGTTGCACTTTGATTACTTTCTTGCGCTGCTCCTTCCACAGATGAACTGCACTCAAGACAAACAAAAACTATGCATGCATGCTACTTCTATACTCAAGGGTTAGAAATCAAACGTAAATCAATCAAACTATAGACAATTTATGATTTGGGACGGGAAAAACATTCTTTTTATTACTGAAAGTGAATTAACTTACAAAAGATGAGACCAACCACTGCTCCTTGAACCTGATCCTGGGCTCCTCTTCTTCTGTCCTTCAACTGCTTTGGGTTAAATCTCCTTTGGCATGAGGAAAGGCTAAAGGGTTGGGACAATGGATTACGTAAATGGGTAGAGTTTCTTCTCTATATTTTTTCCTCTTCCAAATGGTACCCCTACCTCTTCTTTTATAGGCTAGAAGGAGCTAGGGTTTTGGATGAACCCTCAGCCATGCATGGCCGGGAGTTTCAGTTAACTGACCCATAACTTTTTTTTCCATCGGAAACTTTCCTTTTTTCATGCTTTGTTAGGTACACATGGGTTGTTTTCAGTCATCCAGCATGTACACGCATGTAGTAATGGGTTAGGGCACGTGGGCCTTGACACAAGAGGATTTTCAAAGAGTTGTTCAGCAGAGTTTTGGCAAAGAAGGGATATGAGTTGGCATGATGCCAGATAAGCATGTGTGGTAAAATTTAGGGTTATAACACCCATCCGTGGAGTCCTCAGACCTGACCATTGCGAGGAAAATTGTGCCACATGCAACCTCGCCGAAAGGAGAAAAGGCAGAAAGAGTGAGTGTTCAAGAGGGGATGCGAGGGGAAGAGGAGAACTCGGTAAAAATACAAAGTGAGTGATAGCCGAGAAGAAGGATAGTAACCTTCGTTCTTGGTCACTAGCGAACAGAGACGCAGTCTCACAGCATCGTGGTCCCAGCTCGGGGGTGGCTAGTGGTAAATCCATTGGGATTCGCTGAGGCTACGGTTGGGTGGAAATGAGAACCCCTCTCAGCAGTTGCAATCACATCTGGTGTTATTTCTAATAAGTGTTTTACATCTTGCATCTTGAAATGTATATCCTGGCATTTATGATCATCTAGCATATTGAAACTTATATGCTGACATGTATGCTCATAGTCTGTGTAGTTTATGAATGGTTTGAGTATAAGACTATCTGTGTGGTGTTTTGATCAGAAATGGTGGTTGCATGCTTTTATTGGAAGGAC
>JZKD02S1674339.1:352481-362889 GCA_000966675.3 Picea glauca | reverse complement strand
GAGTGCCTTCAACATAGTCTAACAACTAGAAGGTAGATATTGAAGATGGATCAACAAGAGGGAATGTCTAACAACAAAGCACCATTGTTCAATGGAGGTGGCTATGCTCTATGGAAAATAAGAATAAAAAGCTCCATGTTGGCTCTTATCTTTGATATCTGGCAATCTGTTGTAGATGGTTACATTGCACCAACTAATACACCCACATATGTGCAGGAAAGAAAATCTGCAATGACAACTCAAGAGCAGTTAATGCAATTCTAGGATGGTTGACAAATTCTATATGTGTGAAGGTTATGCATTGTAAGTAAGCTAAAGAAATATGGGACAAGTTGGAGGTTGTATATGAAGGAGATAGCAAATTCAGGGAAGACAAACTATAGGCCTATAGAACTCAGTTTGAAAATGTGAAAATGAAAGAAGAAGAGAACATTGTTGAATACTTTCAAAGGGTAGATGAAGTGGTTAATTCAATCAAAGAAGTAGGAGAAGAAACTATAGATAAACCTATTATGCAAAATATACTAAGGTTATTACCTATGAGATATGATGCCAATATTTCTACAATTGAAGATAGGTCAGAACTTGACAAACTCACAGTTGATCGACTACATGGAATTTTTACAGCATATGAGATGAGAATAGGGAACGAAAAACCATCAAAATATGAAACAACCTTTAAGGAATCTAAATCAAATAAGAAATAGGAACATACGTCTCATGAAAATCAGATAGACATATCAGATGTAGAAGAGGCCAACTTTAGAAAGAAACTCCAAAAAGGATTTGGAAAATATAAAGGAAAGTTACCTTTCAATTTTTTCAACTGTGGAAAAATTGGATACTTTGCTAACAAATGTCCCTATCCCAAGCAAAAGGAAAATGATGAAGAATTTCACAACCAGAAAAACCAATACAAAAAGAAATTTTATAAGAAAAAGAAAAACTTCTACTCTAAAGAAGACATTAGATATTCAGACTTGAGTGAAGATAAAGATTAAGAGCTTCTATTTATGGGAATGAATACTCAAAATAATGATGTAGATGATGAAGAAAACTCTGAATTTGAAGGAGAATTGAACCTAGAAGCATAATTGACTAGTGTTGTGGAGAAACTAAGAAAGTATAAAAAGAAGAACAAGATACTTAGGGCACAACTTCAAGAATTTGAAGAATCACATCAATCAAGAGAAATAGATGCATCAAGAACCATCAAAGAATCAAAACAGATCATCTATGATTTGAACTCAAAACTCATAAAAGTTAAAGAATTGAAGAAGTCATTTTAAAACAACTCAATGATAGAAAACATGTGAGAAGCTAGAGGTTGAGATTAAGTTGTTAAAAGGTGAAATTGAAAAAGAAAAGAAGACATCAAAATTTGAAAATAGTTCAAAAATATTGGATGAAATTCTCAGTAGTCAGAGGTCACCAAACAACAAGACCAGTTTGGGATACACCCAAGACTCAACCACTACATCACAAGGATCATCCAAAAGGCCAATCAGTTACGCAAATGCTATAAAAATTTCCTTAAGAAGAGAAGATGATAAGGAAAAGATGATACCATTGAAAATTGTTCCACATAAATAGAAGTCAACACTCCCTACTAGAGTAAAAGATGACAAGAAAAATACAATCACTAGAATGAATCCCCCTAATAAATATCTATTTATTGTATATTGTTACTCTTGCAATAATTTTGGACATAAGGCAATACACTGCAAAGCTTATGGACAATACAATTGTAGAAATGTCCAAAGATATAAGAACAATAAGTACAATACAAAGAAGAGAAACTATAACTCATTTTCTCTTTTGCGAAACTTCAATATTGAATGCCAAAAATGAAACAACTATAGCCATAAAACCAGAGAATGTATATTACCAATGCAATCTTGGAAGATAGGAAACCCTAATAAACAAAATGAGAAGATATGAAAAAGAAAATTTGAATTACAAAGAAAGAAAAATGATGCACCTAAAGTTGATGAGGTTAATAGTAGAAGAATGGTGGGTAAAGAATCTAATAAGGAATATAAAAATTAAAGTTTTTCATATAAAGTGAATCAATCTCGAGAAAGGAGGGTTCCTATAGAAGAATATGACACAATTGTAGGTCTTAATGATGTCCTACAAATCAATAGTCCACTATCCAATAAGAGAGAAATAGAAAAAGGAAAATCTAAAGAAGAAGATGAAGAAGTTTTTGTTACACAAAATAGTGATGATGATGATGAATATTCAATAGTAGACCAACCAGAAGAATTGAGTGATGATGATCTCATAATTTTTCCAATGTTATTTTAATGATCCACTGGAACTCCTTCTAAAAAATTAGAAACAAAGAAAGGAAGGAGAAATTAGGGAAGACTTAAAATTGTTCATGTTGATACTCCTATGGGTATTGAAGCACACAAAAATTAATAGATAACTAGGATCATCGAAAGCATTATGGTTTGATGGTATAACTCTATGTAGGTTTTGACATGCTTTGTTGCAAGTCTTCATCTACCCAGGATTAGTGCCAGGTATGTATTCTCTCAGTGAAGCTATGGTTTCTGAGGAAAATTTGTCATGGTACATGGCCAATACATATGTTCAAGGATCATGATAGGAAGAGCACATTATTCATGAAATAGTTGATCTATGTTCTAGTTGAGAAGTAGTATTTGAAGTGGAAGAAAATTGCAATGATAGCATATTGTTCATCCTGCATAGAAGACAGATGGAGTTATTCTTCTTTCCATGATTGGATGTAGCAACATAGACAGGGGGAGAATCACCTTAGGGGGGATATCATCCTAAAGGGAGAAAGGAAACATCCATTTTTTCCATTGTTGTCAAAGGGGGAGAATGATCAGTGAAATTTAGTTAAAGATTGAAAAAGGGGTTTTATTGTGTTTCCATCAATGCCAAAGGGGGAGAATGTTGGACTTAGTAGCTTGTTATTGTCATTGATGTCAACAGTATGACAGTATGCAAAGTTTATGTCAAATCTTATATGAAAAAATTATGTCAAATAGTTAGCAAAGAATGAAAATGTCAAACAATATGAAGAGATTCAATCTTAGAAGGAAGGACATTAATCGAAGCTCAGAAGGAAGAGAGCATTGCATAAATTCTATCGGGATCAAAATCCCCACAAGAAAACTCCAAAATATTCAAGGAAGAATCATGTTCATTGAGATAGTTTTCAAGAGTAATCTCAACCATGAGATCAATTAGAGCCACTGATCAAAGCCAAGTCGAAGTATAGCATAAGTTTCCAGACATTGGAGACAAGGCACAAAGTCCATGATTAAAGGACAACCGTCAGATAACATCGAGAAATATCTCAGCCATTGGATTAAAGCTGAGTAGAACTGGTCAACCTGAGTGATGACCACTTCAGTTAAAAGGAGTTTGAATTGAACCATAATTCCTGAAGCCTGAATTCACAAAGAAACACCAGTTGTATGATCTAAGGAACACTTCAATGAATATCTTGACCGATGGATCGAGCAAAGTGGAAGGATAAGATAAGAAAGGAAAAAGGCTCGAGATCCTAAATAGACAAATTATCGACAACTATTGGATCGTGTTAATATTTTCAAGTTAAAGAAGGACCATTAGATGAAGTCAAGTTACTCAAGGTTTATTCTTCGGGGAATCTCACTCCAGGAGAATTGGGAAGTGGGAAAAAGAGAATAACTCGAAGTCCCGAAGGTTGAAATGAGTCTGGACCATTGATCTAGAGCCGATCACATTCATTGGATGAATCCAAGTGGAAGGATAGAGTAATCACTTCCATGTTGACCACTTCGGCACTGACCAACTCTGGTGAAAATTGGAGCAACAATTACCTGGACCTTCGAAGCCCTGAAATCCCGAAGTCATGAACTTCCGTCATCCATTGGATCAGAGGAAGAGTAGGGAAATCCTGTCATCCGTTGATCCATTCAGAATGCGCCAAGGATGAAACTGGTCAACTCTCACACTAACCACTCTGGAGAAAAAGAAACTAGAACGGATAAGTGTACCCGAAGGCCAAAGAACCAAATTCATGACAAATGTTGATCTAGAGTGAAATATGATAGTTGTCAGATCAGAGTTGTGTAACAACAATCAACTTCGGTGCTCACCACTCCAATGAAAAGAAACCAAGAACAGGTAAGATTACTTGAAGGCCGAAGCCCCGAAGTCACATCAGCCGTTGATCTAGAGTAAAACATGAGAATTGTCAAATCACAAGGAGACGATCAACTTTGTCACTGACCACTTCAGTGGAAAATGGTTTAGAACAGGTAAGTTCATCCAAAGGATGGAGTTCCAAAATTATGAAGTAAGACACGTGGTACACACAGTAAGAGCCCGCATCATCATAGCCCACGTCGACAAGGGAACATGGTGCAATCAGATGATGAAAAGTGTCAAGGTCCAGTTGGCATTTTAGATATGTATAAGTCACGAATCTAAGTGACACATGGAATCCACTTGGCTAGTGCCACATCAGTAGTGACGTCAGCAAGCCACGTCACTCTGGGAGTATGCCCTTCAGGGATATCCAATTCCTCCTAACAGCGACCACCCAAAGCGTCAAAGGGTGAAGTCACGAACTAACACTGGTCGTAGATCTAAGATCCTCCAAAATGAATCATGACTGTTAGATCAAGTGTAGTGGAAAGATAGAGTAAGCACAAATCACGAAGTAATGCTAACCATTGTTCTACTCTGGGAGCATTCTCGATCATTAGATCAAACGCAGTGGAAGAATAGCGTAAGGTGTACTAAAAAAATGACAGCAAGCGGTCACCACAACTTTATGACTTATTCGGTAGGTAAACACTCTGGATGGATTGAATTACCTTAAAGCTCTAGTAACCCAGAGTCCCAGAGAGCCAAAGCTCCAAAGTAATATCTGACTGTCCGTCGAGAAGGAAGATTCACGGTCGAGATCCTAAAAGTGCACAATGAGAAGGCCATTAACAAAACATCTTATTGAGGTTGTGCGGACCGTCCACTCAACCATAGATTAAGACAAATCTGTCTGATCTACGAGTAAATAGATAATACGTACTTCGGTGAAATTTGGTTCGAAAGAGTTGGAAGACTGCAAAGGTCAGAGTCCTAAAACATCGAAGTTCTGAAATGAACGAGAACCGTTCATCATGCAAATAAAACATGACCGTCCAATATAATATACACACTTCAACGAAATGCACTTCGAAAGGTTGAATGATTGCAAAGGCTAGAAGTCCTGAAGGACGAAGTAATGACAATTGTCCATCTCAATGTGCAATTAATACACGAACATTGATCTAGATAAGTGATTAAGCACTTGTTTGGCTTAGCCCCTGGTCACCACCTATGGTCATATGGAATAGAGGTCCCAAAGAGTTTCTATGTGAAATTTAACACATTGAATGATAAATTTATCTCGGTCAAGAAGGAACGTTAAACCAGATACGATCTGGACGTTGTCATGATTTATCTTAAGTAACTCAATACACCCTATGCATTAGAGAGCTAATAAAAAATATTAGATCTTATCAACGAAAATTGAGAATGAAAAAAAGAGGCATGGGATCGATTTAAAAATGAAATCGATCCATATCTGTGATCGTTTTATGAAAAACACTCTCACTAAATTAAAATCCTTCAAGATATTGTTTGAATAATAATAGAGATTATTGTTAATTTAAAATGAAGAGGTGTGATGGTCCAAACAAATGGACATAATGTTTCATATCTCACACCAGTTAAATGATTATATAAACAAGAAATAATGGTGAGAAGAAAGTGTCTCTACAGTCTAGATCAGAATATCAAAACAGAAGCAGAGTCCAAGAAGAAGAACTGATGATTCGTATGCAGTGAGGGTGGATGGGATAAGCATGGAAGGATTCATATCATTTACTAAATAAGTGTAATATAAGGGAGTTGGTGCTTCCTGGGGTTGGTTCCCTAAATACAAGGGAGTGGGTGTTTCCTAGGGTTGGTGCCCTAAAAACAAGGGAGTTGGTTCTTCATAGGGTTGGTTCCCTGAAGAAGGGGATTTGTGTCTCGTAGAGTTGGTACTCTAAAAAGGATTGGTGTCCTTCACTATTCTTTATAAAAACCTTTTAATTTATATTAGAATAATTGATTTTACATACAAGTCCATTGTTGACCTATTATGTAATCAATAAAATATAAAAGTAATTACTAATTGTTGAAAAAGGGTAATATTGATTCACCCCCCTCCCCCCTCTCAGTATTCCAACGGTCCCAATTTGGAAAATTGGGGTCTAGAACCTTCCATAGCCATTTTGAGGCATTAAACGACATTTTTAGGGGTTTTGGGGTGTCAAACTTGTGCCCACCCCCTTGATGGTATTCTACACACTGAGACTTTTCCAACGATGCAAATCGTTTGTCAATCAGAGTTCGTATGCAAAATTATTCCTCCTGGAAGTTGACCTATCATGTTGACCACTATGGTACGAGAGGATGCCACGTCAACCTCAATTACTCATGCATATGGGGCTAGCCACATGAGGAATTTCAAGAAGATTCTAGAAGGTTCAAAACCGTACAACATTTGAGGGTCAAGGAAATAAAAAAACCTACCCCTAGATGGCTATCGGGCCAGGTTAAATACCAAACCACTAGGAGGAGAAGGGGTTCCATTCTTTTGCAATGTATCTTGTTCCATAGCCGAGAAAAATAGCTAAGAGTGGTATTCTGTGAGCATAAAAGAGGAGGAGAGATCGTGTAGCAACCATATTGGCGACAAGTCAAAGGAAACTCTACAGAGAGTGCATCTTTCTTTGTACTTGCATCATTTCTATACCATAGAAAAGAGAGCAGAGCAGCCTCACCTTTTAGTTGAGTTTTCTCCCCTATTGGATTCCTAGGTCATATCTTGTGTTTATTTGTGGATGGTGTGTGTATATATTTTTGTTCTCTAGTTTTCGCATTTGAACTATTTTATAATTTATTTTTTTAAGAAAACAAGGAAAAACAACCTCAATATTAAAGATTTCAATTATTGATTAGATATGTTGTGACAAACTATTCAGCAGATAGATAAACTTACTCTCCAAAGCTCATGAAAACTTACTTAAACTTAACATAGGTTGCCTTCAACAAGATATTCTCCAATCTTAAACTTTAGCAACCTCCAAAATATAATGCAACTCAATTAAGCTGTGATGGTGAGTAACATCATTATTAGCTTATGTGAGTTGTTAGATTGTATTCATTGTTTGCAATCATAATGGGTAAGTTGGAACCATAAAATGCATTAAATGAAAGGAATGAATTAATAAGTGGATAAATTCAATTATGACTTTTTTGGGGGTGAGGTAAAGTTTGGTCATGATACACAATTAAGGTATTTTTAAAATTAAGATGATTCAAGTCTTTTTAAAATATACTAAAAACTTTTAAAAGCAAAGTTGTAGGAGTAATTTCTATTTTTTGGATTTATTTACAATTAAAATCAGTCAAATTGCTATTAAGAAAAAAAATTATATACAACTAAAACAAGTCTAATAAGTAAAAAAATTAGAAAATTCAGTAAGTTTATAGTCAAAGTTTTCAGTAATCACTTCAAACTATAAATTCAAACAAAATTCTTACCAAATTTTAAGGGTGTAGATTATAATATTTTTACATGAGAATTCACAATTTTATATATTGCTTAAATCATATTTTTGAATGCATAAATGGATTCAACCCCGTCAAAATCTCAAAGATATCTAGAATAAGTAATCTCAACCATTAAAATCTACAATTTTCTAAATTTCCAACAAAATTATAAACAAAACTAAAAAAACATTTAAGCTACAAAAAATTTATTTCAGAATCACAATACAAAGAATTTATTTGAGGATCACAATTCCAAAGCAACAAAAATTTCAGAGAAAAAATTTGAATTTATTTGAGGATCATAATTCCAAAATTCCAAAGGATTTGATACTTCCACATTCCACCGGTTGGAGCCGGTGAATCCACATGTTAGTTATGTTGTTTTCGAGAAAATAATGTTCGCCATAAAAAGCCGATCAAAGATTTGACAATACGCGTTACGGATACCGTCAAACTTTCGGGCTGTGAATTTCCTTCGAAATTGATGCGGTTTGTCGCCGTGAATTGCGGGTAACGGTACCCACTCTGCCGTGAGCAGTGGCACAGTGCGACATCACAGTACGCGCCGATGGGAAGTTAATCTAGATTCTCGGTCAATCTTAACGGTCATTGTGAAAATTATGTTTTATGTGCCACGTGTCATTGAAAAAGTTCAACGTGATCAATGAATAATGATTTTATATTTATCATTTGAGACTCTGGTTCTCTTTTCTTGTGAGCTGATAATTTTATATTGTACTAGAAACCATCATTTAAAAAACATTTTTTCCTTCTGTGTCATGAAATTCGGCCCCTCGATATTTTGTACTAAAAACCATCATTTAAAAAGCATTCTTTCCTTCTGTGCTGATGAATTCGGCCCCTCACTTGGAAAATATTTTGTACCCATCATTTAAAAAGCAAACTTGGAAGGTGTTTTTGTAGAAGTGACTTTAATATTGGTGACTTAAATTTGTAATGACTTTGTCTAGTTATTCTATAATTTATGGGCACATGGAATATAAATAAATAATCACTTGAATTTATTAATCTAATAATTTATTACCAGATTTCAAACAAATGTGTCAAAAAAAAATCATCATTTTTTTAGAAGATTTAGCTTACTACATTTTGTAATGTCCTCTTCTTCTGCTTGAGTTGAATTATGTATTTACATCTTCACAGTTTTCATTTATGAATATACAGTGTCTCATTTGACATGTATTTTTTTTTTCAATCTATGCGGTTCCATTTTTATTATGAGTAATTAACTTTATTGTTTATTGTTAATTTTGTATTGAATGGATTTTTTTTTAATTTCATAAAAAGAAATGATAAAGAATTCAAATATAAAATAAATTGTATTAAATAAATAATTTTTTTTACTAAATTTAATAAAAATGTGTAAAAATTTCAAATTAAATTTTGTAATTTTTTTCATCAAATCTAAGATTGGTTAAAAAATATCTTATCTCTACATTTTCTCCATGACATCTAATTGATACAGGAATAAAATTATATTTCACTGCAACCTATAAAGACACGCTTTATTCCTCGTTTCCTGCAACTCATCTCATCTAGAAAATTTACGTAGTTGTGTTTCTCAAAACACAGTCTCTTGGACAAGAAGGACGAGGGAAGGCAGGATGATGAGATGATGCAGAATCACGCTACTCGTCCTAATCTAAATCCAGCTGAGAAGGCGGGGCTCGTGGATGAAGTGAAAGAGAAGCTGCCTGGATGTCAGATTCGGATTCAAATTCAGATTCAGATTCAGATTGGCCAGACTCAGACTGGCAAGAATCAGAGTCAGAATCAGACTCAGATTCAAACTCAGAGTCAGACTGCTTAGTTTAAGACGGGGGACTGCTCAGTCTAAAACGGGATGGTGGATACAATCAAAGAGAAGATCTCCGGAGGCTTTTCCCTGGAGCATCGACCGATAATAATCATAAGAGTGTAATAGTGTGGTAGAACTTAGAATATAATAAGATATGAATGCCATGTTTAGTATAATATTTGGTTCGGAGGAGATTTGTGCATTTGTTGTGACTGTGGATTTTAGATTTCGTGACATGCAGTCCATATTGGTGGAAAGTTATTTTATTATTAAATAACAATTTTCACAAAACAAGAATATATCAGGGCGTCCATGCAAGCCTTACAAGCTTGCAGTCCAGCCCTAAATGTATGGGTTTCCATCAATGTGGAAAAATACAGTAATAATTTATATACCTTATTTTCATAATCTTAAAAGAGTAAATTTGCCCATGACTGCGAGTCGATTTTTTCAAATGTAGAATCTCTCGCGGGCTAGTATCTGTCTGTCGGATATTATTTTATCTATTTCCCCTCCCATCCTGCAGCGAGTTGGAGGGTAGTATTGTTTAGTTCACGCCATAACATCCCAATTACTAACTTTAAGTTTGACACTATTGTCAACAGAGAAAGAAGGATCGAAGAATGAATTAAAAGTAGAACATTCAGATCTCGCTCCTCTAAAACACTGAACACTGCCGTCGGATTTCCGTTCACATAACACAATTTCAGCCCTTCATTTTCAACTCTTGAACCATGTCTCATGTCTTATTGACACAAAGGTTTGGTGACTGTAATTTCTGAAGTGTCATCATCTCCAATGGGTGATCTTACTTGGATCAGTTGAATTTAACAGGTGTAGTTCTTAAAACTACAAATTCACTAGTTATGACCTAAGACTGTAACTTGTCCCTTTGGGTTGCAAACTTCACTGTAATAAGTATCCCTTCATTTTTAATCCTACTCAAAATCCATATTTGTTTCGATAATCTTTCAT
>JZKD02S1674339.1:328500-342304 GCA_000966675.3 Picea glauca | reverse complement strand
CTTTCTATTTTTAGAATATCAGATCCATTGTTTTAGGATCTGAAACTGATTGTAAGAGGCTATAAAGCCAAAGACATTTGGAGCTCTAAGGGGTTCGATTTTGGGTACTATGATGCTGTCTCTGTAACCAACAGACTTATTCTTATTATATAAAAAAAATTCAAGCTTCCTTCAGTTGTGTGGTCAGATTTTCCTTCTCTGTTTTCATATAGTTTATGAGTGAAAGTTCTTTGCTGATGCTCATTCAATTTGCAGTGACTATCATCTCGTTGGTTAATTTTTTTAGTTGATGCTCATAAGATATTTCTTTGGTTATTAAACCCATTGTGCTTGTTGGTATGAAGTATAATCTGGTGTGATAGCTTCTTTCTTCCCCCATTTAATCAAACTTTGTCTGACTGCATGGCTAGAAGGCCTTGTGATATTTTGTATTTCTAGACAGTCTTGAAAACACAGTCCAGGCCCTAGATATTCATCTTTATCCACAAATCATATCAAATATTAAGAAAATATCTCCAAAAAGAGTTAGTTACCAGGCATCTCCGACTTACAGCCTAGGAGAGTTTCCTGGAGTGATAACACTTTGATTACCAAATGATTAAAATGACAGAGAAAGGAAAATATTATGGTTGTCCCTAAATTCTAAATATTCCTTTATGATGAATTAACGTAGAAATTTTAGATTTGAGGTGAATAAAGAATTATCCAAGAGATAGATATTCCAAGTCTTGTGAGCAAAACATCTTGGATAATTCCAATAGGGAAAGATATATGAAATGAACAATAACCCAATAAGTGTTAGAAATCAAGCTCCAAAGATATAGCAATGAAATAAACAAGATCTTGATGAAAAGATGGTGAACCCCCTTAGGGTTACCAATATTATCATGTGGGATTCACCAAGAAAATCTCCAAATGAAAGATAAACATTTATAAAGACTTAGGAGATCAATTTCACCTTTAGATATGGAAGATACACATGTAAAAACAATCTAGAAATGAAATATAGTCTAGGCATGAGTGAAATAAGCCTTCAAGCACCAAATTGTAGCCTTAAGGTTTCTCCAAATCTGATTTTTTATTGTTTTTATGTGATTTGCAAATTTAAGAAATACTTAAATCATCCCACAAAATGTTAGATAAAACTTTGAAGTACAAGTCTATAGGGACTTTTTGTCCTTTTAGTGTTATAGACGAACAACTAAGTACAAACCCTAAAACAAACAAGTCTAGAAATTGAAGTAAACAGTTAACTTTGGAGTAGACTTGGAACTTGAAACCTAATTTTTTATATTTTCTTTGATTTTCACAATTAGATTTCTTTCTAAACAAAAAAAAATAAAATATTTAGGATTTTAGGATTTTTAGGTAGGTTGTTGGGACAAGACAAGTACTTTATTCCCACTAGGGATTATGGGTTCAAGAAGTATACCCCTTCTAAGAATTGGTCATTCTTATCTTAAGGATCGAGATTAAGAGATTAAAACTCCTAGGGTAGAATAATATTTATCTAATCAAGACATGTTGGTATGACAACCAAGTCCATACTTGAAGTGATTCCCCAAGGAAAAAAACAACCTTCACCAACAAGATCAACTATAGCTCAAATACAATGCTTAAAACCCTTTCCAAGGAACCAAGAGGGAAAACAAAGAAAATCGTTAATCACCTACCCAAGCTAACAAGAGAAGAAGGACGAGACAAACCCTAAAATTCCTTCTCTCCAAGTGGTATAGTAACCCTTCAATGGATTGATATTGAAAGCTAACTATAGAAGTTTTGAACATTCATGAAAAATATTTGATGCACCAATAATAAACCATGAAAGAGAAAGCTCCAAGAATTGACACCAAAACCTTAATAGGTAGATCTTCAACAAGTTGTATTCTCAAATGATATCTAACAACAACAATGATTTCAAATGAGAGAGGAGCCTCTATTTATAGAGGAGGCTTCTACATCCTTCTCATTCTTCATTATTTTATAATCTCCCTAAATTTATATTAGGAGATATACAAAAGATACCTGTCATCCACATAATGAAGGTGACTAAGTCAAAAACTAATAAAAACATGCCACATGTACATAAAACCCTCAAGAGAGGGGATTCACCAAACAAGAGGGAGGGTAATTTGGTGAAATATCTCAACGTTCCCTTGAAAATGCATAGTCCAAGCCTCAAAACATGGTGTGGAAGCCTGCTAAACAAAGAAGGAACCAACTTCTAGTCTCCAAATGTAGAATGACTTGATGGGAAGAGTGAATAAGTCCTCAAGAAGTGGATGGCTCCCTTAATTATGCTCATAACTCCTCAAAATATGTCTCCAATTGATGATCAAGTCCATATCTATAACACCCTTGTTTCCCCCATTTTGTAAATATAAATATATTGGCCAAGAGACTATGGAAAACTCGATATGTGTGAATGTTTGATTTGATTAACCTTTGTATAAAAGGTCAAGGAATGTAATTTTTGTTATTAATAGAAATGGATAAGTGTTGCTTGACTGTTGAATGTGGGGGTTTTCCAAGATATACCATAGATGCTATGAAAGAGATGGTGAGGGGGATGAGGAATGGTTAAGATAACCCCCACAAACTAGTACCTTGTTGGATTTAATTGCTTAGGATAAGAACAGTCCTCTGACCGAGGATGAATTACAGCCAGCCTGGTAGGTGGGAAGATTCCCTCAAGAGTTAATGAGGGGATGGGGCAGAGCGTCCATCTAAAATTTTTTCAAACCTGACCACGGACTGGGAATTCGGTCCACACACAATCTTGCTGAGGAAGGTAAGAAAGGAAGGCATGGTGGGAAGAGTAATTGTTGCGAAAAGATGTAGATAAGAGAGACTAAGCTCTCAAGTTCAAGGGAGAACTGAGAAACAAATGTGTTCTGGTTGCAAGATGTGGCTAGCAGATTTATGATACAAGATGATAAACGAGGGTGATGTGTGACTGAGGAAGTACTCAGGCAGGCCTCCTTACTTGGTATAGAGAAAAAATGTTGCCAAGATCATGTGGGAGGAGGAGAGTAACCTCCATCCCTGAATGTTCTTGAGCCGGAAGACATAATTCTCTCTCAGAGAATCATGGTCTAGCTCGAGGGTGGCTAGTGGTAAATCCATTAGGAGTGACTGAACCTATGGTTGGGTGGAAACAAGCACCCCTTTCAACAGTCGCATCACAATTTCTAGTTCTGATAAGTATTTCCATATTTTGTATTTTGAAATGGAGTAATGAATGAATGTATGTATTTATACATCTAAGAATGATATATGTATTGAATGATCAAGTTATGTGTGTGCAATTACCTTCTTGTGGACTTATGTTTCTAATTGATCGTCTATATGCCCCAGTTTATCCTTCGAGACATATTGGGATGTAAACCTGTAGGAGGGATGGGATAGAAAGCATTGCATCAATCTGACCCTGTCGATCTGGAGAGGATATCTCCTTTAGACTCTTTGTTGCGCAATCAGGGCACCATGCCCAATTCCTTAACAAGTTCACGATGAGGAAGATGTGTTTAACTCGCAAGAGTTTAGAACGACCCATGTGACCAACACTGAGGGACCATGTACTAAGCCTAAGGGAGCTAAGTCCTTCTGGCTTCAAAACTCTAGAAGTCCAGGACTTTGGAGTATTGTTGGTCCAAATAATCACAAATCAACTGAATGTGATAGAGAGTCACGGTTACCTGTAAGTTCGATCAACATTGGGTGGTATCCCTAATGGTTAGAGGAACATATCTTATCGACTAAATCGGGACCCAACTCCCCATCGTGAAGTAGCGCGAGCCACTGATCGAGAATGTTCAAGGGTTCCCTTAATCGTTGGATCTACACCGAGGCAACTTCAACGAAATACTACTTTGGGAGAATGGAGATGCCATAGCAACAAACTCCCTGAATGCTGAAGTTACGAAGTAAAGGAGAGCCATAGATTTGGCGGAGATCTTTAGGAGCCCCGCCTACAATCCAATCATCCAGGAGGAGGGACCCGCACATGGTACCTCGAAGAAGTCCTGCTTCGAGAGAATGGAGCAATAGTAAAGACAAAACTCCCGAAGGACAGATCTGTGAAGTGATGTTCGACAACACAGGTATTCCAACAGAGGACGAACACCTTCAGTAACCACTCACATAACCAGATCAAAGATCAACACACCGATGTTTTCACGTGGTAAAACCCCTACGGGNAGGAGAGTATGAACCGTCGGATCACTCTATGTCGGGAACATATCGTGACCGTCGGATTGCCTAACTACAAATGCATACTAATGCATACTAAAGAAACACACTTTTACCTAACGACGTATTAGACAAAGTAGAACTTAACTAACTCCTAAGTGTCTAAATATCCTAACAACTAGGACCATAGATCTAGGGATCCTTCAGGTTCTTTCCTAGCCGTAGGATTCACGATGTAGTCAGCCCGGTGTTGACCACTTCGGGAGGAAAGGGGTGTTTTAACACCAAAATCCTCGAAGGTCGAAGTCACGAAGTAATGAGGACCGTCGATTCTCGGATTCTTCGGGATTCCTCACAGTTGTCGATATATAGGGGATGTGTAGCACTAGATCCTTTAGTCAATATACTAGTCACTCCGGGGAATTTGAGGTGTGGTGTGTCGAAAAGCTCTGAATCCTGAAGTGACGAGAGTCGTCGATTCGAGGACGCTTTGGGAATTTTCCTAACCGTCATATCTGGGCAATGGTCAACCCAGCGTTGACCAACTTCAGGAGAAAAGAGGAGTTTGCATTGCAAAAATCCTGAAGGCTAGAGCCGTGAAGTAGCGTTCGTCGTAGATCTATGTATCCACGTGGCCGGATATTGACCATGAGATTCGAGGGATGTTAGAAGGTTGTAAGTCTAGTGTGACGTGGCAAGCCAACGTCACCCAGGAGACATGGGCCCATGATCAATGTTCCACGTGTCAGCTCGATCTATGATTTTCGTAGAACCTATATGCCTATTGGAATGTGACACATGTCACCCCTGTCCCTTCTCCATGTCGGCCCCTAGTACATGCCTACCTAGCCAAAGTGGTTGGTGAAGTGACCGAAACTCTGAGAGTCCGGGACTTCGAGACTCTGGAGAAGTTGGGGTGTCGCGACCCAAAAGGCCCAAAGGTCGGCACCACGTGGCAGGCTTATGGGACTTCGGGACTTCGAGACTCTAGAAGGTCTCATGCATAGACAGTAAGGAGGCGTTCAATGCTGAAGCACCGAAGTGTTGAAGTGTCGAAGTTCCTGTTGGCCTGCGTGTTAGACGAAGGTTGAGTCTAGTCATGGGATCGGACGGTGGATGGACTTCCACCATGGATGAAGGAACTTGGAGACAATACATGTGAGGTGGATTCACATGGATTCCATGTGGCCCTTAACCAATGAATGCCCGAAGAACTTTGGGAATCCATAACTTGTAATCCAAAGCTCGGTTTTGAGCTTGGTAGCAGTCATTAGAACGCTACGGGTAAGTAGAAGAGGATAAAGACCTCAGACAAAGGATTTGAGATGTTAAGGAGAGTGAAGTTTTGATGCCCCATCCCTAGGAAAGATACTAAGGGATCGAACGTGTTACAATATCTCAAGCAAAGAACCTCCACAAAGCATGGAATGTGACCCTCCTAGTAAAAAAAAGTCAAAATATCCTCCAATGGCTAGTAATCAAATCCTCAAAAGGGGACAACCCTCATATCAACTAAAGAATAGCTCCAAAAGTGATGAAAAAGGAGGGCATCTGAGGATCTCCAATGTGGTAGGCCAAGAGTGGACCTATATAACATCCTCATTATAATCCATAGTTTAATTAATGCATAATGTATATATGAATGTAGCTATGGCCAAGCGATGTAATATACAAATTGTATTTATGAATTGTTATTAGATAAAATGTGATGCTAGTTGTTGGGGACATGGACAAAGACATGAGTTGATTAATCCACAAGAGAGGATGGGTCTAGAAAGGGGGTTTTATGCATGAGTTTAATTCCCAAATCATTTTCCTATTTTTAATGTTTTGAGTGAACCCTTTGATTTTCCCTTGAGTGTGGAAGGGTCCAATCATTGAACACCTGTAAGAGGGTGGGTGTGAGGAGTCATATCCCATAGTTATTGGGAGCAAGGGGTCGATTACAATAATTATGGGGATGAGTGTGAGGGAAGAAAACAACAAAGGGGATCAAATTTGTATGGCCAGAGAGGGTAGTTTAGACAGACACATTTTTGCATGGGAAGTAAGAGACAACACGAAGGAGAAGTGCACTAGAGCTGGAGCAACAATGGAGGGTGAATTTTGGAGCATTTTTGGAGCTGCAAACTAAATAAGCAAGTTGTTAGGATTGCATAAGAACTAGGTTGTTAAGCATGAAGAGTGAACTCCTTTGTGAATTGCACTGGAGTAGCAAGCTAGATGCTATTGTTTTCCTAATAGTTTTCCTAGCAGTGAGTTCCCTTGAGTTCCTAGTAGTGAGATTCATGGTTACCAACGTAAGAGAGGCCCTGATAAACTAATGGGAAGCTCGATGGATTGAGAGTAGTGAAGGAGTATATTCTTTTGGTTGGGTAGGTTGAGAGGAAGAGAGTTGGTGGAAATCATGATAGCTATAGGATAATGTGAGTGGGTTGTGGGATTATTTGAGCTATGAGTGGATAGTGAGAGACACCCTCTTTTGTGGATTCCTAGCCCCAGCTTGGGGGTGAATTTCTATTGAGATCTGGAATAACATGCTTATGGTTGGGTGAAACATCTGTCCCAAGCAACTGGTTGCACAACTATTTTAAAAAGACAAGTCTTTATCTATTTTTTTGAGTTATTTTATGAGTTTAATTATTGTGCATTTTACTCTATGTATGAGAATGAAATATGTGTTGTTATTATGAATTTATTAGTTGTATTCATGTTAACTAGCATGTTGTAGCTGCATTTAAATAATGGTAGCAATAAGTGGTTAAATATGTGTGTTTTCTTGTAGCTGGTAAGCTACAAGATATGTTAGCAAAAAAAAATATTTTTATGTGTATTTCGCATGTAATGACCCCTCAGTCAAGTTGGAGAACATTACATATTGGTATCAGAGCTCAAGATTCAACATCGATCTTGTATGGGCCAAGACCAATGAGAAATTAGTAGAAATTCCTTGTTGCAGAGTTTCACCTGTGATAGATTTGGGGAAATGGTGAAAACATATTGAAATCCAAAAATTTATGAGCAGATTCAAGTTATTTTTCCTTATAACAAGTCAAAGAGAGGATTAATGGCATACATTTGTAGGTTGCAAAAGTTAAAATTTGATTGGGAAGGC
The DNA here is from genome assembly GCA_000966675.3 of Picea glauca. Classification (NCBI taxonomy): domain Eukaryota; kingdom Viridiplantae; phylum Streptophyta; class Pinopsida; order Pinales; family Pinaceae; genus Picea; species Picea glauca. Next base: position 334,998 of record JZKD02S1674339.1, on the reverse strand, counting down.
CAAATTTTGCATTATCATGGTGATTGAAGAGATGAAAGTTCGATGGCTCAGATCTTTTTGACATTAGGAATTAACGAACGAGATTCATTATGGATCGATTAAGAACTTCCAAGTACACCGATAGAAAATTTTGGGAGAAATTATAAAATTACCGAAAATTTATATATTTTCAAAATTTTTGGAAAAAAATTGTACAATGATGACGTGGACTGACAAGGTCCATGGTGGCAGAAAGCAAGTTCATGGTATTGATCTTGATGAGTCAATGGTCAATATCATTGTAGACACTAAAGATCGATGTTCCAAATTTGACTTAGTTGTAGAAAGAGTTCACAGAGAAAGAGTTTGTGGGGAAAGGTCTCGCAGGAGAACACTCCATGAAAGAGAGTCTATGAAGTCAATCCCGATAGGCTTGCAAGCCATGGGTTGCATAAAAAACTCAATGGTATGCCACTTGAAAAACCAACGAGAAAAGGGCCACACGAAAAATACTCATGGGAATAAGCTTGTGGAGAAAGACTCACAAGGAGAGCTCACGAGGATAGGTTTGTGGGGAAAGGGTCGTGAAGGTAAGGCCGCAAAGGCAAAGTATGCAAAATTTGAGCCCAATAGGCTTTTTGGTTGTGGGTTACGAATAAAGCCATAAAGCATGTAACTTTACCTATTCACAGAGAGAGTATGTGAGAAAGAATTTGATAGGCTCACGGGCTTGCGGGAAAAGCTTCATGACGTGTAACTTGATCTTCCCATGGGAGAGAGAGCCTGCAAAGGAAATCATGCAGACTTGTAGAAGGATTGGTCGAGGTTCAATGGAAGGAATTATGGACAATAATATGGCTGAATCAAAGGATGACACGTGGACTCAATAGGCACGTTCCATGCCATGTCAATCAGTTTGTCTAGGGGTAGGTACAGGTGGATTTAAAGAGATATTACAATAGTAAACCAATGGGTTTTCACAAAAAAATTTAGTTTTTGAAGGTCATCAACTTGTGGAGGCATTTGAGGGCCTAAATAACAATTTTGGGGTTTCAAAATCCTGAGAACTATCTATACCTTTGGTATACACACTATTTTTTCCTTAAATGAAAGAGCTCAGTGTGATCTTTACAACAATATATTCTGATTGCAAAACATAGTTAGTATGAGGAAGTTACAACTGGAATAGTACAAGGTATATTTTTGGCTTAAGTTTATTTTTAGAGAGCATAACTCCTTGCTCATAACTCACTTTGAGGCACATGAGTAGTCTATGGAAATCCCATGGACTATAGAAGATAACCATGGAACCACGTTTGAAATCTAGGTATTTGAAATTGTATAGGATGAAATAGAAGACACATGTAGCACTAAGGGGTAAAAATGAGAAATTAGTTTAAACTTCCTCAGACCATAACTATAAGCTCGGAGTTGATATTTGAGTAAATAAGCATTGAATGGAAAGATCTCTACGAGGAAAAACCATCTATCAACCTATAATTTTGAATTGAGCACTACATTTTTCTCATAAAATAATAAAATAATTTTGTAACAGTAAAAACAAAGCAATGAATGGAAATTGCAATTTGAAAAGATTGTAACATTTAGCTCAGAACTCATAATGAGGCATGAGTACAACAATTGGATTATTGTTTCACATATGAATATACATTGTGTTCTTAGTAGATATATTGAGATGAAGAATAACATGTAATATAATTAATGAAATGCTTGTAGCATTCATGTTTCTAATAATAATTATTACATGTACATTTCTTGCATAATTAGAAGTAGAGGAAAATAGTTTTGGCCTTGATACACCATTTAAGTCTTTTTAAAAATGAGATGATTTAAATTTTTTTTAAATAGCAAAGTTTTAGTAGTTTTTATATTTTAGATTTATATATGACTAAGATTAGTGAAACCACTACTAAAAAAAGTCTAGATACAACCAAAATAGGTCTTTTTAAAATAACAAAGTTTTAATAGTTTCAATTTTTTGAGATTTATATATGATTAAGATCACGGAAACCACTACTAAAAAAATATCTACATACAACTAAAATAAGTTGAAAAAATAGGGGTTGTTTAACTATTCTAATAAATGTTTTTTTTTTCCATAAAATCTAAAATCTAGTGATATAAATTTGCACAAAATCATTATTTTTTATTGTTTAAAATCCATTTCTGAATTGAGAAATTGATTCAGCGTGATTAAACTAGGCCAATAAAATATATAACAATTAAAAAATGTTTTATAATCAAAATTTCCATTAATCACACTGTAAATTCCAAAAATTAATTCTTATCAAATTTACATTTACATGTAAACTATAAATTTCAAAAATTAATTCTTACCCAATTTGAAGAAAAATAAAAATAAAAATAAAAATTTTAGATGAATCATAATTCCAAAACATTTGAGTCCTACGCATTCCACCAGTTGGAGCCACCAAGCAATACAGATGCCAATTATGATGTTTTCGAGAAAATAATGCTAAACCTAAAAAGCCGATCAAAGATTTGACAATGCGCGTGACGGATACCGTCGAACTTTCAGACCCTGAATTTCGTTCGAAATTGATGCGGTTTGTCGCCATGAATAATGGGTACGGCCCTAAAGATTTGACAATACGCATTATAGTTACGCAATATTGATAATGGGTACGGCCCTAAAAATTCTTACTAAAACTATAAATTCCAAAAACAAAATTCTTACCAAATTTAGGAAAATTAAAAAAAAAAAAAACTGATTATAATTTCAAAGCATTTGATTCTTCCACATTCCACCGGTTGGAGCCGAGCCAATATACATGTCAATTATGATGTTTTCGAGAAAATAATGCTAACCCTAAAAAGCCGATCAAAGATTTGACAATGCGTGTTACGGATACCGTCAAACTTTTAGACCTTGAATTTTCTTCGAAATTGATGCGGTTTGTCGCCGAATTACGGATGACGGGACCCACTCCGCCATGAGCAGCGGCACAGTGCGACATCACAATACGCGCCGATGGGAAGTTAGTATCAATTCACGGTAAAAATAATGTTTTAAATGACACGTGTTATTGAAGAAGTTCAACGTGATCTGCACGACGTGATCAAAGAGTAATGATTTTACATTTCATCATTGGCATATCATTTGCGTCTGTCATTGAAGAAGTGCAAAATAATTAACCAGAACTAATCTGAATAATGATTTTATATTTATCATTCGCGACTGTGGTTGAAATTGAAATCTCATTCTTTCTTTCTGCGCTCATATTTTTATATTGTACTACAAACCATCATTTAAAAAGCAAACATGGATTTGATGGCATGCACAGTGTATAGATATAAATGACCATTCATTCCAACAAAATATAAATGCAGTGTAAAAATATAAATTTCAACAAAATTCTTAACAAATTTGAAAAACATTAAATTTGTTTTTTTAAGGATCATAATTCCAAAATATTTGAGTCTTCCGCATCCCACCAGTTGGAGGCAGTGAATACACGGCGAGCAATATCCAACCTGCTGCAGAGTCTTTAAGACTGTCAGCCGGCTGACCATCCATGTTGCCATGGAGCATGACCATGGCGTTGTCACCCTCGACGTCTGCGTTTACATCGGAAACCTCCTCTCTCCGACACCGGGAGGGCCGTTCCCGTTTCGGTTGTCTTCTGCCTCCTTGGTTGTACGTCTGAAGTCAGAGGCAGAACGACGTGTTGGTGTAGGTTGACTGGGCCATTTCTTAACAGTTGCCAACTTGTCATTCCATTGATCTCGTGCACCCATGCCATATGCATTATACTATTGTGTTGCATGCATCCACATGCTCACGCTTTTGTATTTGAATTTAGAGCGGCAAATTTAAATTTGAATATTCTAGCTTAGGATATGATTTCAGTATGAAATGGTTATTTTTACTAATTATCTCTGCATCTAAAACTCTAAATGAGGGAAGAATGTTGAGGTGAGGCCAACATAGAAATGCAAAAGGGGCCAACACAGCTGCGTTCGTATGGAAGATCCGTGATCTATCTTTATCCCTGGATCTTTTTGCTTCATCTCCAGATATCTCGCAACTTTCGATCTTTAATACGATATTCGAAGCACTGAAGCATAGAAGTCTTCAACACATGAGAAAATCCACTGGTAGGCGGGTTTGGACAATCGGACTGGTGCTACCCTCTTTATTGTTCTCTTAGCAGCTTTGCAGAGTTACTTCATTGGGAGATGAAATATTTGCATTAAAAAAAGGTGATCTCCTCTTCTGTTGTTTGTTTTCAGGTTTGCATTTGATAGTGAATACCATAAATTTTCCAAAAACGAACAAGAAATCGAGGAATCCGACTTCATTTTCTTCTCTGCAAGGCTTTAGGATGGTATTGTTTTATTCACTGATGCCTATGTGAAGTACGATATTTGCAGATTGTTCATCCAATGGCAACTGTTGGTCATTACATACATTATTGTAGTAACAACTTTGGTCTTTCTAACTCTCCTCCACAAAATCGAGGTTTTCTGGCTCTTAATGGCTTTAAAGATAGGTTTAATGGCAGTTAATTTTATTGTTTTTTAAAACTATTTCGTCACTTTTGAGTTTTCGGTAAATGGAACCTTGTTATTACCTCCAACTTTTATATACACAACCTCATTAAAAGCGTCCGGGCTTAGATAACTTTCAAATGTCACAAGTTCACAGCAATTGGTTACATTAATACTGCAGCAGCTTTTATAGAGGAATTGAACCTGGGTTTCTTTGAAGAAAGCTTACTCGATTTACTACTTGACTGTACTTCAAAGATTATTCGATTTACTACTTGACTGTAACCTGTTTGACAACAGGATCTGTATCAGGTTTGTATTGTTTATTAGTGATGTGTTTTGATAAATGTTGTTGCAGCTTTTGATATTATTTTAACCATACCATTTTATGGAATATGGATACCAGTTGTTGCTGGTTATTTGGGAGTGTTTTATGGACCTCATTAGCATTTGTATAAATATAATTTCCATTTTATAGATTTTTGGCATATTGATTTCATATCTCTGCAGTGTGAACTACACTATTGTTTGCTTTATTGCATTGATGTATTGAAAAAAGATTAACATAAAAGTTTTATGTTTTTTATATTTTTAATAAGTATCACTTGAATCAAACAATTGGATTGTTGGTAGAATCAAAATTTTACAATATCTAAAAAATGCATAAATTAATTCAACACTCTTAAAACATGTTTAACCTACATCTTAAAAAAGATACATACATTAAAAAAAAACCTCATCATATACATTAAACAATGCAATAAATGCATTCTAAACTCAAATCTTGTATACAGCTATCACCCTAAAGTTGCAATTTTAATCAATAATTTATTGAATATTAAAAAAACTTTGAAATATGCAAAATTTACAAGAGTTTTTACAACCATGAGGTGAATATCAAACCAGAAATTAAATAGATCTATGCTAATATTACATTACTTATAAAATATTATTTTTATGGGTGGTGGTTGCAAATGAAATCACTACACTACCGGTTATTATTGTTTGATGTAGTGAGAGGTGGGTTGTGCATAGTGATATAAATGTTTAATATTACATTACTTATAAAATATTATTTTTATAAAATATTATTTTTATGGGTGGTTGTTGCAAATGAAATCACTACACGTACCCGTTATTATTGTTTGATGTAGTGAGAGGTGGGTTGTGCATGATGATATAAATGTTTAAGGTTTATTATTGTTTGATGTAGTGAGAGATGTGTTGTGCATAGTGATATAAATGTTAAGATATGTGTTTAGGTTACCTAGAATTTTTTTGGACGTTAAAATGGTGGAAACTTAAAATTTATTTCCTTTAGAATACCATATTAATGATTTAATATTTGTAACAAACAAATAATAGATAAAATATTACTTGCACTACAAGGTGGAAATGGTATACCCTACAATAAACAATATTAAATATAATGTATTAATTTTTTGTGTCAAATTACTAACTCATTGTGTTGAAATACATAGTACAATAATCATCTAATAGTATTTATGTCAATAAATTCTTTAACACGGAAATAATTATGGCTTTTTTTAGTTTACTAGTTTACACATTGTGTGTTATAACTTATAGAGTTTACGAGTTTACACATTGTGTGTTATATGGTATAAAGTTTACTTTCCATTTATGAAGGACCTTAGTGGTATTCCATATGATTCGTATGCATCTTTATCTGCATGTAGATGTAATATATGGGTTTAAAGTTCTTTTGGCTTTTCCTAATGTTGGTATGACATCATGCTTCTATGGGAATATTATTTTACAAGTGACTTGGTCTATGTCAATGGCTTAGTTTGAACTTATATATGGATATGATATTTCTTTTTTTCCCCAAGTTATATATGTATGCTTGAAGTAACCTTTTCAAGTTTTATTAGTGATTTGTTGGTGTACACTACCTCATATTGTTTAGTTCAATGTTAAACATGGGGTTGTGTGAGATTGAGTATGTCTACCGACATATGTTGTTAA
>JZKD02S1674339.1:281003-295851 GCA_000966675.3 Picea glauca | reverse complement strand
TATATATGTACATATGCTCTAATGTAATTGTTGTAGGTGTATTTAAACAGAAGATATACAAATCTCACTTATGTACATGATTTACAAACTACAAGTTTTAATCGAAACTTATGAAAATCAATGTGAAAAATGATTGCTTCTAGGAAGCAGATAAAGAAAGCACATAAAAATATTTTTTTTTCCTTTATAAATCTAAACTAATATGGAATTAAATAAACTAAGAAACGCAGACGTGCAGGTAGTCGAAAGATGAACCATCCATTCTAATTTCATTAATATTTAAAAGATAGAATTGAAAAATACAAATGGGCTAACCTGCTTATTACTTAGTGAGGTGCATCCAAATGCCTGTATGAGTGAAGAACATCTAGTTGCCACGTCCAAGAGAGAAAATTGCAATGAACTTTATAATTTTTCTAAATAAATTCAAAACATGTATTGGCAGCTCGGTTTTAATGATAGAAGAGGAAACACCAATAAAACCATGCGATCTTATAATTTCACGTAATTACAGCAAGATAAATCTGGAAGTAACTTATGCATTTCATCATTCAATTAAAATTAAAAGATAAATCCATTCATTCTGATTGAAGCTATGATCACTGTCATTATATCATGAGCAACAAATTATAGACGATATTTATAATATAAACATCCCAGAAATCATAGATCATTAACTCTAAAGCTATCAGACCTATAAATGTTTTAGGACTAGCAAGACATAAATGAAAACATCATTAACAAAAGGCTAAAGACAAAATGCATATATGTTGTTTCATTGAGTCTTGGAATCACTCGTCCATCTTTTGCCCTCAGCTAAGATGATTTCATTATAAAAATATAGAGTATTTAAAGAGTTCACAAAGGCTAAACTTCTTATCTTCTAAGATAGGATTAAATCTCAAAAAGATTTAAAAGTTACAAATATAGAGGGCTTGAAGCCACTCAAGATCAAACTACATCTTCAGTATTTATGAGAATTTCCTCCTATTTACAAAATAAGAAAAGGAAAATAGCTAATTGACCAAGTCCAACATGCTCCATCCCAACATCAATTAATTCTATCCTGAAAAAAATGAAATGAAGAAATCAAATATTTAATTAACTATCCATTACTAAACTTAATATGAGAAATTGACTTGGCTACAAAATCTCTTGATTCTGTAGCCAGTCTTATTATTAGTAATAGAAATCCAAATCAATATAGATTAATTAGAAAAATTAAAAAAGCATAATTTTGATGAAAGCCAATCTCACCCTCCAACTGATAACAAAATCCGAATTACAAAATCTTAGAATTGATCATAGCTTTGACACTGTCAACATTTTTTATTATGATATTGCCTGTCCTCTTCAAATGTTTTACTTGTCTTTGCGCATTGGTCTTGAGCTCACAATTTTCATTTGCCAATGAGTCATTTTGAGCCACGAGAGCTTTGATCCTCGCTTGAAGGATAGGGATGTATGTGTAGTACTGACCTATCCAATGTAAACAAACTTCACAATGTGCAACAGGGGCAATCGGTTGAGGAAGTGTGTAATTATGTGGTAAAACATCACTGCTACCCACTGTCGACCTTTGACTGATTTTGATACCTGTAAATTCCTTGTTGTGTTTCAAACATAGTGGAAGATTATCCACATGATTGAATGGTTGATCTGGTTTGGAACAATTCGGATCTTCTTGTGCCAGAAACCTCTCGATATCGAAGTCAGAATCGTCATGGATCTTGATCAAATCGATCGAGCTCACATGCGCTTTGGATTTATTCCACAGACTCCTTGAAATGAGTCGGCCATGCCTCTTATTACAAAACCTTATTTCTTGATTTTTCTTTGGTTGTTTGCGTGGGTGTTTGTTGTTGGTTTTTACAGTGGGATTAGGGAAAACAATTTGTTCACGCTTAGGATTTTTAATAACCCTAGAACTAGCATCATGTTTCTCACACAAAGGTTGATCGGGCAATGCCCTTTCGCGAGGGTTTTCATACAAGAAGTCTGGCCTGACACTTGATAGCCCGAGAGGTTTCTCTACGATGGGTTTATCCACCATAGTGGTCTCTACAGGATTTACTGTAACAAAGTCATTACGAGTTATGAAACCATCCCAATCATCACCAAGTGCTTTCAAATGATGAACTAACAATAACGTAATCAAACCATGGTGAAATAAGCTGGAATCCAAGTTCTGCCTTTTATATCTCTTTGACATTTTATACAAACTTCTTAGCAGGTAAAACAACATGTTTAAATGAAAGCCAATAAAATGCATGAGCAATTGTATGTGGTAAAGGAACACCAAGACAAAACGACCTTCATAGGTGACAAATTGTCTTAAAACTGCCAACAAACCATGCCATCTAACCTTGAGTAAGGAGATCGGAATATCTTTGTCACACCATTGAATTTTCCAGGAGGTGATGAACAGACTCTAGGGTATTTCATCCAAGTTCGAATTTTTAAACCACCTTTGACCACTGAGAGGAAGCCCTGTTGCTTCACTCAAAAATTCTTTAGTGATCTCCAACTGCATATCACCCACCTTGACTCTGCATCCATCAAATGTAAGGGAAAATTATTTGGCTACTCTCAAGTTATAACCCTGGAATTTCTCAATAAACATATCCCAACCCTAGCTCTTAAGATCCTCACTCGCATCATCATACAACAACAAATTTTGGGAGCCATTTGGCTCAAATCGGACGACAGGGGCCATAAGGGTTTGAACAGATGGTAACAGGAGCGACCTGAACTCACTGTGGGCTTAAGAGGTAGCAGCAACAGAGGAAAGTCGGAGCCAAAAACAAAGGAGTAAAACTCACACCAGTGTGATCGTAATGTGAGCATAAGGGTTTTACACACTAAATTCGGGTAGTTCTGGTGATGAACATTTTGGAAACAAAGCATAACACTAGACCTTGGTCTATCATGAGAGGCATGTCACTTCAAATTGCCAGCTAAAAACGAGGTACAGGGTATGATCATAGCGTGTTTAATTCTCATGACATGCAACAGGTATCCTTGATTTGCAAAGGTTAGGAGATGATGCATTTTTACAATCCAAATGGAAATCAAAAGTTTAAAATCAAAGTTGATTTACCAAGAAATTTAAATGAAAAAGCCTATAGTCCATATGCCAATCGATTCTTCATATACAAAGGATCCAAAATATAAGCTTACAATCCAAGAGAAACTCAAAGTAAGTGTTTCATTGATATACGACAAGCTCAAAGAAAAATAACATTCATTAAAAGAAGTGTAAGCACATTGACCCTTTTAAGGACCAAGCCTTAGATAAAATTGCAATACGATTTAAAGTTTTAATGCTTCATTCATGCTTTCAGTTATGAATGAAGCATGAAAACGCAAGATGAAAATAAGTAGGAACAATCAAAACACCCTTTTTACAACCGAATAGTTCCCTTCAAATAGCAATATTTATAGGATGAGGCATAGGAAGCTACAGGAATTGCCATTTGTCACTTTAAAAAAAAAAAATTATGTAGGTCTGCCAACAAGTAGCTACAACATTATGTTGAACTAATAGTCCATCTCACAAGATTTTCCATTCAAGATTATATTTGTATTGCAGAGGAATTTGTGTTGGTGAAATGGATAGGCTATGTGACATCCTCGACCACCAATAGGTCAGGCAATGCCACATCCTAGACGTTTCTCTTAGCTTTGATACCAATTTTTATTTAAATACATGCATATCTATCTAATGCAAAATAACAACGATAACATTTTATTCATGCAGAAATAACAGTAAGCCTACACATACAACATATATGATATATCTAGGCATTACACATCAATTATAAAACATGTACAATTACACAACATTCAATCAACAGAGAATTGGTACTTATCTTTCAATATATGACCACCAACTACGTCCAGACCTTCCATGAACCTCCCATCCTTGGAACATGCTGCTCATCACGCTCAACAGTGGATCACCCCTAAGTTGGGACTAAACTCCACCAGGCAAGGGATTCCTAGGCTTGGAAAGGACAACATGAAATTCACACAGATCAACAGGAAGGATTATCTCCCAGGGCCATCTCACACTAACAACCTACAACCTCTCATTCCCCACATTCTTGTGCCACCCCAGGAAGTGTGCCCCTTTCTCTGCTCAACAGTCCCTCAGGTACCCCACTTCCTTTCTAGGGCTACAACAACAGGCTAGACATGAATTCTCTGAGCACTATAGTTGCAGTTGGGCTCCCTTTGGGAAATCACTTCCCCAACAACCTCTCTCACTTGGAGAGAGTTTCTTGCAGGCCTGACAACCTACTTCTTTAATCCATGGGCCTGACAACCTGCCTCTTCTAACCACAAGCTTGACAACCTACTTCTTCAATCCAACTTCAAGTCAATTCCAGTAAGGGCGACGAAAAAAATAATACTTGGTAAAGAATAGACGATGGAAGCAAGCCACACTCAGTCAAGGAACTGTATGGAATGTAACCACAAAACGGATAGGGGCACGATATGGCTCAGGTATGGTGAAATCATGTTGTGCATCACAAGAAGATTGGGCTAGCCTCACAAGTTTACTGGTTTCCAAGGTTATAAAGGTCAACAACGAAGGCCATGGCTCCATGTGAGAATTTCTGAGTATGGAAGACTTGCGAGAGTCATGAGAATGGTGTGAGACGTGAGATTGGCCAAGACACGAGGATGGGGAGCAACGCTAGAATGGGAAGCGAACCCCCAACGAGTTGGTTTTTCCAGTTATAATTGCATGTGCCTAGGTCAACACCTGTCTTCCCAAAGCTGCATGCGCTCCATTCAATACTCATTCCCTTTCCCAGGAACTTAGGACAACACTGATTATGTCCACCTTAGCCCTTAGGAAATAATAATAAAATATTATTCCTTTAGAGGTATGCCCTCTAGCTTAGCCCCTATGCCTAGACACTTAGCCCCCTTCCTTACCCTACCTAGTGGAGCTTATTCCCCCATAACTCTTTCTTCGTGGTTGGTCTACACACAACGATGTAATTTTATTAATGATGTGTGTATTTACATATACAAAATTAGACTCATTGGCCTTAGCATCTAGTCTCTCCGACCTAATAAACACATAACCCTACTAGCTTATAAACACTTGGCTCACAAACCTATAAACATAATTAAAATTAAGTAGGGGCTCAGCCTTGGGATGTTACAATCCCCTCCCCGTATTTTTGCATTGTCCTTAGTGCAACTTATTTACACAAAAACAACAAAATTTCCAAAATCTTCAAAAAGATGTGGGTAATCTGCTTGCATAGAATATTCATGCTCCCATGTTGCGTCCTTGGGACCGTACGAGGTCCAACGGAGTTTTACAAGCCCTATGGATTGATTCTAGAGCTTCTTTCTTTTTTGGTGCAATATGCACATTGGATGCACCCAAAAAGCGGTTTCTTTCTCCACCTGAATCACATTCCAATCAATAACATGATTAGCATCGGGTATATATTTCTTAAGCAATGAGACATGAAACACAATATGTATATACATAGATGTAGGTAATGCAAGAATATATGCTACTAGACCAATCCTCTCTAGGATTTCAAGTGGTCCACAATATCTGACTACCAATTTTGAACAGTTTCCTAGCTTTAGGGAACTTCTGTTGGCTTTCAATTTGAAGAATACATGATCCCCTACTTGAAATTCCATGTGAGTTCTTTTCTTATCAACATAGCTTTTCTGTCTATTCTGGGAAAACTTCAAATTCTGTTTAATCTTCAACATTTTCTCTTCCATTTCCTTAAGAAACTCTGGCCCAACCACTTCCCTATCATCTGGGTTGTCCCAACTTACTGGGGTATTGCACTTTCTTCCATAAAGTGAAACGTGCTCATCTTCAATGATGCTTGATACCCATTGTTGTAGGAAAATTCTACCAAGTGGATATAATCTTTCCATTTATATGGTTTGTCCATCACATACATCCTTAGCATATCTTGTATCACTTGGTTCACCCGTTCTATTTTCCCATCAAACTCGAGATGATAGGTTGTGATGAAGTTTAGATTTTTTTCGAACCCTTTGAATAACCCCTTCCAAAACTTTGAGGTAAAATTTGGGTCTCTGTCAAACACAATTGTCTTGGGTATGGAATGCAAGCGTGCTACTTCGCTCGTATAAATATCAACAATGTTAGTTTCCTTGTGAGTATTCTTCATAGGAATGAAATGGGTAGCTTTAGTAATCTTGTCCACTACTACCATGATTGCATCATGTTGCTTGCTTGTTCTGGGAAATCTTGTGATGAAATCCATTGTCACCACTTCCTACTTCCACTCAGGAATAGGTAATGGTTGTAGAAAACCAACTGGGTGTTTATGCTCAACCTTAACCTTTTGAAATTCCAAGCATTTGACAATAAAATCAACAACTTCCTTCTTCATGCATGGCCAATAATATTGGCTCTTGACTGCTGAAATTGTTTTCTGATATCCTGGGTGTCCTACATAAGGTACATTGTGAATTTCTTTTAAAATTAAACTCCTTAATTCAAGATAATTGGATACATAAACTCTATTTATGTACAAGAGAATTTTGTCAACTCCCAACTCATAATCCTCCATTTTATGCTGCATTTTACCTTGCTGCAATTTTGTTACTAACTCCTTGTACTACAAATCTGCTTTTGCACCTTCCAAAATTTTGTCTTTCAATTCTGATTGGTACATGCTAATGGATGTAGCATGAAACTCATGCACTCTTCTGTTGAGTGCATCAATCACTTTGTTCTTTATCCCCTTGATATGCTTTATATCAAAGTCATATTCACTGAGAAATTATAACCATCTGCTTTGCCTGGAATTTAGAGTTGGTTGATCAAACAAATATTTCAGACCATTATGGTCTGTCCTCAACTCAAACCTCTTTCCCATGAGGTAGTGCCTCCACTTCTTCAAGGCATGCACTATGGCCGCCAACTCCAAATCATGAGTGACATAGATCCTTTCATGCTCTTTTAACTTCCTTGATTCATAACATACAATAAACCCATTTTGACTAATGACTCCACCAAGTCCTTCTTTACAAGCATCCATGCATACAATGAATTCTTCAGTTGGATATGAAATACTTAAAATTGGAGCACTATTTAATAATTGCTTCAATTGTTGTAAGCTCAATTCACATTCATTTGTCCATTGAAACTTCTTCCCCTTCCTTTGCAAGGAATTGATGTGATGAGATATTCTAAAAAATCCTACAATGAACCTTCTATAGTAGCCATCTATACCCATGAAGGATCTAACTTCTGTCACATTCTTAGGTCTTTTCCACCCTTTAATGGCTTCTATCTTTTCAAGGTCCATTGCTATCCATTATTCAGATATGATATGCCCCAAATAATGAATTTTGTTTTGATAAAATGAGAACTTGCTCAATTTGGCATACAACTGATGCTCTCTTAGCACTTGCAACACCATCCTCAAATGATGCTCATGTTATTCCTCTAAATTAGAATATATAAGGATGTCATCCAAAAAGACAATGACAAATTTGTCTAAATATTCTCGGAAAACACCATTCATTAGGCACACGAAAACAATTGGTGCATTTGATAACCCAAAGGGCACCATTGTGAACTCATAATGACCATACCTTGTCCTGAAGGCGGTCTTGCTGATATCTTCCTCTTTAATCCTTACCTGATGGTATCTTGACCTAAGATCTATCTTCAAAAATATCCTTTCATCCTTCAACTGATTGAAGAGATCATCAATCCTTGGTAAGGGATACTTGTTCTTTATAGTCACTTTGTTCAACTGTCTGAAATCGATGCACAATATCAATGTCCCATGTTTCTTCTTCACGAACAAGACTGGAGCACCCCAAGGTGACACACTTGGGCGTATATACCCCTTCTTCAGAATTTATTCAAGATGCATTTGCACATCCTTTAGCTCTGGTGTACTCATTCAATAAGGAGTCTTTGACACTGGAGCTACTCCAGGCATTAAATTTATAGAGAAATCAATATCTCTCTTTTGGGGTAGTCCTAGTACACATCTTCAAGGACATGATGATCCTCAACATGTGTAGTCCTTGAACACATCTTCAAAATCTTCCAGGACTACATGATTCTCCAGATTTGGAACCTTATCCTTAGATGCTTCCTCGATATGGGCTGCAAATATTTGACAACCCTTCCTGTAGCATTTCTTTAGCTGCATTTCTAAAATTTCTTTGACAACAAATGCCCTAGGAATTCCTTGCACTTTCCTTAGGCTCCCTTCCTCATCTAAGCAAGTAAATTCCTTTTTATGATAGTACAGGATAGAATGATGTTGGTCCAACCAATCCATCCCAATTAGACATTCATAGGAACCTAAAGGAAATATGTTCAAATCTTCCATTGTGCTCAGTCCATTCATGTCCATAAGACATGACTTAACCATCTCATTAACTTTTATTTTGGCTCTAGTATCTAGCTGCACCAGCTGGGATTTTCCATGTTTGTTTCTTGGAAAATGAAAAATTTCCACCATCCTAGGATCTATATAACTATGACTATCTCCTGAATCGATTAAAATAGTAATGGTTTGGTTGTTGATCATACCTTCCACTTCAATCATATGTGAATGATACTCGACTTTTTTGTTGTCCAGGGTTGCATAGATCCTGGGTGCATTTATGCCCATGTCCCCTATTGTTTCAACTCATTTTACACTGTGAACAACTCTCACTTTGTCACTTATGTGAGGGAAATATTTAAACATATGATCTCCTTTACAACCCTAACATTGAATAGGCAGTTGCCTTGGCCTTTGACCTCCTGTCTCAATCATTCTGGGTTCTCTAGAAGTCGACTGTCCCTGGGGATTATTTATGAAGAATGGTGGCTTAGTTCCTTTCTTCCTTTAATCCATCTTGAAGTTCTTCATGTCTTCCCAAGATTTTTGTAAAGTTGGCCTTGCTTTTTGTTGATCATATAAGCACTTAGCTTGCCTTATGGTCTCCTCCAATGTTTTGGGATCATCATATTGTATTTTTTCATTGATGAATGGTGGAAAACCACCTCTGAATTTTAACTGTCTCATCCTTGATGAAATAAACATACTTCATCAATTCTAAAAACCTTCTTTCATATTCATCTATTGACATACTCCCCATCTTGAGTTCAAAGAACTCTTTCATTTTTTTGTCATATTATCTCTTAGTCAAGTATTTCTTTTCAAAATACTTCTTGAATTCTCTCCAAGTAACATTTTTCTCTTTAATGTGCTACACTTGCACAAACTGATCCCACCACATGGATTCCTTCCCTTTGAGTTGGTAGATGGAAATTCTTCCCTCTGCATGAGAAGAATAATTATGCAATTGAAAATACTTTCTCATGCCCAACAACCATGTTTTTGCATCTTCATCCTTCTTGTGTTCACCATAAAATGTGGGAGGTTTGATTTTGTTCATTTCTCCTCGTAACTCATCCACCCCATACCTTTTATGATTCCTGACAGGGGATGGACTTGAGCTGTTATGTGCTCTCTTACTGGAATGCTTTGGGGAGTGACGATGATTCCTGCTAACGCTCCTTGATCTTCCTTTCTTCTCAGGGGTCCCATGACTCCTTGATTTTCTTGAGCCACTCTCCTTATCCAAGTTCTTTTGTATTATTTCTAGGCTCTACATCAACATCATGTTGAAGTCTCCTTGTTCTCCCTAGCTCTCATAAGATTTTTGTTATCTGCTTGGTGAATTTGGACCTCTTTTTGCAATTTTTTAATAATTTTCATCATCCCCACGTCTTTATCTATTTCTTCTCCATTCCCATTGGAGTTTGTTCTGTCAATTCCCAAATGGAAATCCATTCCTATAGCTTCATTATCTGAACTGAAAGCATCACGTGCCTCCTCCATTTCTCTGCATCGTGGAACAATTTGGTTTGGTTATGACAATTACTAACTCGGCAAAATGTGCAGTCAACCAAAATTTTGTCAGACTAACGAACCTTAATAATTTATTAGAATAAACCAATCTGATTCAACCAAAACAATATCAGGTTCCATTTTCAGTGGGTCTTGGTCAGTCAAGAACCCCTCGGGCTTATATCTCTAAGCCCAGCTCTGTTCTGCAACCATTTTGGGGTGCTAGCCCATTTTGCTTCAGCCCTTGGTTCGCAAGCGACCACAACTGTGACCTAGTGCTAATGGTTTGGGTGCTTATCCAGAGCCTTGAAAACATTGTCTCTTGAGATTCAGAGGTTTCCCCTTTTCCACACCTCACAAACATCATAGAACAATGAACTGTCGAACGTGTGTAGAACAGTGGATTGATCGTACACATTCCTTGCTTAGATCTATGACGACTCATAGATTTGGGGATTTCGGCTTTAGCGGTCTCCAAAGCACTTGCCAACAAATCTCTTAGAGTGTCGAATTGGAGAAATCGTGAAGTAGGGTGGTTCAACAGTCCATGACTTCCCAACAATCAACAAATGATACTCGCCATGGAACTCAAGGCTTTAGGGTTTCGAGAATTCATATCATTCAAAGATTCAAACTTTGGAAGAATCCATATTAGCACACTCCAATTCTCCCGAACCGTGAATCTATGAACACATCCATGTCACCCTCGGTGACATCATTACGTCACGTCACCTCGACGCTACGAAACTTCGGGAATTTCTTCCTTCCATTCTCTCATGAACCATTTCTTTCGGAGTGTCAAGTCTCTGGACTTCACAATCTGGAACCACGAGTACAATTTGACCATTAAGGGCCCCACCATCCATGCTCGAAAGGAGGGCCACGTGGTGAAATATTATAAGCGGACATGTGGCCCAATCGGGTTGGTGACATGTGTCATGTTCTAACAGGAATTTCCATCATCCATAAGTCCTTAACTCACTGACACATGGCATACATCCCATGTGTCCATGTCATTTTGAGTGATGTCAGCAAGCCATGTCATTTTGAAACTTCGGGCCTCAATGATTTTTACACTTGCACACCCTAATTATTTTGAACGTCGAACTCCCAAACTTCCTTACCTTTTGGGGTCTACATAGTACAACTGTCACCAACTAAGGTGGTGGTACATGGCATGTCTAGGAAAGGTTCATGTCACCACTGACGATGTCATCCTACGATGCCACTTATGTTCTTTTGCTTCGGGACTTCAGTCTTCGATAGTTTGCGCACCAACACACTCCAATTCTCCCAACCTCCTAACTCCCAAACAAGATGATCCATCCTTGATCAAATCCAATGGTAAACACTCCCACCCCTAAATCTACAGTGTATATTCTCTTCGAGACTTCAGAACTTCGGCTTCAACCCCTTTTTCTCTTATAACCCATAACTTTCGCCAAAGTCGCGAATTCCGAAGGACATGAAGGTTAACCCTTCTGCACGTTTCTCCCGATCTGACGATTGTGAATGACCCTCCTTCTCCTAAACAGATCCTATGGCCCAATAACACAGAAATTGTGGTTTCTTTCTCTGTGGCCATTTCTTAACCCGTTACACCCCTATGTTTCTGAACATAGTCCAAGTGTTCTCTCAACACCCTGCTATCACTTTGTCCATCAAAATACTCTAGACTTCTTACTGCGAATTCGTTGTTCGTGGCCCATCCAGGTTTAGTGTTGAAACCATGGGCTTTGAACTTGAATTTGTCCATTCCGACAACAATTCTCTTCCAAATTTTTTCTTCAAATTCCACTAACATGGACCATATAGGCTCAGTGTTGAAACCTTGGCTTTGATACCAATTTTTTACTTCCCCGACCACCAAAAAGCTAGGCAGTGCCACATCCTAGATGTTTCTCTTAGCTCTGATACCAATCTGTAATGTCCCCAACCACCAACATGCCGGGCAACACCACATCCTAAACATTTCTCTTAGATATGATACCAATTTGTATTTAAATACATGCATATCTATCTAATGAAAAATAACAACGATAACATTTTATTCATGCACTATTCATGCGAAAATAATAGTAAGCCTACACCTACAACATATATGATATATCTAGGCATTACACATCAATTATAAATCATGTACAATTACACAACATTCAATCAACAAATAATTGGTACTTATCTTTCAATAGATGACCACCAATTGCGTGCAAACCTTCCACGAACCTCCTAGCCTTAGACCATGCTGCTCATCACACTTAGCAGTGGGTCACCCCCAAGCTGGGACTAAACTCCACTGGGAAAGTGATTCCTAGGCTTGGCAAGCACAACATGAAAGTCGCTCAGATCAATAGGAAGGATTATCTCCTAGGGCCAAATCACACTAAAATCCTACAACCTCTCATTCCCCACATGCCCCTCCCACCCCAGGAAATGTGCCCCTTCTCTACTCAACAGTCCTTCAACTACCCCGCTTCCCTTCTAGGGCTTCAACAACAAGCCGAACATGAATTCTTCGAGCACTATAGTTTCAGTTGGGCTCCCTCTGGGAAACCACTTTCCCAACAACCTCTCTAACCTGGAGAGAGTTTCTTGCGGGCCTGACAACCTGCTTCTTCAGTCCACGGGCTTGACAACTAGCCTCTTCTAACCACAGGCCTAGCAACCTGCTTCTTCAATCCAACTTCAAGTCAATTCTAGCAAGGGAGATGGAAACAACAAGACTTGGTAAAGAACATACGATGGCACCAAGACACACTCAATAAAGGGACTGCATGGGCTGTAACAACAAAACAAATAGGGCCATGATATGGCTCAGGTGCAGTGTAATTGTGTTGTGCATCATAAGAATACCATGCTAGCCTCATAGATTTGCTGGTTTCCAAGGTTACAGAGGTCAACAAGAAAGTCCATGGCTCCGTGCAAGAATTTTTGAGTATGGTAGACTCGCGAGAGTCATGAGAATGGTGTGAGTCGTGAGACTGGCCAAGACACGAGGATGGGGAGAAATGCCAGAATGGGAAGCGAACCCCGAATGAGTTTTCTTTCCTAGTTATAACTACATGTCCCTCATAACTCTTTCTTTGTGGTCGGTCTACACGCAGGGATGTAATTTTATTAATGATGTGTGTATTTACATATACAAAATTAGGCTCATTGGCCTTAGCATCTAGGATCTCTGGCCTAATAAACACATAATCCTACCAACTTATAAACACTCGGTTCACTAGCCTATAAACATAATTACAATTCAACAGGGGCTTGTCCTTAGGATGTTACAGGCTATAAGCCTTTTGTTCACGTGTCATATGGTATCAGAGCTCTAGTTTGAAAGCATATTGTGAGACTTGTATGGTAAGTACCACAGTGACTACAAAAGAAGTGGACAAGATTTGTTGTTAGGGATAGAAAAAGGTATAACACTAGGAATGGCAGGGGAACATTTTGGAAAAGAGAAGGAAGATGATCCCAAGATTAGGGTCGATCGACTTGATTAGCATTGGGCCATGTTGACATCGATGGTGTCACAATTATTGGTAACAAAGTGTAAAGAAACACCATCAACAAAGGCTTGTCATGAAAACCACAAGAAGGAAGAAAATAAGCCAGAGACAACGTAATACTGAGCCAGAGATGAGAGAATGTAGCTATAGTAAGAAATATGTACCTTTCCATGTGGAGGCCAATGTGGAAATCAAGCCATGTGTCAGGGAATTTGATGCCATTAGGCTGAACCAATGGCTACATAAAATGGAAGTATACTTTAGCATGCATGAAGTAACTGGAAAATAAAATATTGTTTTTTCTCAGTTGAAGCTTGAAGGCCATGCTTTGTAATGGTGGGAGAGTGATGCAACATGAAAAGCACTAGAAAATGAGCCACCGATGATAGCTTGGAAGGTGTTCAATGACATGATCAAACCCTTGTTTTACCCAATTGGATATGAATAACACCAACAAATAGTATGGAATTACTTTAAGAAGAGACAAGAATAATCAATACAGGAGTTCAACACATAATTCAGGAAGAGAGAAATTTACATGGGAGTTTCTCTCAAAAGTATATACCAATTAATCAAGAATTTGGGGGAATTTCTACCTCATATTCAGTGACAAATGATTCTATTTAAACTAAAGACGATTGATGAAGCTAGTGTTCAAGCATAGTACCTTGAGGGAGACAAGTGGAAGCAACAAGCAAGTATGTACAAGCAAGCATAACCACAAGAGTAGTAGAAAAATAAGAAGAAGTGGAACGATAAGAAGATTGTGGTAGAATCACAAGAAGAAACACCTTCTGCTAAGTAATGTAAAGTTTTTGATCAAAAGGGACACACCGAGGAGGCCCATTGGAAATTTCACTTGGAAAAGCACCCCAAACATTTCCAAAAGAAGAAAAATAAATCATTGATATCAGTGGATGTTGAGGAACGGGTGGACAACACCTCAAACCCATAAGGGAAGATCAATTTCACTAATATTCAGAAAGAGGTGGAATTAGTTGGTTGCAGTCACAAGGAGGAGAAGGAGATGACCTAACTTTTCTACATTAAAATCCTCATGAAGCAAATAAATGTGGATTGCTTGTTTAATCCTAATTCACAATCCAACTTTATGTTTACACAATTGGTTGAGAATCTTGGGTTGGAGATGCAAGATCATATTCATCCATACCCCCTGGGATGGGTAATTAAAGTTGTGGAATTGAAAGTGAAAGAAATGCAAATTTAAGTTTACCATCAATTAAAACTTTGTTGATGAAGTAGTTGCATATGTGCTTCCTCTGGACATATGTGGAGTCATCTTGGGAAGTCCATACTTGTGCATGAGGGATGGAATTTTCAGGAGGAGAGATAACTAGTATAGGTTAGTCAAGGATGGAAAAAAATATGTCGTAAATGCACACAAGGATAAAGCTAAACTCTATCTGATTAGTGCTCATCAAGACAAAAGAATCA
>JZKD02S1674339.1:264066-280993 GCA_000966675.3 Picea glauca | reverse complement strand
TGTATTGGTTATCTCGGGAGTTGGATTGAAGAAGTGAGTTGTCGGGCTCGTCGTATTGGAGAAGCAGGTTGTCAGACCCGTGGAATGGAAGAAGTGGTTTTTCAGGACCATGATCATTCTCTCCAGGTGATAGAAATGTTGGGAATTGATTTCCCAAGGTGCCAAACTACAACTAGAGGGATTTGAGACTTCCTGTCCATCCTGTTGTTGAAGCCTTGGAAGGGAAGTGGGGCAATCAAAGGATTGTTGAGCAGAAAAGAGGCACATTCCTTGGGGTGGGACAGGAACGTGGGGAAGTAGATACTGTAGGTTGTTAGTTTGAGTTGGCACCTGTGTCTGAGTTTATATGTTGTTAAAGAGACCTTAGACTCAATTAGAAACCCTTTTCCTTGGTGTAATTTATCCCCAGCTCGATGGTGACTCATTGCTAAGAGTTATGAGCAGTGTGGTCTATGTCTGGGAGGAACATGGAAGGTATGCATGTAGTTGGTATTTCTTTCCTGAGATAAGTGTCATTCATGTGCTTATTTCAATTACTGTGTGTGTGGAATTATGATTTTTTGACATGGAATCTCTGTTATTAAATTCTATATATGAATTGTTATTGTTGCATGCATGTTGTTATTATTTCTAGTTGACTCTTTTCATATGCAGAATTTATTATTTAATTTAATGGTATCAGAATTCGTGATTCCGCATGGCGTGTTCCAACTCAGAAATGGGAATGTTACAAGAGAATGTTGTTGAGTCCCTAATAATGGAGATGTACAATTGGTATCCGATATTAAAATTTTTTAAGTGGCATAACCCATTTGGTGGTTGGGTATGTTACAAAGTGGTATCAGAGCCTAGCTTTCAATACTGAGTCTGCATGGGCCATTTAGCAAAGTGATGAAGTGAAATTACAGAGTTTGCAAGTGAACTGTTTGACAAAAATTTAGGAAGAGTTCATTTGCAAATTGTTTGAAAAAAAAGTTTACGATGTTTCCATGGTAAAATTGGGAGAAACCAAGTGAAATTGAGCCAAAGCCCCAATTCCTGTTGTTAAAATTCCTATGGAATTTGGGAAATTTGGTACAAGTATGCGTTTTTCCTGATTTTAATCTCCATATGAGAAAATTTAGACTTGTAATCAGTCGAATTTGAAGTCAAGTTAAGGCTATGGATGACTAAGTGAAGTTAGTTAAATAAATTTTCCAATTCATGAAGGAATTGAAGAAACTTTCATGCTGAAAATGTTGACCGATTGTGCACCCAAGTAATTGGTGGATCTAGAGATTGAATTTTTATTTAGTTGAGTGAAATTGAAAAATTTAATGGTTGCAGAGCGACCATGGTGAAATGGAATGAAATTGGGCAAAATCCCAACTTCCCGCAGCGAAATAATGGCAAATTCGAAGTGAAAGAGTCGAATTTCAGAGAAGCATACAAATATATAGGTTCAGGGATTGAGTTAGATGTATTAAGCTTAGTCACAGAGCTCTAATGAAGGCCCAATAAGGAATTCCATTTTTGGGTGAATTTGAGCATTTTTGGAATTTAGGAAAATAGGCGAAATTGGAAAATTTTCGTTATTTTTTCGTATGCTAACGTCATCATGACGTGGGGAGGGAAAACATGTCAGCTGACGTGGTGGAAATTGACATGTACTACCATGGTGGTAGGGAAATGAAAATAATCTAAGTGTTGAATTTATGCTTTCGTGAGTCCGCGAGTCTGCAAAGACGAAAAATGGCTCAGTGTTGGGACTTATTATGAGTTTGTGAGTCCACGAAGATGGAAAAATGCCTAAGTGTTGGGAATTATTATGAGTCCGTGAGTCTAGGAAGACAAAAAATAGGATAAGTGTTGATAATTTATGATGATTTTGTGAGTCCGAGAGTCTGGGAGTCTGAAGAAGTGGAAAAATGGTGAAGTGTCGAGACTTTTCAGATATAATTATGAAAGAAATATTACAAGACCATAAGTCCATGAGTCCATGAGTCCATGAGTATGAAGAAGTTGAAAAATGGATAAGTGTTGAGACTTATTATGAGTCTATGAGTCCGTGAAGACAAAAAAATGGCTAAGTGTTGAGACTTATGATGATTCTGTGAGTCCGAAGAAGTGGAAAAATGGTTAAATGTTGAGACTTTTTGGACGGACTTATGAAAGAAAGGTTACAAGACTGTGAGTCTGCAAGTTCATGAGTCCAAAGAAGTGGGAAAATGGTTAAGTGTTAGTACTTATTATGAGTCTGTGAGTCTGCGAAGACGAAAAAATGGCTAAGCGTTGAGACTTATTATGAGTCCATGAGCCTGCGAGGACAGAAAAATGGCTAAGTGTTGAGACTTATGATGATTTTGTGAGTTCGCTAGTATGAAGAAGTGGAAAAATGGTTAAGTGAAATGAGACTTTTCAGACGACATTATGAAAGATTGGTTTCAATATTATGAGTCTGTGAGTCTACGAGTCCAAAGAAGTGAAAAAATGGTTAAGTGTTGGGACTTGTTATGAGTCTATGATTCTGCGAAGATATAAAAATGGTTAAGTGTTGAGACTTTTCGAACGAAATTATTAAAGAAGGGTTACAATATTGTGAGTTCATGAGTCTCTGAGTCTGTGATTTTGAAGAAGTGGAAAAATGGTTAAGTGTTGAGACCTTTCAGATAGACTTAGGAAATAAATGTTACAAGACTGTCAGTTCCTGAGTCCACGAGTCTGAAGAAGTGGAAAAATGGATAAGTGTTGGGACTTATTATGAGTCTACGAGTCCACGAAGACACAAAAATGGCTAAGTATTGAGAGGTATGATGAGTCCGTGAGTCTGAATAAGTGGAAAAATGGTTAAGTGTTGAGACTTTTCGGATGGACTTATGAAATAAAGGTTACATGACCATGCGTCTGCGAATCCGAAGAAGTGGAAAAATGGCTAAGTGTTGGGACTTATTATGAGTCTGTGAGTCGGCGAGGACAAAAAAATGGCTAAGTGTTGAGACTTATTATGATTTTGTGCGTTTGCAAATATGGAAAAATGGCTAAGTGTTGAGACTTATTATTGTTGGACATAGTGTCATTGATGTCAAACAATATAACAATATGCATAGTTCATGTCAAATAAATATATGTAGGTATCATTGATGTTTTATCATTGATGTTAAACAATATGAAAGTATGCAGAGATTAAAGCTCAGGAGGGTTAGCGAATGAATATCAGAAGCCCGGAAGAGATGACGCACATGAATCTCATAAGGGAAAGTGCATTGCAGAAACATGATCAGGATTGAAAGATAAACCGGGATCATCATATCTAGGAGTTACAAACCAAGAACGTCAGATTACAAGAGAAGGACCATTGGAGGACTGGTCAACAATCAGATCAAGTCATGACCGTTGGATATGGAAAGCGCCAGATTAAGGGCAGGGATTGATTGCGGAGCACAAAGGGAGAATTAAACAATGCATTATTTCCAATCCTGCAATTAGTCTAGACCGTCATATCTCATCGATTCAAAGATCGATGAATATGGTAGATCCACCAACAATCACACAACTTCAAATTGCGGAGTTTGGGCGATGAGTTAATCCATGAGAAAGTTATGGTTCCACAATCCACATCGACCATCAATGGTCACCTTCTAATAGATCTATGGTTGGCATCAGTTCTACTACCAAACAAGTAGTTTCCATTGCAGAACTCAACGTTAGTTTTAAACGTCGTGAAAGTTATAGTTACACAATCATCCCTAATCGTTGATCTGATCCAAGAGCATTCTCAACCATTGGATCAAGTTGAGTGGAAGGACAGAGTAAGCCATAAATAAGTACCATCAGATCTGGAGAATACACGATGACCATTGGATCGAGATCGTGCTAAAGAAGGACCGTTAGATGAAGTCCATTTACTCGATGATTATTCTTTGGGGAATCTCACTCCGGGAGAATTGGGATGTGGGAAAGCGAATAAACCAAAAGTCTTGAAGTCTTGAACTTCTGTCAGTTGTTGGATCTAAGGAACACTTCGAGATAAATGATAGTCGTCAGATCAGGGTTGCCTAGTAGCAGTCATCTTTGGCGCTGATGACTTCGGCTAAAAAGGGTTCAGAACATATGAGTTCATCGGAAGGCTGGAGCTCCGAAGTCACGAAGTAAGACATGTGGTACACACATTGAGATCCCACGTCATCATAGTCCATGTTGGAAAGGAAACGTGGCGCAATCATATGATGAAAAGTGTCAAGATGAAATTCACATTTTAGGCACCTGTAAGTCACGAATCTAAGTGACATGTGGCAGCCAATCGGCTAGTGGCAAGTCACAAGTGATCTCCATAGCTACGTCAATACGGGAGTATGTACTTCGAGAGTTTCACCACCAGCAAATATCTAGAGTCCCGAAGTTCTGAAATGATTGAGAACTGTTCATCGTGCAAAGTGAAATCCAACCATCTGATCTACTTCGACGAAATGAACTTCAGAATATTGAAGGCATGTGTAGAAGAAATCACTCGAAGCGCCAAAGGCTGAAGTTAACGCTAACCATTGATCCAATTCAGGAGCATTCCCAACCAATGATCAAGCATAGTGGAAGGATAGCATAAGTGGAGGTGTTAACCAAAAGCAAGCGGTCACTACTGCTTTAAGACTTATTTGGTAGGTGATCACTTCAGAAGAATTGTTACTCTAGAATACTAGAATTTGTGAAAGCTGAAGTTCCGAAGTAAACAAGAGCCATCCATATCAACCATTGATTAAGTCATAACTGATGGATTAAGAAGTAAAAGGATGAGTAAGGATTGGATCCATACCGTTGATTTGGTTCTGGGAATCATGCCATCCAACAGATCAACTCGTGTGAGAGGTAATCATTTTGAGAAATTGAAAACTCCAGAATATTAGATGATTGTCAAAGAAAAATCGTCGAACGTCGAAATCTAGTGAACTAGGTTCTAGCCCCCAGTCACAGGTTACGAACACATAAGCCATAAGGCGCTGGGAGCATCGCTTAGACAGTAAGACCATGGTTTTGCATGTATGGTCATATGGAAATGGTTTGAAGCAAGTGCCTCTACAGTATTCAATTTCTGCAACATTCGCAGAGAAAAAGGAAATCGATCCATACCTGTGATCGATTTATGAAAATAGGGGGAATGCCAAGTTTAAAGTTGAAGACTTGGAATGATGTTCTCTGGTGGTCCCAAAATTGTTGTAAATGGACAAGTTAGTTGTAACTTGTGTCACAAGTTGACCCAATAACTTAAACAAGCTTTGAGAATAAATGAGTATAAATACAACCATTATTGGTTCACTTGGAAGAGAAGGTGAGAGTGGGGAAGAGGTAGATCTGCACCTAAGGTCATTGATTTCTATAATGATGATTCTCTGACATAGAAAGGTGTGAATATCAGAGAGAAGATGAAGTGAAGAAGGTGTGAATATCAAAGAGAAGATGAAGTGAAGAAGGTGTGAATTTAAGAGAGAATATGAAGTGTGGTGATGAGCATTTGTGGTATACCTCTGATCATGAGATAGAGTTGAATCAATAAATGGATCACAGTTACTAGATTTGGTTGAACTACTATATGAACTCTAGCTGGATAGATTTAATTCTATTAGCAAGCTGGGTCTTGTGGCAAGTTGGGTGTTGCTTGAGAGTTGGTGATCTCCTAGGAGTTGGTGCTCCTTACTTCAGTTGGTGTTGATACAAAATAGTTGGTGCTGGGAAAACCACCTTTACTATAGTCACACACACACACACACATATATATATAAATTATACAAAATCCTATACAAACATTTGGTATCTCTTTTGTTCATTGTGATTGTGATATGATTGTTCTTAATGTGTACAATTATGTTCTAACTGCTAACTTGGATAGAAGAAAAGTTATAAAAGTCCACACACTAATTCACCCCCCCCCCCTCTTAGTGTGGTTGGTGTAATCAACAATTGGTATCAGAGCGGGTTCCTTCAGCATAGTTTAAACACTAGAAGGTAGATTCTGAAGAAATGGGTGGACAAATGGCTCTCTCCACAATTGAAGCTCCCTTATTTGATGGAACAAATTATTCTTCATGGAGAGAAAATATGAAATAGTATTTGAAGTTAAAAGGATATGAAGTTTGGAATTCAATAGTAAGCAATCCCTAGGACTTAACTACCTCAAATAATCTATCCAAGATTGCAGCCCAAAGAAGAGTAAGGAAGAAAAACGAAGTGGCATTGGAGATTCTTCTCAATGGATTATCAAATAACGTCAAGGAAAGCATGGGACTATGCACATCCGCCAAAGACTTATGGATGAAGTTAGAAAATATGTATCAAATCAAAGGAGAAGACACATAAGACATTCCTATCAAGGATGAAGAGGAAGATTCAACCATCAATAAAGGTAAAGACTTTCCACAATTTTTTGATTGCAATAATGTTGATATTGAATTCTCCCCAGCATGTAAAGAAGAATATTCAGATACAATAGAAGAATGTTTTGTTAGCATTTATCCCATGGAAGAAGTAGAAGAAGAACTATCAAAGGCCAAACATAAATTTGATTGGGGTCTCTATGAATACCACTATGACCATAATTATTCAGACTATAGCTATCTTCATGACTACACTAAATAATTTCTTGAAAAGAGTCAAAAGCATATCTTGGAAATAAAGGAAATGCTCAAAGACAATAAAAAGATAATATCTGAGCAAGATAATCAGTTAGAAGAAAAAGAAGAGGAGAATGATATGTTGAAGAAATAAATTAGTCAAGTAAAATAAATGAAGAAGGATGATAATGAGCTTAGCAATCAAAATCATATCTTGGAAATAAAGGAAAAGCTCAAAGACAATGAAAAAATCATATATGAGCAAAATATTTAGCTAGAAGAAAAAGAAGAGGATATTGAGAAATTGAAGAATGAAATCAATCAAGACAAATAAGAAAAGAAGGAAGATGATGAACTTAGCAGAAACCTTGCAGATATAAAATAACTAAGAGAAAGCAATGTCAATCTAAAAACCCAACTTGAAGAAGCCAAAAGAAGAGAGGAGGTAGTGAGGAACTAGTTAAACAAAAGGGAAGAATCATGTCATAAGCTGGAAGAAGAAGTTGTGAATATTAGAAAGAAGGTTGAGAAGTCAAACACCCAAGTCAAGTTCTTGAACATCTCCATGACCTTGGATGAGATCTTGGATAGTCAGATATCACCAAATGACAAATCTGGTCTTGGCTACAACAAGGAAGAAATTAGTACTCCTAAGAAACATGATGCAAGTCCTTCATTTGTAAAGGTTGAAGACAGGTCTCATGCAGTTATTTCATTTATAAAAAGTGAAGGAAGGTCTGATACAGGTCTACCACTTGTAAAATGGGAAAGTAGGTATGACGTAGGTCCTTCATGTTCAAAAAATGAAAGCAACACTACAATATTTAGAAGATCAGATCAAGGAAGACATCCAGAAGCTACTCATACACCTCAAAGTAAGTTTAGAAGAGAGACACCTTCATGGATGAATCAAAGGAGGTATGAGAGTGTTTTTAAAGGTTGTTGTTTTTCTTGTGATGAATATGGTCACAAAGCCTTGGATTGTAGGGATCATGGAAGAAAACATGTTGGTAGATTCAACAACAATATAAGATGTTGGAACTGCAATCTTGTTTGACATATTGCTACACATTGTTACACTATGAGATGATACAGTTGTGGTGGATATGGCCACAAAGCCCATAACTGTTGGATCTCAAGAAGAGAGTCAATGAGAAATGATTCATACAATACGACAAGATGAGTAAATGAAACATGGAAGAAAAATGAATTTGCAATAATAGAAGATCAGAGAACAAAGTTTAAGAAACTAGGACATTCATAGATGTGGATTGCAAATATTGAACAAGTGAACATAAGTGAAGTCAATTGTTGCAAAAATAATTGCAGTCATGTGACAATCATAGTATAAACCTTCTAGGATGACTTTAGAGAAATGTACAATACAAAAGTATCATGGATAGAGATGGATACATCTGGCTAGATATCAATGAGAATCAATGGACAAATCCATGGGGCGTTTGAAAAATATGAGCTACAATTGTGCACTGTTCTAGTAGGGAAACAATATCCACAACAACAACATTATGATGTACAAAATGATATACATGACATCCTGTAGAGATAACAAGAGGAGATACCTTGTCAGGAAGAGCTACCCTTTTAGAAATAAAGGGGGAGACCAGTCAGAGGCAGAGAGAGCCGAGTGATAGGGGGAGTTATTTAGTTATGCCAGGCAGAGGATGATTGTAGGGGGAGTTACCAGAGTTCATATATTGATAAGTAGCATATAGACAGACAAATCATAGAAGGATAAATCATTTTCCATTGATGTCAAAGGGGGAGAGTAACTTCAGAGGAGAGAAGCATCATCATAGGGGAAGATTGTGTATGAAGTTGGTGTGTTTCCATCAATAACAAAG
Source organism: Picea glauca (assembly GCA_000966675.3). Taxonomy (NCBI): domain Eukaryota; kingdom Viridiplantae; phylum Streptophyta; class Pinopsida; order Pinales; family Pinaceae; genus Picea; species Picea glauca. The sequence goes on along the minus strand of JZKD02S1674339.1, from coordinate 272,553 downwards.
GGGGATATTGTTGGAAATAGTGTCATTAATGTGTTGCCATTGATGTCAAATAGTATAACATTATGCAGAGTTCATGTCAAATAAATATATGCATGTATCATTGATGTGTTTTCATTGATGTCAAACAATATGACAGTATGAAGAGATTAAATCTCAGGAGGGTTAGCAAATGAATATCAGAATCCTAGAAGATATGATGCACATGAAGCTCAGAAGGGAAAGAGAATTGCAGAAACATGACCAATATTGAAGGACAAACTAGGACCATCATATCTGGGAGTTACAAACCAAGACTATCATATTACAAGAGAAGGACCGTTGGAGGACTGGTCAACGATCAGATCAAGTTGTGACCATTGGATACGCAAGCACTAGATCAAGGGTAAGGATTGATTGCGGAGCACGAAGGGAGAATTAAACAACGTGTTATTTCCAATCTTGCAATTAGTCTAGACCGTCACATCTCATCAATTGAAATATTGACGACTATGGTAGATCCACCAAAAATCACACAAATTCAAAATGTGGAGTTTGGGCAACGAGCTAATCCACATGCAAGTTACAGTCCCACAATCCACACTAACCAACGATGGTCACTCGCCAATAGATCTACAGTTGGAATCAGTTCCACTACCAAAAGAGTAGTTTCCATTTCGGAACTCGATGATAGTTTTAAATGCCATGCAAGTTATGGTTCCGCAATCATCCCTAATCGTTGATATGCTTCAAAATCATTCTAAACTATTGGATCAAGTTGAGTGAAAGGACAGAGTGAGTCATAAAGAAGGACCATCATATCTGGAGAATACATGATGAATGTTGGATCGAGATCATGCTAAATAAGGACTGTTAGATGAAGTCCAGTTACATGAGGATTATTCTTCAGGGAATCTCACTCCAAGAGAATTGGGAAGAGGGAAAGAGAATAAACCCGAAGTCCTAAAGTCTTGAACTTCTGTCAGCCGTCTGATCTAAGGAACACTTCAAGATCAATGATAGCCATCAGATCAGGGTTTCCTAGCAGCAATCAACTTCGGTACTGACCACTTTGGGTTAAAAAGGGTTCAAAACATATGAGTTCACCCAAAGGCCAGAGATTCGAAGTCACGGAGTAAGGCATGTGGTACATACATTGAGAGCCCATGTCATCATAATCCATGTTGTCAAGGACACATGGCACAATCCGATGATGACAAGTGTCAAGATGAAATTGGAATTTTAGGCACATGTAAGTCACAAATCTAAGTGACATGTGGCAACCAATGGGCCAGTGCCAAGTCACAAGTGATGTCTGCAGCTACATCACTCCGGGAGTGTGTACTTTGGGAGTTTCTCCACCAGCAAATTCCCAGAGTCCCAAAGTTCTGAAATGATCGAGAACCGTTCATCGTGCAAAGTGAAATCCAATTATCTGATCTACTTTGATGAAATGAACTTCAAAAGATTGAAGTCATGTGTAGAAGAAATCACCCGAAGCATCGAAGGCCGAAGTTAATGCTAACTGTTGATCTAATTCGGGAGCGTTCCCAACCAATGATCAAGCATAGTTGAAGGGTAGCGTAAGTGGAGTGTTAACCGACAGCAAGCAGTCACCACTGCTTTAAGACTTATTTGGTAGGTGATCACTTCAGAGGAATTGCTACTCCAGAATACTGGAAGTTGCGAAAGCCGAAGTTCTGAAGTAAATAAGAGCCATCCATCTCAACCATTGATTAAGTAATAATCGATGGATTAAGCAATAAAGGAATGAGTAAGGATTGGATCTAGACCATTGATTTGGTTATGGGAATCATACCAGCCATCGGATCAACCCATGTGAGAGGTAACCATTTCGGGAAATTGAAAACTCTGGAAGATTAGATTATTTTCAAAGAAAAATCGTCGAACGTCGAAATCCAGTGAACTAGGTTCTAGCCCCAAGTCACGGGTTACGAACACATAATCCATAAGGTGCTGGGAACATCGCTTAGACAATAATACCATGGTTCTGTGAATATGGTCATATGTAAATTGTTTGAATGAAGCACCTCTACCGTATTCGATTTCTACAACATTTGCAGAGACAAAGGAAATCGATCCATACATGTGATCGATTTATGAAAATAGGGGGAATGCCAAGTTTAAAGTTGAAGACCCGAAATGATGTTCTCTGGTGGTCCCAAGATTGTTGTAAATGGACAAGTTAGCTGTAACTTGTGTCACAAGTTGGTCCAATAACTTAAACAATCTTTGATCATAAACGAGTATAAATACAACCATGATTAGTTCACTTGGAAGAGAAGATGAGAGTGGGAAAGAGGTGGATCTGCACCCGAGGTCATTGATTGCTATAATGATGGTTCTATGACATAGAAAGGTGTGAATATCAGAGAGAAGATGAAGTGAATAAGATGCGAATATCAAAGAGAATATGAAGTGAAGAAGGTGTGAATTTCAGAGAGAAGATGAATTGCGGTGATGAGTATTTGTGGTATACCTCTGATCATGAGATAAAGTTGATTCAATAAATGGATCACTTTTACTAGAGTTGGTCGAAATACTATATGAACTCTAGTTGGATAGATTGCATTCTATCAACAAGTTGGGTATTGCTTGAGAGTTAGTTCTCTCTTGAGAGTTGATGCTCTCCTAGGATTCGGTGCTCCGTACTTCAGTTGGTGCTGATACAAAATAGTTGGTGTTGGGAAAACCCCCATTAATATAGTCATATATATATATATATATATATATATATATATACACATTATAAAAAATACTATACAGACATCTAGTATCTCTTGTGTTCATTGTGAATATGATTTGATTGTTCTTAATGTGTGCAATTACGTTATAAAATTCCACACACTAATTCAATCCCCCCCCCCCACCCTCTTAGTGTGGCTGGTGTGATCAACAATTATGAGTCCAAAGAAGTGTAAAAATGGTTAAGTATGGGATCTCTTGGGATGAACTTATGAAAGGAGGGTTATTATTTCATGAGTTCTCAAGTTCGCTTAGATGAAAAAAAATCTAAGTGTTGGAGTTATGCTTCTATGATTCCATGAGTCCATGAGTCTGCATAGATGAAAATAATCTAAATATTGAGACTTTCAAGTGGATTCATGAAAGAAATAATTCTGATACATTATTGGAACTGAATCATATGAAATTTTATGTAGTTGTAAATTGTTAAGCCTAACAAATTTTGTTGGTTGCAAATTTTGCAGAGTTAAAAACATTTATATCAGAATAGGATCACCACAAAGTTCAAAATCATGGAATATGAACAGGGGGATTCCAACCCTGAAGATGAGATCATGGGAATGTATGTTAATATGGGTAATGAAGGTGTGAATTCAAATGGAGATGGAGAAGGTAAGGACGATAACATGAATTTGGTAGAGACTATAAAACATCTACAAACGGATGTCCAAAGTTATAAAGTTTATAATGAGAGGCTTATGAAAGCCAAGGAGAAACAAGAAAACTTAAACATCAAGTTATTGCAAAGCTTAGATAGAATAGAGAAAAATATGGGTAAGGATATTGAGTCAAGGAGATCATGGAGTCACAAGTCTCATGATGAGAGGGGAAGAAGAAGAAGTGTTGACAGGCATCACAATCATTCTCCAAGGCATTCAACTAAGAGATCACATAGAAGTCAAGTCCATACCTTATTAGGAAGCACAAGAAAAGGTCTTGGGTGGCTGAGCTACAAGGGAAAATGAAAAAAATTGAGCCTCCTACATTTGATGGTGAGCACAAGAAGGATGAGGATGCAGAGACATGGCTTCTAGGCATGAGGAAGTATTTCTAATTCCATAACTACTCTTCACAAGGAGAAGAAAGAATTGTCATTTATCAGCTCAAGGGAAAAGCATCAATGTGGTGAGATCAATTTGTGCAGGTACAACACATTGATGAGAAGAAAGTCACTTGGAGGGAATTCAAGTGGTATTTCAAAAATAAGTACTTTACTAAGTGATACTATGATAAGAAAATGAAAGAGTTCTTTGAACTGAAACTTGAGAATATGACCATAGATGAATATGAAAGGAGGTTTTTAGAGTTGTTGAAGTATGTTTCTTTCATAAAGGATGAGAAACTTAAGATTCAGAGGTATTTTAGTGGGATGCCATCATTTATCTGTGATATGATACAATATAATGATCCCAAGACACTAGAGGAAAATTTAAGAAGGGATAAATGCCTTTATGATCAGTTTAAAGAAATATCAACCTACCAAAAAGCTTGGGAAGACAAAAGGAAAAGAAATATGGAACAAAGGAAGAAGGAAACTAAGCCACCATTACTCATAAATAATACTTAGGGATGGATAGCTTCTAAATAAGCACCTATCCAATGTTGGGGTTGTAAGGGAGATCATATGTATCGAGATTGCCCTCACAAAGGTGAAAAAGTGAGGACTGTTCACAATGTACAACAAGATGATACACTGGGGGACATGGGAATAAATGTACCTAAGATCTACACATCCTTAGATAACTAGCAAGTTGAGTTCCAGTCACATATGGTTGAAGTGAAAGGTAATATTAACAACCAATCGATTGCTATCCTAATTGATTTGGGAACTAGTCACAATTATCTAGATCCTAAGATAGTGGAAAGATTTCATTTTTCAAGAAGAAATATTGGAGCATCTTAGTTGGTGTCGCTGTCCATAGGAGATAAAATGAAAATTACTGAGATGGTTAAGACATGCCCAATGGACATGAATAGAATGATCACCAAGGAAGATTTGAACATCATACCTTTAGGATCCTATGTCTGCCTAATTGGTATGGATTGATTGGACAAACATCATGTTGTCCTAGACTGTTATAATAAGGAATTTACTTTCTTAGATGAGAAAGGGAATTTAAGAACAATACAGAGAATTCTAAGGGCGGTAAATGTCAAAGAAATTCCATCCTTGCAGTTGAAGAAGAGTTACCGAAAAGGGTGTCAAATATTTGCAACACATATGGAAGAGACACCTAAAGATTGTATATTTTAACCTTGTACAATATTTTATTGCAAAAAATTTTTCAATAAAAGAACAAAAAAGATACAATGGAAAATACACACATTACACAGATTTTTCCCCTTGAAACCCAAACCGTGAAAACCAACATATTCTATATTCATTCTCATCATACATTGTTTAAAATACAATATACATATAGGATAAAGCGTCATCCAAAGAACTAATCCAATGACTTGGATTAGTCAACATCCCTAATTCATTAACTGGAAATAGAAAACCATCAAATAAAAACCGTGTGCCGAAAAACCACCCATAAATGGACACAAAAATCGAGGAGCACCCAAAAAAATGGACACGAAAAATCGAGAATTTTTTTTTTTATTATTATTATTTTTTTTTTTCAGCGTGCCCCCAAACCCCTACGTAGGGGGGTTATAACCCCATGAAACCCCCCTCTTACCCCCTTGCGTGCTCAACGCAAGGTAGACACACTTTCTAGTCGTTCAAAGAATACAAAACATATCCAACATTCTCCCACTTGTTGTTTATTTGCATACAAGGGGTTACAGGGTTACATAGTAAAAAATCTAGGGTAGAAATGCCCATAGATCCTCTACACCAATAGAAATTATCAGTGCTCACATATTTTTTTAATGAATTTGCACCATTCTTCAAAGTATCCACCTTGATCAACAACACCTTATTTTCTTCAACCATGTGTCTCACAAAGTGATATTGAACATCAATATGCTTTGTCTTTGAATGATAAGATGGGTTCTTCGCTAGAAAAATTGCACTCTAACTGTCACACTCTATTCTTACAACTTGTTTTACCAACCCAATACCTGAACACAATCTATGTAACCATACCACATCCTTTCTTGCATGAGTGGTTTCCATGTATTCAACTTATGTAATTGAAAGTACCAATACAAACTGTATTTTGCTCATCCAACTGATTTCTCCTCCAAACAGGTTAAACACATACCCGCTCGTAGATCTTCTATGATCCAGATCTCGAAACCAGTCTGCATCCACAAAGCCATGTATTTCCAACACTCTATCCAAACCTGGTATTCCTTGGTAGCACAATCCATAACTAGTAGTGCCACACAAATACCTGAAAACACTCTTTACTATTGTCCAATGCTCCTTTCCTCGTTTTGACATATACCTTATCAAAAATCCCACTACATGTATAATGTACGATCTATTACATACCATTGCATACATCAAACTTTCAACTGCACTTGCACATGGAACACGAAACCTGTCCTCCTCTTCATGTGTCTTGGGACACTTATCAACATATAACTTTGTTAGAAAAAAAACAGGACCATGGAGCAATAAAATAAAACAAATGCAGAAACAAAAACACAAAAGATACACAATACAATAGAGACACATATTTATGTCATTCACCCAGTGTGGTCTACATCCACTAGAGAAATTGCCAGGTCCTTCCTTTATTATTATCCAACATATGAAGGGATACAACCTACAACAATCCCGTTGTAACTTCCTCTTCTTTCTCTCACAGTCTCTCGTCTCAGAATACAATATTCTCTATCTAGCATAGCCACAATACATTTCCATAATAACAGAGGGTTGCATTCTAGCGAAAAAAACCCTAACATAATTTCTACCATTAGATCTGCGACCTTATAATGAATGATCGAGATTTACAATGAAATTACAATATACATTTACAAGGCAATTTTTCCTTCGAGGGCTTCACCCCCAAACCCCCATCGGGGGATGTTACTCCTAAACCCCCACTTGCCCTCGGACCCCACAGAGGGGGTAAACCCATTCTGCACTCCCCCACGTGGAAGAGTGTACATACTTCTGGGGTGTAAATACTTCATGGGGTATAAACACGATTGAAAGCAAAAGGCCTATGAAACAGGAAGATAATCAAGCTCCACAACCAACAATCTCCCACTTGGAGACTGATCTCAACAACTTCATCGCTATTGTATATGTTGGACTCTGAACCTTCTTGGACCTGGAAAATTTCTCATCTTCATCTTCATTCTTGAAGAACAACTGAAACTAAGCAGGAACTCAGTTTCTCCCTGGTTACTCCCTTTGTTAACATATCTGCAGGATTCTGTCTAGTGTGTATCTTTTCCAAGCTCAAATGTCCATCTTCCAAGGAGGATAGTATCAAGTGGTACCTCCACTATATATTCTTAGTCTTTGAATGGAAGGTTGAGTTCTTTGCAAGATGAATGTCACTATCACTGTCACAATACAACCTTTTATTCTCCTATTTCTTTCCCAATTCCTTCATAAACCTCTATAACCAAATCATCTATTTACTAGCCTCTGTAGCAGCAACATACTTTGTCTCTGTTGTTGAAAGTGAAACAACCTTTTGCAGTTTCGAAATCCAACTTACTGATGTTCCACCTATAGTAAAAACATACCCTGTGGTGCTTCTCCTGTTGTCTTTATCACCTGCCATATATGAATCAGCATATCCCTGTACAAAAGTGTCTGAACCTCCAAAACATAATGCATGAGTAGCAGTACCTCTCAAATGCTTAATAATCAACTTTACTGCCTCCCAATGTTCTTTAGCTGGATTGTTCATATACCTGCTCACAACTCTCACTGCATGTGAAATATATGGTCTTGTGCAAACCATTGCATACATTAAGATTCCAACTGTTGATGAATAAGGGACCCTGGACATGTATTCTATCTCCACCTGTGTCTTGGAACACATTTCCTTAGTTAATTTGAAATGGCTAGCCAAAGGTGTACTAACTGGTTTTTCATTCTGCATTCTGAACCTCTCCAACACCTTCTCTATGTACTCACCCCGAGACAATGTCAATTTGCGATTTTTCTTGTCTCTTGTTATTCTCATACCAAGGATTTTCTTTGCAGCACCCAAATCCTTCATCGCAAATGAATTATCTAATTTCTTCTTGAGCATATTTATATCCTGCATATTAGACCCCGCAACAAGCATGTCATCTACATAAAATAGCAAGATAATATAGCTTCCATTTTCTACCCTTTTGAAATAAACACAATGATTAGAGTGACATCTACTATAACACTGTTCTGTAATAAACCTGTCAAAATTCAAATACCACTGCCTTGGAGCTTGCTTTAAGCCATAAAATCTCTTCTTCAACCTGCATACCAAATTCTCCTTCCATTTGACCTCATACCCCTGTGGCTGCTGCATATAAATCTCTTCCTCCAAATCCCCATGGAAAAAATTTGTTTTAACATCTAATTGTTCAAGATGCAAATATTCTACTACCACAAGACTTAAAATAGTCCTAATTGAAGTCATTTTAACAACAGGAGAAAATATTTCATCAAAATCTATACCTTTGTTTTGTGCAAACCCCTTTACAACAAGTCTAGCCTTGTACCGTTTTATTCCTCCATCTTCTTCCTTCAACTTGTAAACCCATTTATTCTGCAATGCTCTTTTTCCTACAGGAAACTGAACCAAGTCCCAAGTATGGTTATTTACCAAGGAATCCATTTCCTCT
>JZKD02S1674339.1:239802-264016 GCA_000966675.3 Picea glauca | reverse complement strand
CTCAACCAAAGCTTTCCATTTCTTAAAAGTATCAAAAACATCATATTTTTGTCAAATGCAATAAACCCAAGTTTTTCTAGTTGCATCATCAATAAAAGTAACATAATAACAAGAGTCGCCAAGAGATGATACCTGAGTTGGTCCCCATACATCTATATGAACAAGCTCTAACCTTTCATTCTTCTTTTCTTTTCCAACTCTGAGAAATCTTACTCTCTTTTGTTTTCCATTAACACAATGCTCACAAAAGTCCAAATCAATTTGTTTAAGATTTGGAAACAAATTTATTTTGTGAAGTATTTGCATTCCCTTCTCACTCATATGTCCCAGCCTATGATGCCACAGTATATTATCCACTCCTATAGAATCTAAAGAGATAGAAGAGTCAGTATTACCAGTACATGAATACAATGTACCTACCTTCTCTCCTTTTTATATCACTAATGATCCATTGATGACCTTCCATGTCTTATCTATAAACATGGATATACAACCTTCACTTTCCAACTGCCCTGTTGAAATTAGATTTTTCCTTAAATCTGGAACATGTCTTACCTCTTTCAACAACCATTGGTTTCCGTTGTGTTGCTTTATTTTTACCTTTCTCATTCCAACAATTTTGCATGGTGCATCATCACCCAAATGAACCTGTCTAAAATCACCTTGAACATAATCTAGAAAATGTTTCCTATGGGTTGTGGCATGAAATGAAGCCCCTGAATCTACTATCCAAAACTCATAAATATTATGTGCAGAAAGAATCAAAGCATCTTGTAACACATCACCTGTTACATTTTCTTCTTGATTTCTCTCTTGTTGTCCATCTCTTTGTTTCTTTGGAGCTCTGCAGTCTTTCTTCAGATGTCCTTTCTTCCCACAATTCCAGCACTCTATCTTTCCAAGTTTGGATTTGGATCTACCCTTCCTAGAATTCCTACGGTTCCCTGGGCCCTTTCCTCTATCCTTTTGCATTCCCCTGTTCTCCATGTTCAACACATTACCTGATGTTTCACCTGTTCTTTTCGTCGCATTTCCTCACTAAGGATAACACCAACAACATCAAATTTTAAAGTATTTGAACCAGAGACAACATTACTTACAGCCATGACCAAGCCGTTCCAACTTTCTGGCAATGAGCACAAGATTAGAAGAGCCCTGATCTCATCATCAAAGTCCACTTTTATAGAACTTAGTTGATTAGTAACTATATTAAAATCATTTAAATGATCTGCAACACACCCACCTTCTGACATATTCATATTAAATAATCTCTTCATTAAAAATACCTTATTGGACGCTGAGGGTTTTTCATACAATTTATCCAATGTGTCCATCAAACCCTTCATTGTATTTTCTTTCGAAATATTGAAAGCCACCGATGCTGTCAGCCTCAACCGTATCGTTCCTAGAGCCTTTCTTTCAAGAATCTCCCACTCGTCATCCTTCATAGTTTTCGACTTCTTTGCTATTCCGCCCAATGGTAAGAATAAATCCTTCTGATATAAATAATCTTCCATCTGCATCTTCCATAACTGGTAATTTTGGCCGTTAAATTTTTCAACCCTAAAATTTCCATCTTCCGTCGTTTCTCCCACTCGAACCATGAGCCCTCCTTTCCTATGAGTTACCTTTAGCTCTGACACCAGTTGTTAGAAAAACAAACAGGACCGTGGAGCAATAAAATAAAAAAAATGTATAAACAAAAACATAGAAGATACACAATACAATAGAGACACTGATTTAGGTGGTTCACCTAGTGTGGGCTACGTCCACCAGAGAAATTGTCAGGTCCTTCCTTTATTATTATCCAACATATGAAGGGATACAACCTACAACAAACCCGTTGTAACTTCCTCTTCTTTCTCTCACAGTTTCTCATCTCAGAATACAATATTTTCTATCTAGAATAGCTGCAATCCATTTCCCTCATAACAGAGGGTTGCCTTCTAGGGCAAACCCTAACATAATTTTTACTGTTAGATCTGCAACCTTATAATGAACGGTTCAGACTTACAATGAAATTACAATATACATTTACAAGGCAATTTTTCCTTCGGGGGCTCGCTTGCCCCCAGACCCCGCAGAGGGGGTAACCCCCCTTTGCACTCCCTCGCGTGGGAGAGTGTACATACTTCTGGGGTGTAAATACTTCATGGGGTATAAACACGGCTGAAAACAAAAGGCCTCTGAATCAGGAAGATAATCAGGCTCCACAACCAACAAAATTTACACCTACATAAATAAGGACCTTGATCGACTTACATTCATGCATATCAAACCTCTGCAATATTGTCTCGACATATTTTCTCTGATTTAACCAGAGTTTCATGTTTTTCCAATCTTAATTTCCATGCCCAAAATGAAATATGTAGTACCTATATCCTTCATGTCAAATTTAGAGGACAACTGAGTTTTCACATCCTGGATAATCTCCTTGTTGTTTCCTATCAACAACATGTCATCCACATACAAGACCAAATAAATCAAATGATCACCAATTAATTTAAAATACACACAGTGATCCTCTTTGCTTCTTTTGAAACCAAGTTCCAATATATAAGTATCAAATTTTTGATACCACATCCTTGGTGATTGTTCTAAACCATACATTGACTTTTTGATCTTGCATACCAACTCCTTCTTTCCCTTAACAACAAAGCCTTTTGGATACTTCATATAGATTTCTTCTTCTAGATCCCCATGTAGGAATGTTTTATTCACATCCATCTGTTCTACTTGAAAATCAAACACACCAACAATAGATAACATAAATCTAATAGAAGTTAACTTGGCAACATGAGAAAAAATATCACCAAAATCAATTCCCTCAACTTGGGAATAACCCTTTTCTACTAACCGAGATTTGTATTTATCCACTTTGCCTTATGCATTCAACTTCTTTTCAAATACCCATTTGTTTCCAATGGGATTTCTTCCAATTGAAAATTCCACTAGATCCCAAGCCTCATTCTTATCCAAGAATATCATTTCTTCAACCATGGCCTTTTTCCATAGTTTTCCATCCTCCGAATCCATTGCCTCCCTAATAGTTCTAGGATCATTATTAGTAATAGACAAAGAAAAATTTGAATGAAAATTAGATGGAGTATACCTTTCCGGTAGTCGTTTTTCCTGCACCTATCTCCTCAATACCGGAGTATGAGGATCTTCTTCTTCTGATTCATGTTCAAAGAAGAGCTTGGCGGTGGTCTCTGTTGTGATGCTCTTCTTGTAGGCGGCTAGAATCGCCATTCTAGAAAAGAGATCATCAACCACAAAAACACAGTCATTGCCCCGCTTGTTGGATGGGAGGCCCAACATGTATTCCATTGAGATGGATTCCCATGGCATGTTAGGAGTAGGAAGAGGGGTGTATAGGCCATGTTTCTTAGTTGCCGGTTTCGAAATCACATAGGCAGAGCAGAACCTGATATACTTGTTGACCTCCTGTTGAAGTTTCAACTAGTAGAAATGTTTCTGCACCATCTCCACTGTCTTTTTGACGCCGAAGTGTCATGCCACCCGATTGTAGTGGGATTCCTAGATCATCTTTTCTCACTTGCTTTATGGAACACAGATATGGCCCAGACGACACGACAACCCATCCTGAGGATGGAAATTAGCGACAATTGTGTTTGCGCCCAACATTTGGTAGGTGGTGGCAAAGTCAGAGTCTATCTCATAAAGTTGGGGCCATCCAAAGGTCTCATGGACGCAATAGTCTAGCACCGTGGTGAGTGCCACAACTGGCAGTTTGCTGAGGCAATCAATGACGTGGTTGGTGATTCCCATTTTATACTTGATGTTGAGGTGGAATTGCTGCAAGTACGTGGACCACTTCTGATGGTAGTCATTCTGCAATTTTCCTTGTGTTTGCATGAACTACAGTGGCTTATGATCAGTGTGAATGACTATCTCCTTCTGAAGAATGTAATGTCTCCACTAGCGACAAGCTTGCACAATGGAGTACATTTATTTTTCATAAGTAGGGTACTTACGAACAACATATGATAGTGTCTCACTATGATAGGCCACAGGGTGGTTGTGTTGAGTGAGAATGATGCCCACAACATAGCCTAAAGCATTTGTCTCGATATTAAAGGGTTGTTGCAGGTATGGTAGTGAAAGTACTGGAGTTGAGAACAAGCGTTGCTTCAAATCATCGAACGCTTGTTGTTGGGACCAAACCCACACAAATTTATCCTTACCACCGTCCCTGGTTCCTTGGTTAAGGGTCCATGCAATATGGGAGAATCCCAACATGAACCTGCAGTAGAAATTGGCAAGGCCCAAGAAGCTTCGAAGCTGATTGAGTGTGGTTGGGGCTGGCCAGTCACGGATGACTTGGATTTTGGTTGAATCCACATGTACGCCATGATGATCAACGATGTAGCCCTAGTAATGAACCATGTCCATGCCAAAGGAGCATTTTTCCAAGTTGGTGTAGAGCTGGTGCTATTGCAAAGTGTGTAGAACCTGTTTAATATGTTGCAAGTGTTCTACCCAAGTCTTGTTGTAAATGAGGATTTCATCTAGATACACCAGTACAAAAGTATTGGTGAATGGTCCCAAGATATCGTCCATCATCCTCATGAAAGTGGCTAGAGCATTTGTCAAATCAAAGGGCACGACCAACCATTCAAAAAGACTTTCCTTTGATTTGAAGGTGGTCTTCCATACATCTGTCTATTCTATCGGAACCTAGTGGTAGGAAGACTTCAAATCAATCTTACCAAAGTATTTGGCCCCTGTGATTTGATCAAAGAGGTCATTGATTCGGGGAATCGAGTACCGGTTTTTGACTGTCATTTTATTCAGGGCCCAGTAATCAAATCAGAGTGTCCAGGTTCCATCTTTCTTATGTACCATCACCATTAGGCTCCCACAAGGTGATGAGCTTGGATGGATGTTACCCTTGTGGAGCAGTTCTTGGATCTACTGCTTGATCTCCTCATTCTCTAAAAAAGAGCGGTGGTAGACTGGCGCATTGGGCAGCGGTGCATCGTGGGTCACATCGATGGGGTGCTTGACTTGACAATACAGAGGTACCCTGGTAGATGAAGAGAAGATATCTAAGTATTCTTCCACGACCTTATCCACTTTCTTTTGTTATGTGGAGAGGTCGTCCGCATAGACCCTGGATGTGGTTGCGATCTTTCGCTCATGTGGCTGGAAGTGTGAACTGGAGAGAATATTCCCCTAGAATGTAGGAAAAAGAATATTCTCCCTAAAATTTAGGAGACTGGATAATGATTAATAAACATAGGGAAAACCTTAGGAAAAAGAAATCCTAGGTGTGTGTGAAGTATCTACAACAATCTTGACTTAAGTAGGTTCTTGATTATTACCTAACTATAATAGCCATACATGAACATTCCATCATAACTAACTCAGACTAAATTCATCCTGCAAAGTATATCATCATTCATGAATGCATAAAGATAAATAAGAACAAAAGGCACAATATCCTTTCTAAACACCTTTATTCATATTCTTACTAACTGACTATTACATTCATGATCTTTCCTCCATTCTCTTATGTGCACATCCTCTCACCCAAGGTCAACCTTTTGAAGAGAGAGTTGGTCTCGCACCGCCGTAAAGAAAGATTGAACACTAACGAAACTATGAACAAGGCACTTAAAGTGGATTTTTTCATTACTGAACATAGCCTTTTCATGAAGTTTCTCTACATACACATACATCTCTCTCTCTCTCTCTCTCTCTCTCTCTCTCTCTCTCTCACACACACACACACACACACACATTACATAAATATACCCCAAAATCTAGGGTTTCAATCTCTATTCTTATCTTCCCAAAATAACCCATTACAATGGATTAGGCTTTCTATGCCATTTTTATCTTTTGCGCGAATCCTTCCTTCTGTGCAATTCTTCCTTTTGCGTGATTTCTTCATACTCAGAGTCTTCTCAAAATTGCATCCAAAACTACATGTCCAACACTTGGACCATCCATTTCAAGCTTAGATTGGTGAGTGCTTCTAGTTCTGTCCAAGTTTCACCTCCACTTGTCCTACAAAATACTTCCACTACTCTAGCCCTTCACGACATGATTCAAGTCACTTGGCCTTCCCAAGAATTTTATGCAACTCGTCCACACCCTTCCAAGTCTGCGATGAGTCCTACGGTCATCTACGGATCCAATGCTTAGTTCACCCTCGATAAATTCTCCCTTGGTCTGTGTATGCACACATAAATATGCTCAAACCACCTGCGATGGAAAAACCCACCTTTCCAAACCGTTCTCCAAGGTCTATGCCCAACCTGTCTCTGCAACAAGTCGTGTGATGAACTCTGCGACAAGTCCCGTGGTCACCCACCTTGACCAAGTACTTTGTTTTACCATAAACTCTGCTCTTGGACTGTACAAGGGGTGCACCCAAGTCAACCTTCCATCGCACCTGTCAACTGGGACCTCTATCGTGAGTCTGATGCAAATATTCTGCGATGAAACAATTCGTCCAACCAAATTGTTCACCAAATTGAACTGTCTCCACAACAAACTATGAAACCAACTACAGTGCACCTCAACACCACCATTCTAACTACAGTAGTGGTGAAGTGCCAAGTTTGCTTTGATACCACCTATCAGGACCCCACAGGATGTATGTTCACATCTTACGATCGTTCACCAACTGAGGGCATGTGACACCATGACGATTTTTACTTGGTTGCTTGGAAACACCAAGAATATTTCATTCGGACTATGCCTCTTAACTTGGAGCATACCCATACTTTTCTCTAGGCCACCGGGGAGTCACACTCTGACTCTATGCAACTCACTTGTATACATAGACAATTTTTTTAACAGTTTAACACTTAGTCTTTTAAGTATACATCCAAGAACATGAGAAACCAAGAGAACAACTGCGAAACAAGCAAGAGACATACACAAAAATAGTGTGGGCAACACAAATCGTGCCTAACACTCGACTAAGTTTTGTTATTGTGAAACAATTACAATATGATCACCACCGACTCAATTTACAACTTGGGTAGAGTCAGACAACTTGCCTCACCTCACTAGGACACTCATACACAAATTCCTCACAGCAAGACTCTCTGTCATAACCACCTTCACAACCTCCTATAGTGTGCCCCAGACATGCACCCAACCGTAGACCTGATGTCTCTTCTCTGTTGTAGACTTCACCAAGCTAACAAAGAATTTTGGTGTGCCTCACTTACACCCGTGTTTCAGAATTCCCCCAAAATCTGCTAGTGCATCCCACCCTTGGCTACTTATCTTCCATCTTTGCAACTTTGCCTCAGTTTTTCCTTGCCTCAAAACTTTACCTCAAACTTTCTCTCTTTCTCTTGCTCCCATCTCTTCTTTCCTTCCTAGTTGTGCACCCTTGTGCTCTTAGAGGGACTCCAAATGTCACCAATTTGAAATGTCATGTCCTTTGGGTGTGTCATTCCCCTTCGCGAACCATCACACTCAAAGGACTTGTCACGCCCCTTCGTGGACCCAGTGCGACCAAACAAACTTGTGCGTCTATCAATCGTCGTGTCTCTTGGACCGACACACCCCATGCCTTGTGCGTTCTCTTGTGTTGATAGACGCAACGCTCTGTGGGTATATCGATGAAGTCATCCAACCTATGCAATGCGCCCATGCTGCTATGGGCAGGCGGGTCCACTCCTTGGGCGTGTGCCCAAGTCGCCTCATCTTTTCCTAAATGCAACCCAACTCTCCATCAATCTTCCTAAAGCAAGTATGGTGTGTGCTCCCTTGGTGCCACACGTCACCACCGTGTGCCCAATGTGCTCCTTCTCACACACGTGTCTTTGTTAGTCCAACAGATTGCATGCCCCTTGTGTTCTCTAGCTTGTCTCGTGCTTAGTCTGCCCAAGGAGTGTGCGTGATCGATGGGTGTCACAGAAAACCTTACACATGTAATAGTGAGAATATAATACCAATTTCAATTTCAATTTCAAACGAATTTGAGTAACTAGTCACAGAAGGAAAGAATGAGATTTCAATTTTCGCAAATGATAAATATAAAATCATTATTCTTTGATCATGTTGAACTTCTTCAATGACAATCGTAAATGATAAAATATAAAATCGTTAATGAGGTCAGTTCCGTTTAACAATTTTCTGTCGGGTAGATGGCGTTGAACTTCTTCAATGACACGTGGTATATAAATCATTATTTTTACATTGACCGATTAACATCAACTTCCCATCGGCGTGTATTGTGATGTCACACTATACCGCGACAAACCCCATCAATTTGGAAGAAATTCACGGTCGGAAAGTTTGACGGTATCCGTAACGCGTATTGTCAAATCTTTGATCGGCTTTTGAGGGCGAGCATCAACTTCACAAAAACGGTATCCATAATGCGTATTGTCAAATCTTTGGTCGGTTTTTTATGGCCAGCATTATTTTATCGTAAAACATCATAATTGACACGTGTATTCACTGCCTCCAAGGAATGTGGAAGAATGAAATGCTTTGGAATTATTATCGGCTTTTTAGGGCGAGCAGTATAACTTCACAAAAACTGTATCCATGATGCGTATTGTCAAATCTTTGATCGGTTTTTTATGGCCAGCATTATTTTCTCGAAATCATATTGACATTATGGCGAGCATTATTTTCTCGGTTTTTTAATTTTTTTTAAATTGGTAAAGAATTTTGTTGGAATTTATATTTTTACTTGATTAATGGAAATTTTGACGGGTTTTTGTAATTGTTATCTGGATCTATTTTGATTGTATATAGATTTTTTTTTTAACCTCTTTTAATTATATATAAATCGAAAAATAGAAACGACTCTTAAAAATAGTTTTTAATAGTTTTTATTATATTTTAAAAAGATTTAATCTTCTGAATTTAAAAAAAAAAAACTTAAATTGTGTAAGATGACCAAACTTTATTTAAAAAAAAAATAAACTCATAAAATTATAACACTTTTAGGACGGAATTATGAAAATAAGAACATAAGTTCACGAGTCTGAAGAAGTGGAAAAATGGCTAAATGTTCAGACTTATTATGAGTTCGTGAGTCTGCGAACAAGGAAAAATGACAAGTGTTGAGACTTATGATGAGTCTATAAGTCTGCGATGTTGGAAGATGACAACGAATTCACCTCCAAGATTAGGATATGATAGTTTCATTTCTAATATTATGATTGTTACTGTAACAAATCATTTGCGGAATAGAATATGGATATTCTTGTAATTAATACAGTTAGTTTTTTGTAATTGTAAGAGGAAGGATTCAAATATGCATGCTTGAGAGGCAATTGGTGAGCAAGAAACTTCTGGTTGTAATCTCTTGTTAAGAAATAGAATGATGTTGCCATTGTTCCATGAATGTTTCCCTCCCCTAAGAGTTTCTATTGTGTGACTATTACGTGATTATGTGAAGTGCATTCTTCCTTCGATTTGTTGCAGGGTAATCAAGACCTCTGTGGGTTAATGGACCCAACAAGTGGCACCAGAGCAAAATGTTGTGAGAGTAGAGAGGAGCATAGGCTGATTGCTCAGCGCCTTGCATGTGCACATTGTAGATTTGCATGTTGCATGCGTACTGTTGAACCAGGGACGAGCTCGTACAGGGAGGAGCTGAGGTGGAACCGCGGAGGTCATTTTCATTCCTGTAAATCCTGGAGTAGATCTGATGCAAAAGGAGTGAGGCCATGGAGAAGGATCACGTTATGATCTGTGAAAGATTGTGGGGGCGCCAAACAAGAAAGAGTCATCCCTCGTGGAAGATCTGGAGGTGGAGTGAGATCCGAATTCCCTCTCATCTTTTCGGTCAAGCTGTTGTACCTGTTCGAGATGGTGTTGATTTTGAGGCGTTATCCATCCACAAGAAATATTACATCCGAGGAGAATTGCTAGAGGTCTGTTTTAAATGACGAGGTAGAAAAAACAAGTTTCCACTGCTAGTTTGGTCGTTTGCAATGTAAGGAAAGGTCCCTGAGGATCTAGATCGACAGTAGCATGGATTCAAAATGAGCTAGAGGGATCCCTGAGGCATATTATGTCCAGGAGATGCTGAAGCAGGTTCTGTCCACGAGATCCTTGAGGTAAGTTGACAATAATCCCATGTGCTAGATGTGTTCCGGTGGAGGCGTCAGGCTACAAATCGTGTGAAGAGTTGCAATAAGAAAAATGTGCAATCGTAGAGGTCAAGATCCTGGAGCTGGTGAAATCTCTCCCTCTTCTGAGGTAGAAGATGGAGACAAGGATCATTGAGATTGTTCGAAAGTATGTTGCCTTTTCTGAGCTCAAACACCATAGGGACAAACAACTGCATGTGTGGAGAAGCCACTGGTTTGTGTTCATCCGTTGGTCTGTGCGATTGTCTCCAGGGCAGATTACAGTGATAATGGAATTCGTAAAGAAGAGCATATTGATGTTGAAATCGTTCCGGTTTTAGTCAATGGCGGTAGATGCAATACAATTGTGCAAGAAACAAGTACAGGGTCCGAATTTGAATCCTCTTGTGTCTGCAGTTATTGCATTGGTCTAAGACATGCATAAATGATCCTCTTCAGTGGAGACTCGCAGATAAATTGATGACCAATGTGGATGCAGGAAACAACGAAACGTCGGTCAAGAGGGGAAGGAGTTTGATGACATAATTTAGTTGGACAGTGATCGGGTAGAGTTCGTGCATGAATCTTCATGGTAAAATATAGATGTTCCTATTTGGATATGCGTTCTGCTGTATTATCTTACTAGTACGATCGTCGTGGAGATCCAACTGTTGAATAGTGAATGCAATAATGGCACATCTGCAGTGCATCTGACCTCTGCAGCGTATTGGATCCATGGAAGCCGTCATTATTTGAAGCGGAACCCGTGTATCTAAGAAGTTTAATCCGCGAGTTATGAATGGGAAAAGAGGAATGAATTAAAAAAGGTTTGAAGCATAGGGATATTTGGTTTAAATATTTCATTGGAAAAAGAGGAATGAATTAAAAAAGGTTTGAAGCATAGGGATATTTGGTTTAAATATTTCATATATGCTTTAATTTCCCCTCGTATTTATTTTTTAAAAAACGAGTTTTAGGTGGACGTTTACCATATGCCTTTGTTTTTTAAAATAATATTTATTTAAAACAATGCCACAGGCACACGTTGGAGTTTAGTGCATACCATGGGGTTATAAAAGATGAAATCCTTTATTGTTAAAAGCTTGGTTTTATAAGCTTTGGACCCTCTTGAGATAATGACATGGCAAAGCAAGAGATGTCAGGATGTGAAATGGCATTAGACTAACAGTAAAGTCACTATGACAATGGCAATGAATTATTTTTATTTATTTTTGGAGTTGTAAGGAATTAAATGTAAATGGGCATATGCCTATAAGATTTAGAAAGGCATACACACCCCTGGTGTAAAGTCTAGACGTAGGCCTAGGTGATAGGAGGGTATTTGTCTCATGAGATTATATATAATTTATCTTATTTAAAGGCTTGGTGAAACTCCATTGTAAATGGGCTTGGAGGTAAGTGATGAATGCTTACTTGGCTTACTTGGCTGGATTTGGTTAAGTGAATGTTCATGTCAAGGTGGAGCGTTGGAGACTCCATTGTAAGGTGCTCGAGATGAGTAGAGATGGCTCATTTGGCAGTCTTGGATGGATTGGGATAAGGTCTTTGAATGCAACATTCGAGGTGGAGCACTGAAGGTGTTCAGAATCGCAATAGAAGATTTGTTTGCAAGCTCAAGAATTCATTGTATGGCATGAAATGCACGTCCAGAAAAAAATAGTACAAGAAGTTGATTCGTTCATGGCGAGCCAAGTTTTACAAGAAGTGAATGTAACCATTGTGTTTATGGTACTCACTATCTTGGTGTTTAGATTATTGATGATATGCTTGTAGCAAGCAGTAGCATGGTTAAGATCAGCAGGTTAGTTTAGTTGACTTGGATGTTCGAGATGAAGGATCTCGGAGTAGAAAAAAAATCTTGAGCATAGAAATTCACAGAGATGAGATTGATTGTAAGTTTTGGGTTACATGACAACTTGATTACATGGTAAGGATACTCAGGAAATTTGGTATGAATGATGTGAAACTGGTAAAATATTTTTTTTTGGCTTCCCATTATAAGATTTCTTCAGGTTTGTGTCCAAGTAATGAAGAAGAAAAGCGTTATATGTATCATGTACAGTGTGCTAGTCGAAAGATTGATGATTGCAATGGAAGAATGAGATATTTCACATGCAGTTGGTGTTGTCAGTGGTCACTTGACAAATCCAGGTGGAACAATGAAATGGGTGTTTTGTTTTAGAAGCACTAGTATCACCTATCTTTAGCTTGCAAGAATGTGATGAATGGACAATGGTATGGTATCAGGTAAATTGTTGTCAAGGTGGATATTGTTGGAAGATGACAACGAATTCACCTCCAAGATTAGGATACAATAGTTTCATTCCTAATATTATGATTGTTGTTGTAACAAATCATTCCTGGAATAGAATATAGATATGCTTGTAATTAATACAGTTAGTTCCTTGTAACTGGAGGAGGAAGGATTCAAATATGTATGCTTGAGAGGCAAATGGCGAGCAAGGGGCTTCAATCCCTCTATGGGTTGTTGGTTGTAATCTCCTGTTAAGCAATATAATGATGTTACCATTGTCACGTGGATGTTTCCCTCAGCCTGAGGGTTTTACCACGTAAATCCTTGTGTCTATTGTGTGACAATTACGTGATTGTGTGAAGTGCATTCTTCCTTTGATTTGTTGCAGGGTAATCAAGATCTCTGTGGGTTAATGGACCCAACACGCGAGTCCAAAGAAGTGGAAAAATGGTTAAGTGTTGATACTTTTCGGACGATCTTATGAAAGAAAGGTTACAAGACCGTGAGTCCACAAGTTCGTGAGTCCAAAGAAGTGGAAAAATGGTTAAATGTTGGGACTTATTATGAGTCCACGAAGACGAAAAAATGGCTAAGTGTTGAGACTTATCATGAGTTCGTGAGTCCTCAAAAATGAAAAAATGGCTAAGTGTTGAGACTTATGAGGATTTCACGACTTCACGAGTCTAAAGAAAAGGAAAAATGGTTAAGTGTTGAGACTTTTCGGATGAACTTATGAAAGAAAGGTTTCAAGATTGTGAGTCTGTGAGTCTGGAAGTCCGAAGAAGTGAAAAAATGGTTAAGAGTTGGGACTTATTATGAGTCTGTGAGTCCGTGAAGACATAAAAATGGTTAAGTGTTGAGAATTTTCGAACACACTTATGAAAGAAGGGTTACAATATCGTGAGTCTGTGAGTTCATGATTCCAAACAAGTGGAAAAATGGTTAAGTGTTGAGACTTTTCAGATGGACTTATGAAATAAATGTTACAAGATCGTGAGTCCCTGAGTCCACAAGTCCGAAGAAGCGGAAAAATGGATAAGTGTTGGGACTTATTATGAATTTGCGAGTCCATGAAGATAGAAAAATGGCTAAGTGTTGAGACTTATGATGAGTCAGTGAGTCCAGGAGTCTGAAGAAGTGGAAAAATGGTTTAGTGTTGAGACTTTTCTGATGGACTTATGAAATAAAGGTTACATGACCATGAGTCTACGAATCGGAAGAAGTGGAAAAATGGTTAAGTGTTGGGACTTATTATGAGTTTGTGAGTCCATGAGGACGAAAAAATGGCGAAGTGTCGAGATTTATTATGAGTCCATGCATCCGCAAAGATGGAAAAATGGCTAAGTGTTGAGACTTATTATGAGTTTGTGAGTTCGAAGAAGTGGAAAAATGGTTAAGTATGGGAAGTCTTGGGACAAACTTATGAAAGGAGGGTTATTATTTCATGAGTCCGCAAGTCTGAGAGTCCACGAGTCCACTTAGATGAAAAAAATCGAAGTGTTAGATTTATGCTTCTATGAGTCAACGAGTCTGTGAGTTTGCATAGATGAAAAAAAATCTAAGTGTCAGAGTTATGCTTCTTTGAGTCGGTGAGTTTGTGAGTCCACATAGATGTAAATAATCTAAGTATTGAGACTTTCAGGTAGATTCATGAAA
Source organism: Picea glauca (assembly GCA_000966675.3). Lineage (NCBI taxonomy): Eukaryota > Viridiplantae > Streptophyta > Pinopsida > Pinales > Pinaceae > Picea > Picea glauca. Next base: position 250,003 of record JZKD02S1674339.1, on the reverse strand, counting down.
TAAATAATTTTTATACATTATTTGAATTGAATCATATGAAATTTTATGTAATTGTAAATTGTTAAGACTAACAAATTTTGTTGGTTGCACATTTTGCAGAGTTAACAACATTTATATCAGAATAGGATCACCACAAAGTTCAAAATCATGGAATATGCATAGGGGTATTCCAACCATGAAGACGAGATCAGAGGAATCTATGTTAATATGGGTAATGAAGATACAAATTCAAATGGACATGCATAAGGTAAGGAATATAACATGAATTTGGTAGAGACTATAAAAAGTCTACAAAAGGATGTCCAAAGTTATAAAGTTGATAATGAGAGGCTTATGAAATCCAAGGAGAAACAAGAAGACTTCAACATCAAGTTAATGCAAATCTTAGATAGAATAGAGAAAAAGATGGGTAAGGAGATTGAGTCAAGAATATCATGGAGTCATCGGTCTTATGATGAGAGGGGAAGAAGAAGAAGTGCTGATAGGAATTACAATCATTCTCCAAGACATTCAACTAAGAGAGAACATAGAAGTTCAAGTCCATACCCTATTAGGAAGAAAAATAAAAGGTCTTGGGTGGATGAGCTACAAGGGGAAATGAACAAAATCAAGCCTCTTACATTTGATGGTGAGCACAAGAAGGATGAGGATGTAGAGACATGGCTTCTAGGAATGAGGAAGTATTTCCAATTCCATAACTACTCTTTGCAAGGAGAAGAACAAATTTTCATTTATGTGCTCAAGGGAAGCACATCAATGTGGTGGGATCAATTTGTGCATGTACAACACATTGATGAGAAGAAGGTCACTTGGAGGGAATTCAATAGGTATTTCCCAAAGAAATACTTTACCAAGTGATACTATGATAAGAAAATGAAAGAGTTCTTTGAATTGAAGCTTGGGAATACGACCATAGATGAATATGAAAGGGGTTTTTTAGAGTTGTTGAAGTATGTTTCTTTCATCAAGGATGATAAAATTAAGATTCATAGGTATTTGAGTGGGATGCCATCATTTATCAACGATACGATACAATATGATGATCCCAAGACACTAGAGAAAACTTTAAGAAGGGATAAATTCCTTTATGATCAGTTTAAAGGAAGAGCAACCTACCAAAAATCTTAGGAAGAAAAAAGGAAAAGCAATATGAAACAGAGGAAGAAGGAAACTAAGCTACCATTCCTCAAAAATAATACTCAGGGATGGATAACTTCTAAAGAACCCAGAATGACCGAAACATTAGGGAAAATACCAAGGCAACCACCTATCCAATGTTAGGGTTGTAAGGGAGATGATATGTACCGATATTGCCCTCACAGAGATGAATAAGTGAGGACTCTTCACAATTAACAACAAGATGATATAGTGGGGGACATGGGAAGAAATGTATCTAGGATCTATGCATTCTTGGATAACTAGCAAGTTGAGTTCCAGTCACATATGGTTGAAGTGAAAGGTAAGATTAACAACCAACCCATTGCTATCCTAATTGATTCGGGAGCTAGTCACAATTATCTAGATCCTTAGATAGTGGAAAGATTTCATTTTCCAAGAAGCAAGCTTGGAGAATCTTGGTTGGTGTAGTTGGTCGTAGTAGCTAAAAGGAAAATTACTGAGATGGTTAAGGCATACCCAATGGACATGAATGGATTGAGCACCAAGGAATATTTGAACATCATACCTTTAGGTTCCTATGACTTCGTAATTGGTATGGATTGGTTGGATGATGCAGGAGCATTTCCAACAAAGCACATGCATGGGAGAAAGCTGGGTGCACTAGTGCATGTTTTGAAACTTTTTGAATTTCAAAAGTTCAATGTAGTATTTGACAAAACTTTTTGAGTTATGAATGTCTTTAATGTTTGGAGGCTGATCCATCATGAAAGATTGATGGGGGAATGTATTTTGTTTTATGAATCGGATCACAGTACATATTTGGAGCTTGCACTCATATATGTCTGACTCAATATTTATTATAATAAGTGCTAAGTAGTTGATAGCATTCAATTTTGATTAGATAGCGTAGAGTAGTTGGAGGGAAGAACTCAAGAGAGTCCCTTTGTATAAAGCATTGTATTATTTCCCAGTAGAGGTGGTTACAGAGGAATCTAGTGTGTAGATTTCCATTGTAAGCTAAGAGCTGGGAGACACAGAGAAATATTGTGTGAATGTATGTAAGTCCCAATTAGAATGAATATAACAGAGGAACATATTGTCCCAAATATGTGTTGTTTCGTGTCTATCTGAATGAGAAAATGGCAGGCCCTTTGTTGTTCTTAAATCCTCTGTTATTTCTTGTTCTTGGATCCATGACCACATTTGCTTTGTTGAATGTATGAGTCACTAGGAGGAGTAGATAGGTTTCAATTGTTTCTCTTCATTGAACGATTGCAAGGTGTGCAAATTGTCTGCAAGGAGTGTGTGATCGAGTCTGTTTCGACTCGAAAGCTCAGAAGAGATAGTGAAACCCCACATCTACAAGGAGTGCATTGACATCCGCAAGGAATGTGTGAGTGATTTTTCAGACTCGAAATATTAGGAGAGATAGCATGATTTCAATCATGAGAGACATAAAGCAGTTGGAGGATAGTCGCAAGGATCAGGAAGCCATCCACAAAGAGAAGCTAAGTCATGGATAAAAGTCTGTTGCAAGGTGTGCACAGACCAAGAATTCGACTAAGTGTCAAAGAGATTGTTTAGTGGGAGGTGAGGAAGTTAAGTCTAGGAGGAAAGATGATAAAATTTTTCTAGGAGAGAAGTTCTTGAAGTCTTCCCTAGAGATCAGTGAACAGGATTAGTTCCAGAGGGAGATGAGTGATTCCAGACCGTCGAATTTGGTAAAGCTATGAGGATGATAATCGTGGAGCACTTCGATACTTCGGAGTTCAGAAGTTGAAGACTTGATGAAGGAAAATTGCAAAGTCCGAAGTCATGATCCAATCTCGACCATTGATCGTAGAAGGGCATGTGGCAACGGGTTAAGGAGTTCAGGAATCAAGAGATTGGAGGTTTGTGGGTGGAAGGCCTAGAGTTCACAATGTCATGAAGTCTGAATGTATTGGGGTCAACTGATATGAGGAGACATGTGGTGGAAGTTCGGAACCTCGGAGGAGAGAGTTTCGGGAAAAGATAAGGGAAGGATTCAAGATATCCCTGAAGTTCGAACCGCAAAGAGATATATGCATGGTCATAGCCGTGGTCACTTGCGGAGGAGACCTATGTGTGTGGGTAGATTTATTTTGGGTGCCTGCAGGGACCCAAGGAGTCACTCCAACTCAGTATTTCCAAATGATCCAAGACCAGGAGGTCATGTAGCCCTTTGGAGGGAAAGGGGGCTGTGCCATTGGACCAACATCATGTTGTCCTAGACTGTTATAATAAGGAATTTACTTGCTTATATGAGAAAGGGATTTTAAGAAGAATACAGGGAATTCCCAAGGGAGTAACTGTCAGATAAATTTCAGCCTTGTAGTTGAAGAAGAGTTACTGAAAAGGGTGTCAAATATTTGCGACACATATGGAAGAGACACCTAAAGATTTTAGATTTTACCCTTGTACAATATTTTATTGCAAACAATTTTTCAGTAAAAGAACATAAAAGATACAATGGAAAATACACACATTACACAGAGATTTTTCCCCTGGAAACCCAAACCGAGAAAACCAACATATTCTATATCCATTCTCATCATACATTTTTTAAAATACAATATACATATAGGAGCCAATGACATCCAAAACACTAATACAATGACTTGGATTAGTCAACAAACCTAAATCATTAACTAGAAATAGAAAACCATCGTTGAAAAACCATGTGCCGAAAAACCGACCATAAATGGAAACGAAAACCAAGGTGCACCCCAAAAATGGACACAAAAATCGATGAATTTTATTTTTGGGTGCCCTTGAACACCTGCGTAGGGGGGTTCTACCCCCATGAAACCCCCCTCTTACCCCCCTACATACCCGAAGCAAGGTAGACACACTTTCTAGATGTTTAAATAATATAACAAATATCCAAAATTCTCCCACTTGTTGATTTCTTTACATACAAGGGGTTACAAGGTTACAGAGTCAACAATCTAGGGTAGAAATGCCCATAGATCCTCTACACCAAGAGAAATTCTTAGTGCTCACATATGTTTTTTATGAATATGCACCATTCTTTAAAGTATCCACCTTCATCAACACCACCTTCTTTTCTTCAACCATGTCTCTCACAAAGTGATATTGAACATCAATATGCTTTGTCTTTGAATGATAAGATGGGTTCTTCGCTAGAAAAATTGCACTCTAACTGTCGCACTCTATTCTTACAACTTATTTTACCGACCCAATACCTGAACACAATCTCTATAACCATACTTCTTTTTCTTGCATGAGTGGTTTCGATGTATTCAACTTCTGGAATTAAAAGTACCAATACATACTGTCTTTTGCTCATCCAACTGATTGCTCCTCCAAATAGGTTGAACATATACCCACTTGTATATATTCTATCATCCATATATCCAACCCATTCTGCATCCACAAAGCCATGTATGTCCAACACTCTGTCCAAACCTGGTCTTCCTTGGTAGTACAATCCATAACTAGTAGTGCCACGCAAATACCTGAAAACACTCTTTACTATTGTCCAATGCTCATTTATTGGTTTTGACATATGCCTTATCAGAAATCCCATTGCATGTACAATGTACAATCTTTTACATACCATTGCATACATCAAACTGCCAACTACACTTGCATATGGAACAAGAAACATGCCCTCCTCCTCTTCCTGTGTCATGGGACATTAATCAACATATAACTTTACACCTACATCAATAAGGACCCTGATCGACTTACATTCATGCATATTAAACCTCTGCAATATTGTCTTGACATATATGTATTTTATATGTATTACATATAACATATATATGTTATATGTGTTGATATTATGGTAGCTGTGTGAGGTATTTACCTCCACGTGTAAACCTAACTAGAATAGAATATTTCGAGAAGTAAGAAGAAACCCTATTGAGTTGGCTAATAACCCTAGAATACAAGTCAGCTCAAGAGGATAATTTGTATTAGGTTATTAGCCTCCAAGAGAAGAAGTCGGCCAGAAAAAATATTATATACTAAGTAAATAGGCACCCATAATGAGAAGTCGGCCCAGAAAGTTAGCCATAATTAGTATAAATATAGGAGGCTAGTCTTCATTCTGGAAAACATTCTCAGAACTGCAGAGCTCACTTGTGCGCACTACAGTTAGCCAGTTTGTGCGCAATTTTGGAGGAGAAGTTGTCGTTGCAGCTGCTGCAGCTAGCAGATTACGTTTTGTCTTGGACTATCTCTTGGTTATGGTTTGGACTATCTAATCAGCTCTTGTTTGGTGTGCTATCCTTGGAGAAAGGTGCGCTACCCTTTGTTTGGCTATCTTTCCTAGGGTTTTCTTCTGGAGTGATTCTGTGTCAAGGTTAAGGTGCTTGGAGGGTGGCTTCGACCTATGGTTGGTTGACAATAGTGATATTGTATATGGTAAAACGAGCACATCCATCATATTCTAACAATTTATGGGCCCACACTTCCTTCATTAAGTCTAAAAACTAGAAGGGACCATAGACATAAAGATATTAAGCTCGTTGAAGAACTGCCTCTAGGGTTTCTAGCAGGAGCAATCACCAAAGCACTGTCACTAGGGTTACTAGCAGGTGCAGTTGCAGAAACCCTAACCCTCTCGTTGAGGCACCTTAAGTGAAGGAATGAACTAATTTCCAGATAGACCAGTGTGCTCTAGCCTAGCGCATCTCTTGGTACTCTTAGCAAGCCAAGATGTCAAGTTTGAGTTTTTGGTCAAATCTAGGGTTGACCAAGTCAAAGAAGCCATGAATTACTCTATGAAGTCAAAAAACAAGTTAGATGGAGCTTCTAAATTTAGAGCGTGGAAGACAAGGATTGACCTCATCCTTGCCAAGAATAAAGTGTTGGATATCATGAAAGGAAAGATTGTGGAACCAGAATTTGAAGAAGGAAAAGAGAAGGAACCGTAGAATGTTGCAGTTATGGAGAAGTTCAAAGACGGTGATCTCAATGGCATGAGTATCATAGTGGAATCTATAAAATACGACTTGATACCCTACATATCCCATCTTGATGCATCAAATAAGATGTACGATGCCCTAACAAACCTCTTCCCAGTCAGAAACATTGGACAAGTAATGATTCTAAAGAATGAGCTCAGTGACATGAAGATGAATGATGATGAAAGCGTAACATCATACTTTGTGAAAATATCTTAGTTAAGATATCAGCTACAAGCTATTGAAGAGATCATTTCAGAGAAGGAATTGGTAAACATAGTACTCAATGGTCTTCCCAAGACGTGGGATGCATTTTCCACAAGCATGAACACAAGGAAGGAGTATACTACATTTGAAGAACTTTGGATTTGATGTGCTCAAGAAGAATCAAGGATCAATGAAAAAGATAAACCCCAAAAGAAGTATGATGATCAAGCCTTCACAACAAGGTTCAAGGATTTCAAGAACAAAAAGAAGTTTGGCTCCAGGAAGAAAACAAATCAAGAGAAAGATATGTCAAGGATACAATGCTTCAATTGTCAAAAGTATGGCCACTACAAGAATCATTGTCTTGAGTTAAAGAAAAGGAAGGAAGCACATGAAGCATCAGTTTCCGAAGAAAGGGAACCCTCAAAGAAAACCAAGCAGGACAAAAGAGACTTCTTCCTCTAAATACAAGGTAACAATACTCTTCATAGTTCCTGTACATACCATGTTTTCGGTACATATATTGCATATCTATTTTTTAGAAGATAATATGTTCAAAGAGAAACTATGCTTATGGAAGAACAACAAGATAAGGATTTCTATCAGTATGACTATAAGACAAGTTGCAAGATAAGCCAAAATCAGAAAGAAACCTAGAAGAAGTAAAAACATAAAAAATTCAGCAATCAAGAGGAAATTGGAAAAAAAATTGCAACACTTTGCAGAAGGCAATAAGGATGTAGACGGAAGCGTGGAATATCCTAGATGGAGGGAGATGATTATATATTACCAAAATAAGAGCATGCATTCATACATGAAGCAAGAATTAGGAGGGAGCTAATCCTATGATCCATTAAATGTGATAAAGTATATATCCATGGTAGCAGCCATGAAAAGTAGTACGTGTTCATTTTGAACTTAGAAGAAGTCTTCTTTGAAAAGAAGTCTTAAAGAATCCCTGGTTATCCATCCACATCCATGATCCTACTATGAAATCTTCAGAGCATGGAATCTATAGAAAACTCCATGGACCCTAGATTTAAAGAGAAACATGAGGAAGAACATGAAGATTCCAAGAAAGAAAGAATAGCCAGAACAACCAATCATTGTATCGAGAATCACAAGATTACTAGCCTGATATGAACTCACTAAAAGAAATCAAGCAAAGGTACTAAAAGTTGTGATGAAAAACAATGTCTTATGAATGCAAGAATTTCAAGATCCAGAACTACATGTTATCCCAGATGGAGGGAGAAAACTATGATGATTACTTGTTCCAGTAAACCAGATATATCTCTACATGAGCCATTTTATCCTCCACAATATCCATAGTTTGGAGTTGACATCAGATGAATGCAAAGACTGTTCTCCAAAATAATTGAACAAAGAGTGTATGTAGAGAAACCTCAATTCTTTGAGTTATAATAGAGAGAGACCCTTGTATGCAAATGGAAGAAGACAACCTGGTGGAGAGCCTCCAATGCACAATAGAAGCACGGTGAAGACTTTCTATAATAGAGATATTGTATCAAAATGATTACTCAAAATATCAGGATGATGGATTGCCAATCTATGACAAAGATCTGATGATGATAGAAGAAGTTCCACATGGATATGTTCCAGTTTGAGCCTTGCCACGATGTTATGAGATAATGGGGAAAAAAAGATGAATCCAATAATGACACACTATATTGATCAGATCTATATGAAGCCTTCAGAGAAAACCAATGTTCCAGAAAGACCAAATTACTTTGAGATCAAACATTACATTCTCTATGATGAAGTCCAGAAAAGAGAAGTGGTTCTCCAATATATATATATATATATATCTCCACAGATGAGCAGATAAGAAGACATTTTGGTAAATCCTTTGTCCAAGATGAAAGAGTTTGTGTACTCAAGCTGGAGCTCGTGGAGATGACTTCCCTATTGAAAAAGGAAGAGATGACTCCCAGGTTGGGAGGGAGCACTGATGTGTTATTGATTTATGGACAATCATTTTTCAGTTCAAAAAATGGTCCAGGATGAGCAATTCCTTTCCAGTTCAGAGAGTGGTTTAGATTTTCAACGGACAGACATTTTCTAGTTCAGAAAATGGTCTAGATCGAATGGTCATTTTTGTAATGAAAATGGTTCGATGGATTGATGATGTACCATAGACAATGATTTCCCATTGTGGTTAACATGGGGAATGGTCTAGGGAAGTCTCTCTTCTTGATGGTTACTCAAGAAGACTGGCCCGCCTCGCCAGACAATTATTCTTTTGAAGCTCACAATTGTGATCAATTTCGAAGAATGGTGCATTTTGGAGGTTGGTGCAGGATAGTCATTTCCTCAGGAAATGGTCCAGACACTCATTCCTTAGGGAAGATTCATTCTCTCCAGTTTTCACTTTGTTTGGTTATGAAGGAATGGCCCAGGGTGGGGAATGGTCCAGATTCAGTAATCAAGGACACACATTCCCTAGGGTAGACTCGTTCTCTCCAGGTTTCACTTTGTTTAGTGCCGGAGGAATGGTCCAGGGTGGGGAATGGTCGAGGCTCAGAAATCAAGACAGTTATTCTTCCTTTCTTGAGAAGAATAGTCTAGATAGCTCATCATTGATGTTTGACCTTCTGAGGGAAGATGCTCTTCCAGATCTCATAGATGTTAGTGGAAGAATGGCCCAGATGATTTAGTTTATATCATAACATTGTTTCTATGCAGGTTGATATCAGATGATTGTTATGAATATTGTATGTCTCTAGACAGTAGATGTATACTACTGTGGTGGATGTGTTCCACTGTTTGTGACTATACGTCACTTATCAAGTACCTGTGTGCTACTTGGTGTGGTAGTGTACCATCGGATCGTAGTTGTGTACTACTATGGATAGACACAGTTGAGTTCTATTGAATGATATTGTTTTGATTGCCTTGAAGACTATCAATAGTGTTGGAAATGATTGTCATCTAGATGGATGATCAATGGACAGATATTTCCTAGATGGAAAATGGTTCAGGACATTTATTCTTCTAGGACATATGTTCGGATTAGAAGAATGCTCTTGTGTCACTCTGTGGAGTGAGTGACTTATCCATCATCATGTCTAATTACTCAGATGGATTATGGTTTGGAGAGATGATGCAGTTGATGACACTGATGGTGATGATGGTACTCATGATCTAGTCATGATATAGTCTATACAACTATGTTGATACTACTGGGTGAATGGTATGTTTGTGCTCAATACCATTACCTGTAATACCTCCCTAGCTAGGAGGGAGTGTTGATATTATGGTAGCTATGGGAGGTATTTACCTCCATGTGTAAACCTAACGAGAATAGAATATTTCGGGAAGCAAGAAGAAACCCTAATGAGTTGGCTAATAACCCTAGAAGACAAGTTGGCTCAAGAGGATAATTTGTATTAGGTTATTAGCCTCCAAGAGAAGAAGTCGGCCAAAATAAATATTATTACTAAGTAAATACGCACCCATAATGAGAAGTCAGCCCATGTAGTTAGCCAAAATTAGTATAAATACAGGGGGCCAGTCTTCATTCTGGTAGGCATTCTCAGAACTGTAGAGCTCACTTGTGCGCACTGCAGTTAGCCATTTTGTGCGCAATTTTGGAGGAGAAGTTTTCGTTGCAGCTGCAACAACTAGCAAATTACATTTTGGCTTGGACTATCCCTTTGTTATGGTTTGGACTATCTGATCAACTCTTGTTTGATGCGCTATCCTTGGAGAAAGGTGCACTACCCTTTGTTTAGCTATCTAGCCTATGGTTTTCTTCCGGAGTGATTCTCTGTCAAGGTTAAGGTGCTCGGAGGGTGGCTTCAGCCTATGGTTGGGTGACATTAGTGATATTGTCTATGGTAAAACGAGCACATCCATCATATTCTAACAATATGTAATACATACATATATATATGTGT
>JZKD02S1674339.1:227084-239752 GCA_000966675.3 Picea glauca | reverse complement strand
TATAAGTAATACATATAACGTATATATGTTATACATAATACATATATATGTTATATGTATTACGTATAACATATATATGATTTATGTATTACGTATAACACATATATTGATGCAGGAGCATCTCCAACAAAGCACGAGTGGAGGACAGCTAAGCGCCCACCGCGCATTTTGAAGAATTTTAAATTTTAAAGAAGGTGTATCACGCAAATCTTTTGAAAAGAATTGTGATTAAAGAACATCTTTAATGCTATGGAGTTGGATGATTTCATGAGGAAATCGAAGAATGTATTTTCCTTTAATGAAGTCATGTGCAGTGCAGACTCGATGTGTTCGATCTTATCTATCTGTCACAAATATTTATTGTAACAAATTCTAGAATTTGATAGCTTTTAATTCGATAGGATATCTCTAGAGTAGTTGGAGGGAAGAGCTCGAAGAGCCCCTCTTGTATAAATCTTTGTATTGTTTCCCAGAGGAGGTTGTTGGAACTTTAGTTATTCAGAGTTATTTCCACTGTAGTTGAGAGACGAGAGATACTGAGAAACAATTTATGAACACATATTTATTTTAGTTGAATGAATATAATAGAGGAGCATTGTATCGAATGCATGGTGTTTCCTTGTCTATCTGAATGAATGAATGGTATAATTTTTGTTTATTTGAAATTCTTTGTTATTTCTTGTTCTTGTGTTTATGTATGCATTTACATGGTTGAATGTATGAATCTGTAAAGATTTAGATAAGTTTCAGTTATTTCTCTTCTACGAGAAAGTTCAAGTGTGCATAGTGTCCACAAGGAGTGCGTTGAAAGATTTAGTTTTGAATCACAAGATTAGAAGAGATAAAATGAAATTTATATGTGAAAGGAGTGCATAGCATCCACAAGGTGTGCGCGATAGAGTCAATTTCGACTCAGAAAGTTCTAGAGAGATAGATGGAAGGAATCTTTTCCACAAGGAGTGCGTGGCAAAGTCTTTTGACTCTAAATCTCAGGAGGAGTTGCAGAAGTTGTCCACAGAAAGGCTAAGTTGTAGAGGAGGACTTGTTGCAAGGCGTTCACAGGCTAAATTTCAACTAAGTGTCGAAAATATCATTTTAAGGAGGCAAAGGTTTGAGGAGGAACAAGTTAAGGAGGAAGAGTGGCGAGAAATATTCAAAGGGAGGAGCCCTTTGAGGTTTCCCAGAATCAACAAAGAAAGATCCATCCAAGAGGATTGGGATCATTCCAGACCATCATATCTGGGAAAAGTTGCATGAAGTCTAGTCGTGAGGTGTTTCGACATTTCGGAGTTCAGAGCATTTTGAAGTGTTGAGAAGCAGGATCACAGAAGTCGCGAAATCGTGAGGCGAATCTTAACCATTGGTTGCAAGGAGACACATGGGATTGGATTAGAGAATCTTGGAGTTAGAGGTCCGGAGAAGTGGTGTTTAGGGTAAGTGAAGTTTTGTGAAGTTGCGAAATCCGAAGTACAGTTGGACTGTTAGATCCAGGGAGACATGTGATAGAGATCTGTGAACTTAGAGAAAGGTGTTTTGGGAGGAAACAAAGGAGGAGGTCGCAACATCTCCGAAGACAAAGTTACGAAGGGGTTTTCCTAAGGTTATAATTCGCAGTCACATAGGAGAAAGAGTCTAGCGCAAGACTAGTACTCACGAATCAGTGTTTCCAAGTGCCAAAGAGCAGAGTTTTAGGTAGTTTGAGCTTGCAGGTGACATCAAGGGGACATGTGTTTGAGAGTTAATTGTTCAAGGCCTCTTGAAGTCCCAAAGAACCAATTCGGTTTGAAGATTTTGAATATCCAAGATCGAGAGGTCACATAATCCCCAGGATGGAAGGGGGGTTGCGTACATCAAGTGGTATCATAGCTAACATAATTAATTTTTGTATGCAAAGGAGACTGAGAAGTAGGTTGATATCATCAAGTGGTATCAGATACATCAACACAATGCCACCTAGGAGACATGTGGAGCCACCCATAGAAAATAGAGCTATGGAAAGGGAGATGAGAGAACTGCGTGCAAGGCTGGATGCCATGAAAACAATGCAAAGGAGAGCACTTGATGCTAGAGACATTAGTGATGTAGAGAATGAAGAAGTGAAAGTTGAAGAAGATGTATAAGAGGATGTTCTGGAAGAGCGCTTGTTGAAAGAGGTTGTCAAGTTTGGAGCTAGAGAAAATATAGACATCCCAATGTATGAAGGTAATTTGGACATCGGAGAATTGCTTGATTGGATACAAGCAATGGAAAACTATTTCGACTATGAAGATTTTGATTAGGAGAAAAAGGTGAAACATGTTGTCACCAGGTTGAAAGGACATGCAACACTGTGGTGGGATGAACTCCAGGCTGACAAGAGAGGCAAGGGAAAAAAAAATATCAAGAGCTAGGATCGAATGGTAATCAAGCTAAAGGCTAAGTTCGTACCCAAGGACTACTAGATAAATATGTTCAGGAGATTGCAAAACCTGTGATAGAAAGGAATGATTATGAAGGAGTACACAGAGGAGTTCTACAAGATGAACATCAGGGTTGGACAAAGAGAGAGACATGAGGAAAAAGTTTCCAGATACATCAACGACCTGAGATATGAAATCTAGGATGAAATCAGCATGATGACAATAAGGATAGTGGAGGATGCATACCATATTGCACTGGAAGAAGAGGAGAAGTTGGCTAGAAAGCAGAGTCAACAAAGCATAGGTAGAATTTTAAACAGAGGCAAAGGATTTTCCCATGACAAGGCACAGAAGCCCAAAGGTGAGACAGAGAAACCACACAGTCACTATGAAAGAGGAGGAAGTTCCCGAGAAAGACAGAGTGGTGGTAGAAACACTTTTCTTAGAGGAAGAGAAAGAGGCATAGAAGGAGAGGTAAAGTGTTATTCCTGTGGAAAGGTAGGACACATGTCTTCGGAATTCCCCAAGAGGAAGAAAGAAGGAGGTGGAGCTCACATTTTGGAAGTACAGAAGCAAGATGTTGAAGCGGAAGGCACCGAATATGGGATATCTTTGATGATGAAGAAGGTTATCTTAAATCCAGAGCGAGAGCTTGAAAAGTCGGTGCAAAGGAAAAATTTGTTTAGGACAACTTTCAAGACTAAAGATAGAGTTTGCAAGGTGATCATTGATAGTGAAAGCACTGATAACTTAGTATTCATGAAGATGGTGGAGAAATTGGAGCTGGAGATGACTGCAAATCCGATGTTGTATAAAGTTTCATGGTTGAAGAAAGGTCATCAGGTAACAATAACTAAACAATGCCTGGTTGAATTTAAAATAGGAGGATATAGAGATGAGATTCTGTGTGATGTGATTCCCATGGATGTATGTCATGTTTTTTTGGGAAGACCATGAAATTCTGATAGGAATGTTATACATGATGGGAGGATAAATACTTACACTTTAAAGAAGAATGGTAGGACACACATGTTGCTGCTAATTGAGAAGAAAAAAGTGAAGGAAGAATTCAGCACGTGCATACTTCTCATGAGTGGGAAGGAATTCCCGAGTGAAGTTAAGAAGGAAAAGGATATGCAATTTGCTATAGTGAGGAAGCCGAAAGTTATCCTTAAAATTACTTCTATGGAGGATCTTCCTGAGGAAATTGAGGAGTTGTTGGAAAATTTTGCTGACATAGTAGTGGATGAGTTTCCAAGCTCATTGCCACCTATCATAAGTATCAACAATCACATTGACTTGATACTAGGATCAATCATGTCGAATAAAGTAGCATATATACTGACACCTCAAGAGAATGATGAGGTAAAGAGGCAATTTCAAGATTTATTAGACAAAGGTTTGGTCAGGGAAAGATTGAGTCCATGTGCAGTACCAACTGTGTTGAGTCCGAAGAAGGATGGAGGATGGAGAGTGTGTACAGACTCAAGAGACATAAACAAGATCACCATTGGGTACAAATTTCCATTGCCAAGGATGGATGAATTAATGGATTGTTTAAGTGGAGCAAACTATTTTTCAAAGATAGATTTGAAAAGTGGATATCACCAGATAAGGATGAGAGAAGGTGATGAGTGGAAGACAACCTTCAATACAAATGAGGGATTGTATGAATGGCTTGTTATGTTGTTGGGATTAACAAATGCCCCGAGTAATTTTATGATATTGATGAATAAACTGTTGAAAGATTTTATTGGTAAGTTTGTGATCGTATATCTAGATGATATACTAGTCTTCAGTAAAACTGAAGAAGAGGATATGAGGCACTTAACATTAGTGATGCGGAGGTTGCAGCGGGAGAAGCTGCTGATAAAATTAAAGAAATCCTCTTTCATGAAGAAACAACTCATTTATTTGGGTTTCGTGATCTATTCGAATGAATTGAAAATGGATTTTGAAAAGGTGAAAGCAATCTGAGAATGGTCGTCACCAAGGAGTATATTTGAGGTGAGAAGCGTACGTGGATTAGCAAGTTTCTATCAGAAGTTCATGATAAATTTTAGTAAAATCAGTGCACAAATGATGGATATAGTATAGAAAAGACACAATTCTTTCAAATGGACAGAATATGCTGGGAAGAGATTCAATATATTGAAGGAGAAGATAATAGAACAATCGATTATGGTTTTGCCAGATTTCGAGAAGACATTTTAGGTGAGATGTGATGCGAGTGGAGTTGCAATTGGAGTGGTCTTGAGACAATATAATAGGCTTGTTGCATATTTCAGTGAGAAGATGAATAGAACTAAAATAAAGTACTCCAAGTATGATAAATAATTATATGCCATAATTCAAGCCTTGAAGAAATGGAGGCATTATCTTGTTCCAAAAGAGTTTGTTTTGTATAGCAATAATCAGGCTTTACAATTCATAACCAGACAAGATAAGTTAAACCAAAGACATGCCCAGTGGATAGAGTTTATGAAAAAATTCACTTTTGTCAGGAAACATATTTTTGGTAATGATAACAAGGTTGTTGATGCATTGAGCAGGAGATGTCTAATTCTGCATGAATTTCAAGTGAAAACCTTAGGGTTTGAACACCTTAAGGAAATGTATCACAATGATCCAGATTTCAAAGACACATATGAAGCATGTGCGAGTCTTGTCCTCAAATACAGAAGCCAGTGGGTCAAATATATGATTGATGATGGGTTGTTGTTCAAAGGGTGCCAGTTGTGCATACCAAAGTGTTAGATGAGGGAGAATTTGTTGAAAGAAAAGCATAGTGGAGGTCTAGCCAGATATTTCGTCCATGACAAAACGTTTTCACAATTGAACGGTTCGTATTATTGGCTAGGTATGAGAGTAGATGTGAAAAGGTTTGAGAATAGATGTAATATTTTCCAGTATGCAAAGGCAAATAAGAAGAATACTAGGTTATATTAACCATTTCCTATTCCAGAAAGGCCTTGGGATGCAATAAGCATCGATTTCATGCTAGGATTGCTAAGAACACAAAGAGGAAGTGAATCCATATTTGTAGTAGTTGACAAATTTTCAAAGATGGTGCACTTTATCCGATGCAAGAAGACCAGTGATGCAATGCACATTGCTAACTTGTGTTTCAAGGAAGTTGTAAGACTTCATAGATTTCCCAGGAGTATTGTTTCAGACAGGGATACCAAATTTGTTGACCATTTCTAGAGAACATTGTGGAAGAAGTTGGGCACAAAACTATACTTTAGTTCTTCATATCACCCTCAAATGGATGGACATACTGAGGTGGTGAATGAGAGTTTAGAAGATTTGCTGAGAAGTTTGGTGACTGAACATCATATCCAGCGGGTTCAAATTCGAGCACAAGCGAAGTTTTCCTACAATGACTTAGTGAAAAGGTGTACCGAAAAGAGTCCATATCAGATAGTATATGGAATGAATCTGAGGGGAGTGTCAGAGTTAATATATCTAGATTAGAGTGAATTTAGGAGCGTTGGAGCCGAATACTTTGCTGCAGAAATGCAGGAGCTTCATAATCAGATCAAAGAGCAGTTGTGGAGGAGAAGTAATGAATATAAATGCAGAGATGATCAACATAGGAGGAAACTTCAATTTGAAGTTGGAGATCAAGTTATAGCACATCTTAGGAAGGAGAGGTTCTCAAGAGGAACATATAATAAACTAAAGATGAAGAAGATAGGATCCCACAAAATCCTAAGAAAATTTGGTGAGAATGATTATGAGATAGAGCTGCCAGAATATGTGGGTATATCATCCATATTCAACATTGCAAACCTGTATCCTTACAGGGAAGACGAAAATGGAGGACCCGAAGATTAGAAGGATATTCAACGGAAAAATCCGATGCCTGTAGAAGAGAAGCCGTAGATGGAGAAGATCGTAGATCGATGAATTGGGAAGAAGACTAGAAGGAAAACATATTTTGAGTATTGGTAAAATGGAAGGGACGCCCAATAGAATATGTCAGTTGGGTAAGCGAAGAGGATATCCAGAAGCATGGAAGGTCAATGCATGAGGTCATGGATAGTAGTCCATGAATTTTTTATCCAGGTGAGTATGATGCAGGAGCATTGCCAGCAAAGCACGAGTGGAGGACAATTAAGCACCCAACACGCATTTTGAAGAATTTTAAATTTTGAAGAAGGCGTATCACACAAATATTTTGAAAATAATTGTAATTAAAAAACATATTTAATGCTATGGAGATGGATGATTTCATGAGTACATCGAAGAATGTATTTTCTTTTAATGAAGTCGCGTGCAATATAGACTCGATGTGTTCGATCTTATCTGTCTGTCACAAATATTTATTGTAATAAATTCTAGTAGTTGATAGCATTTAATTCGATAGGATAGCTCTAGAGTAGTTGGAGGGAAGAGCTCGAATATCCCCTCTTTTATAAAGATTTGTATTTTTGCCCAGAGGAGGTTTTTGGAACTCTATTTATTGAGAGTTATTGCCATTGTAGTTGAGAGCCGAAAACTACCAAGAAACAGTTTATGAACACATGTTTACTTTAGTTGAATGAATATAACAGAGGCAAATTGTCCCAAATGCATGGTGTTTTCGTGTCTATCTGAATGAATGAATTGTAGACTTTCTGTTTATTTGAAATTCTCTGTTATTTCTTGTTATTGTGTTTATGTATGCATTTACATGGTTGAATGTATGAATATGTAAAGATTTATATAATTTTCAATTGTTTCTCTTCTATAAGAAAGTGCAAGTGTGCATAGTATCCACAAGGAGTGAATTGACAGAGTCTATTTCGACTAACGAGCTCAGAAGAGATAATGCGGAATTTATATGTGGAAGGAGTGCATAGCATCCGTAAGGTGAGTGTGATAGAGTCCATTTCGACTCAGAAAGTTCTAGAGAGATAGCTTGCAGTATCTTTGTCTACAAGGAGTGTGTGACAATGTATTTTGACTCAGAAGATTTGGAGGAGTGGCATAATTTGTCCATAGAAAGGATAAGTTGTAGAGGAGGACCTATTGCAAGGCGTGTACACGCTGAATTTTGAGTAAGTGTCAAAAATAAAATTTTAAGGAGGAAAAGGTTTGAGGAGGAACAAGTTCAGAAGGAAGAGTGGCGAGAAATATTCAAAGGGAGGAGTCCTTTGAGGTTTCCTAGAATCAGAAAATCAAGATCCATCCAGGAGGATTAGGATCATTCCAGACCGTCATATCTGAGAAAAATTGCATGGAGACTAGTCGTGAGGTGTTTTGGCATTTCAAAGTTCGGAGCATTTCGAAGTGTTGAGAAGCAGGATCACCTAAGTTGAGAAATATCAAGGTGAATATTAATCGTTGGCTAGGAGGAGACATGTGGTAGTAGATTAAAGAATCCAAGAGTTATAGGTCCGAAGAAGTGGTGTTTGGGGTAAGTGAAATTTCACGAAGTCGCGAAACTTGAAGTACAATTGGACCGTCAGATCCAGGGAGACTCATGGAAGAGATCCATGAATTTAGAGAAAGGTGTTTCAAGAGGAAACAAAGGTGGAGGTCACAACATTGCCGAATTCAAAGTTATGAAGGGGTTTTCCCGAGGTTATATCCCGCGGTGACATAGGAGAAAGAGTCTAGCGTAAGACTCATACTCACGAATCGGTGTTTCCAAGCGCCAGAGAGCAGAGTTGTAGGTAGTTTGAGCTTGCAGGTGACCTCAAGGGGACCAATGTCTAAGAGTTAATTGTTCAGGATCTGTTGAAGGCCCAAAAAACCAATTCGGTTCAAAGAGTTTGAAGATCCAAGACCGAAAGGTCTCGGAATCCCCAGGAGGTAAGGGGGGTTGTGTACATCATATATGTTGTATGTAATATGTATAACATATATATGTTATATGTTATACCTAATACATATAACATATATGTTATATGTTATAACATATATCATATATATGTTATACATAATAACATATATATGTTATATGTTATAACACATATATTTTATACGTATATATGTTATATGTAATACA
Organism: Picea glauca; assembly: GCA_000966675.3. Lineage (NCBI taxonomy): Eukaryota > Viridiplantae > Streptophyta > Pinopsida > Pinales > Pinaceae > Picea > Picea glauca. The sequence goes on along the minus strand of JZKD02S1674339.1, from coordinate 231,355 downwards.
TATAACATATATGTATAACATATGTTATATGTTATATGTAATACAACTACATCAACTATCATATACATATATATAACATATAACATATGTATGTTATATAAGATAATGGGATCAACATCAACTACAACCGTTGGTGTTGGATACAGATGTTAAACCACAATTGGTGCTTAATACTATTGATGATAGGTAAGCGATTGGTTTTGGTTCTAGGTGAATTGGCTATGTTGTTGCTTTCCTTGTCTTTCCTATCTCAGGTGAGAAATTTGGATTTTTAGATGGCAGACAGATACATGAGGCTATTGGTATAGCCGAGAAGGCCTCCATACAATTAAGGTAAAGAAGAAATATTCTTTCATAATCAAATTAGACTTCTCTAAGGCATATGATAAGGTTGGTTAGTCTTATCTCATATTAATGATGCTTCATGTAGGGTTCTCTAGTGATTTTTTTAATTGGGTAGAGGGTTTTTATTCTTCTTTCTCTTTCTATCTATTTATGGCTCTGCTTCATCCTTTTTCCCTCCTTCTCGAGGTCAGAGGCAGGGATTTCCATTGTTTCCCCTTCTTTTTATTCTTATAGAATAAGGTTTGAGCATATGTCTTGTCCATGAAAGAGAGTCTGGAAAATTGAAAGCTATCAAGATGGGGAAAAATATTTCTATTACTCATCTATTGTTTGTAGATGACGTTTTACTTTTTGGGGATGGTTCCTTGAGAGATGCCCAAGAAATTCATCCGACCCTTTACTTGTATAGTAAGGCCACTGGAATGGAGGTGAACCACCAGAAATATTGCATCATTTTCCATAGAGTTGTGGAGGGCCAAGAATGATCTATTCAAAATTGACTTCCCTCAACACCATAATAGAGCTTTTTAGGATGGTCACAAATACCTAGGATTTCCGTTAAATCCAAATGAATATGGGGGATTGGCTATGGATTTACAACACGATTTTAAATAGGATAAAATCTTGGTATACCAGATGGTTGTCCCCATATGGAAGATTCACTTAGGTAAAATTTGTGCTGGAAGCTATCCCTGTATACTAGAAATCCTTTGCCTAAATTCTCATATGTATTTTCCAGAAGATTAGAAGAAGTATTTTGATTTTATTGTAGATAGGTCAGCATGATATTTTCTTTTGTGTACTAGTTATCGATAGTACTAGTTAGAGGTCGTAGCCGAGTGGCAAGACATGTAATATTTCTTACCATGCTTCTCATGCACTGGAGAGAGTTTGATCCAATGAAGACTTAGCCTTTGTGCTTCTCATCCATCCATGCGTCTGGCCCATTCTGGTATCTGTGGATTGTGTATCCATCCAGGTCTGGTTAGTGGGATTCGACATCCTGGGATTTGTCCAAGATAGGGGGGGTTAAGAGGGAACCCCATGCAAAGTTGTCTGGTGCAGACTGAAAGCAAACTCAGACTGAACAAATATGGGTAACTTACTGATATTTCCTTCTCTCTCATGATCAGTTTCAATCTGTCTTTCCATTGGACCTCCCTAAAACAAACAATGTATGCCATCAATCAAATAAATCAATCACTATAAATCCCAAACTTGTAGCGATCCCCATAGGATCAAAGCTGACTCATCCTACCCTGAATCTATACATATAACATATATTATATGTTATACATATAATATCTATGTTATATGTATTGTTATATGTAATACATGTAACACATATGTTCCACTTCGATTCGAGACCCATGCAAAGGAACTATGAGGGTAAGTGCCATATATATGTTATATGTATTACATGTATGTTATATGTATAAAATATATATGTTATATGTAATACATATTACATATAGTATGTAATACATATAACATATAATATAAAAAAATATATATCATAGATGCAACCATAAACATAGAGATACAATAATACACAATTTCTATTAATGGGTGAAATGTACAAACCTGTAGAAATACAAAGTGACAGACTCGCTAGAATGGTGGAATTTTATCTATGAGAAGAGATGTAACAACTACTCACATTCACAAGAAGATGATTGTTACAATGAGTCTCAAAAGGCCTTTGTAAAATAAAGAAATTCCAAAACCCTAACCATGGAAGATGAAAAGCCAACAATTTTGTGGACCCTGTTTTGGGTAGTTTGGTATATCAACTTCCCAGGGGCTTATTTTGGCATACAATCTCCGTTTGGGGCGCATGATTGTGTTAGAAAAAATAGGACCATGGAGAAATAAAATAAAACAAATGCATAAACAAAACACAGAAGATACACAATACAAGAGAGACACAGATTTCTGTGGTTCACCCAGTGTGGGCTACGTCCACCAGAGAAATTGCCAGGTCCTTCCTTTATTATTATCCAACAAATGAAGGGATACAACCTACAACAAAACCCACTGTAACTTCCTCTTCTTTCTCTCACAGTCTCCTCTCTTAGAATACAATATTCACCATCAACTGTAGCCGCAATACATTTACCTCATAGAAGAGGGTTGCCTTCTAGGGAAAAAAACCCTAACATAATTTCTACCGTTAGATCTGTGACCTTATAATGAATGGTCCAAATTTACAATGAAATTACAATATACATTTATAAGGAAATTTTTCTTCGGGGGCCCGCTTGCCCCTAGTCGGGGGGATAGCCCCCCCGGACCCCCTCTTCAATCCCTCGCGTGGAAGAGTGTACATACTTCTGGGGTGTAAATACTTCATGGGGTATAAACATGGATGAAAGTAAAAGACCTCTAAATCATAAAGATAATCAATCTCCACAACCAACAATCTTCCACTTGGAGACTGATCTCAACAACTCCACCACTACTATATATGCCGGACTCTGAACCTTCATGGACCTGGAAAATTTCTCATCTTCATCTTCATTCTTGAAGAACAACTGAAACTAAGCAGGAACTCAGTTTCTCTCTAGTTACTCCCTTTGTTAACATGTCTGCATGATTCTAGCTAGTGTGTATCTTTTTCAACTTCAAATGTCCATCTTCCAAGGCAGATTGTATGAAGTGGTACCTCAACTGTATATGTTTAGTATTTGAATTGAAGGATGAGTTCTTTTCAAGATGAATTGCACTCTCACTATCACAGTACAACCTGTTATTCTCCTGTTTCTTTCCCAATTCCTCCATAAACCTTTGTAACCAAATCATCTCTTTACTAGCCTCTGTAGTAGCAACATACTCTACCTCTATTGTTGAAAGTGAAACAACCTTTTGCAGTTTTGAAATCCAACTTGTATTGTTTCACCTATAGTAAAAACATACCCTATGGTACTCCTCCTACTATCTTTATCACCTGCCATATCTGAATCAACATATCCTTGTAGAAAAGTTTCTGAACCTCCAAAACATAATGCATGAGTAGTAGTACCTCTCAAATACCTGAGAATCCACTTTACTAACTCCCAATGTTCTTTACCTGGATTGTTCATATACCTTCTCACAACTCCCACTGCATGTGACATATCTGGTCTTGTGCAAACCACTGCATACATCAAGTTGACAATTGTTGATGAATAAGGGACCCTGGACATGTATTCTATCTCCTCCTGTGTCTTAGGACACATTTCCTTAGTTAATTTGAAATGTCTAGCCAAAGGTGTACTAACTGGTTTTTCATTTTGCATTATAAACCTCTCCAACACCTTCTTTGTGTACTCACCCTGAGACAATGTCAATTTGCATTTTTTCCTGTCTCTTGTTATTATCATACCAATGATTTTCTTTGCAGCACCCAAATCCTTCATCGAAAATGAATTGGCTAATTTCTTCTTGAACACATTTATATTCTGCATATTATAACCTGCAACAAGCATGTCATCTACATACAATAGCAAGATAACAAAGCTTCCATTTTCTAGCTTTTTAAAATAAACACAGTGATCAGAATGAAATCTACTATAACCCTGTTCTGTCATAAACCTGTCAAACTTTAGATACCACTACCTTGGAGCTTGCTTTAGTCCATATAAGCTCTTCTTCAACCTGCATACCAAATTCTCCTTCCCTTTGACCTCATACCCTTGTGGCTGCTGCATATAAATCTCTTCCTCCAAATCACCATGGACAAAAGTTGTTTTTACATTTAACTATTCAAGATGCAAATCTTCTACTGCCACAAGACTTGAAATAGTTCTAATTGAAGTCATTTTAACAACAAGAGAAAATATTTCATCAAAATCTATAACTTTCTTTTGTGCAAACCCCTTTACAACAAGTCTAGCCTTGTACTGCTTTTCTCCTCCATCTTCTTCCTTCAACTTGTAAACCCATTT
>JZKD02S1674339.1:180071-224994 GCA_000966675.3 Picea glauca | reverse complement strand
TGCCAGGTCCTTCCTTTATTATTATCCAACAAATGAAGGGATACAACCTACAACAAAACCCACTGTAACTTCTTCTTCTTTCTCTCACAGTCTCCTCTCTCAGAATACAATATTCACCATCAACCATAGCCGCAAGACATTTCCCTCATAGAAGAGGGTTGCCTTCTAGCGAAAAAAACCCTAACATAATTTCTACCATTAGATCCGCGACCTTATAATGAATGGTCCAGATTTACAATGAAATTACAATATACATTTACAAGGCAATTTTTTCTTCGGGGGCTTCACCCCCGAACCCCGCAGAGGAGGTAGCCCTCCTCTACACTCCCCCGCGTGGAAGAGTGTACATACTTCTGGGGTGTAAATACTTCATGGGGTATAAACACAGCTGAAAGTAAAATACCTCTGAATCAAGAAGATAATCAGGCTCCACAACCAACAGATTTCTCATTGGAAATGTATCATCAAGGAGATTCATTTTGGTGGCTCAATCAGAGACTTTGACTAACATTGGGATGCCCGATCCTGAAAAACCTTCATTTAGGCCCTCAAAATGGCCCCTGAAGTTTAAGAACCGAAAAATTGCTAAAAATAGTAATACATATATGTTATATCTGTTACATATAACATATATGTTATGTGTAATACATATAATATATGTTATGTGTAATACATATAATATATGTTATGTGTATTACATATAACATATATGTTATGTGTAATATATATAACCTAAATGTATTTTATATGTAATAGATATAATATATGTTATATGTATTACATATAACATATATCTAATAATATAACAAAAATATGTCATAGATGCAACCATAAACATAGAGATACAATAATACACAATTTCTATTAATGAGCAAAATGTACAAAACTGTAGAAATATAGAGTGACAAACTCGCTAGAATGTTGGCAGCTTACCTATGAGAAGAGATGTGATGACTACTCACATTCGCAAGAAGATGATTGTTACAATGAAGCTCCAAAGGCCTTTTTAAAATAAAGAAATTCCAAAACCCTAACCCTGGAAGATGAAAAACCAACAATTTTGTGGACCATGTTTGGGGTAGTTTGGTGTATCAACTTCCCAGGGGCATACTTTGGCTTAAGATCACCGTTTGGGGTGCACGATAGTGCATTGGAAAGGTATCATCTAAGGTATTCATTTTGATGGCTAAATCAGAACCTTTGTCTATCATTGAGGTGCTCGATCCTGAAAAAATTCCATTTAGGCCCTCAAAATGGCCCTTGAAGTTTAGGAACCGAAAAATTGCTAATAATATTAAATTGCCAGAAGATTTTTTTTGAGCCAGTTGGAATAGGGGGGTGTCCACCGAAATCCACCTGGTTCAATCCTCCCTCCTTAGGAAGAAATGTTATTCATTTTGTTGAGTGTCCAAGGGAGAGGGAAAATAGTTTTTTGAATCTACATCTTGATGAGTTGCTTGCCTTGCTGGAGAAGTTGCTATGCTTAGCTTGTTGAAGGCTACATTAGATAACTGTTTGCATAAGGAATCCTTGCAGTTTTCTTCAATATTGTCAATCTGCTTCTATTGGATAGAAGGTTATTGGACTGAGGCTGTAGTGGTTGCGGTGTTCTTTTGTTCACCTTTTGAGAATACCGTGAAGAAACTGAATTTTGTAGTATGAGATACTACCTTGCAACACTATTTAGGTGGGACATTAGTCAGAATTACCTCTAGTATCCTGTAGAGATGACCCCCAAGAGTAATAATGACACTACAAGGTCAAGACTCATAGATAGCATGGTGCTTCCATATATATAGCTGGCCCAGGAGAACATCAGAGACATCTAGTGGGGAAACATCACATAATACCTTATCCTTGAAGGGATGGATGTCGTATAATAATCCACAATGATGGCTGAAATAAAGATCTCATCCCTAGAAAATCCATGAGATGTTGTATGGCTACGGGTGTGGTGTTGTCGAAAATACTAACTGTTTGACGACCTATGCTAAGATGAGGTTCTTCTTTCTTCTGCTATCAACAATAAAATGTAGCGAGGTCTCCTTCACCCACATCTGTGAATGAAAAAGGTGCTCCCTATCTTCAAAATATGATGGTTCTTCTAGTTTAATTGTTTTGGTTTTGACAGTAGTAGTGGGGTCTATGTCGATGATATGTCTTCTACTAGTATTTTCTGAATCAGATTCTGAATCGGGGTTCAGCTCCTTGTCTTTGATCTCGGCCACCAATCATTGTTTTGAGCAACATTCATGAGTCTTGTGACATGGGATTTTGTGTAAATCATACCACTTTATAGTGTCCCTCTTCATCTTCCCATGACCCTTATTTTCCTATGGTTTGGACTGGTTTTTGGGAGGCTATTTGTTAGGGACATATTTATCATACTTTGGTTGTTGCATATTTGCATAACCGAACTCTTGTTTTTTCAGGTGCCTAAGTTTCTACTCGATTTTGATAGCACATCAATAGGAAACTCCCAGTGATGAGATGTCCAGAGAATCCATTTCAGTTTGGATTTATCTATGTAAAGCCCCACGGTATTTCAGAACCAAATGCTGCTCAAAATATTAGATACCCAACTTGGTGCCCAAGGTATGGAAGGTATTGGTGAACTCCATAAGTGTTTGGCCCCTCTTTTGATGCAACATGGTCCATCTCATGTATTGGTCATCATAGTTACCAACAAGGTAATAATATTCCTTTAATGAATTCACAAAAAAATCTCAAGTAGGATCGACCCCATATATTTAAGACTTCTCTATGGAACTTGTTAGCGATTATTTTGGTCATTAGGCGCAGAAGCACCCAGGTCTGTAGATTGCACATGAAATTCCCAAGAACAGGACGGGAGAATCCCTGTTTTTCCAAGTAGCAGGTCAAGCGAGCGGCCAAAATGTCATCAACAACATCCAAGATCTATTTTACAAAGCAGATCGACGGTTACCGGGTTTTCAGAGCTACTGAATTTCCCAAGGTTTAACGCGAAGGACAAATCTCGCATTTCAATCAGCAGGTTCGGATTGTCCGATCTAACTGGGACAGGTGGCAGCCTGTCAGCATATCGTGGATAGGGGTTTTGGAGAACAGGGAGCCCTTATCTCATTGCACTTAGAAGTACCGATCAACGAAACGCCGAAAGCGCCTTTGGCGCCGAGCCCATGGTCTTAGCCCTGGGTCATATCAAGCGAGCCTACAAACGAGGGCAGCTCCTTTGTAAATATCGAACGCCCCCCTCGTCCGTTCATCCTAAGGACACGTGTCACAAGATCTGGCCATGTCGGCGTTTCGGCGGTCGAGAGTTTGTGGGGTGACAGTTTCATGTTGTTCAACATCGCGAAACCCTAAACCCTGATAGTGCTGAAAGCGTAGAAAGTGGGGCCCGCAGTATCACGAATTTTTTTTAGCCGTCCATCCAGAGGGGACACCTGGAAGCAAGTAGATCCATCTCGGCGCTTCGCCCATCGCGACTCCAACATGAAAAGGGAAGCTCCATCATTTTTCGATGCGTGAGGTGCCGGGAGAATCTCGGACCCAGGCCCACGGCATCGCCGGGAGAGGTAAGAACCGTCAGATCTAGAGGGATGTGTGGTGCCAGATTAAGCCGCCTTGGCATATCGCTCATCGTGATTTCAATCAACAAAGATTATCCCTTTCATATTTGCGAACATCGAAAGCACATGGTCATAGCCCATGGTCACTAGGGGAGAGGAAGGAGCTGCATAAAGAAGGCCAAAGGCACCGAGTTCAGTTGTAGAGGGGATCATCGCGACCTCAAGGCGCCATCAGACCCGATCTTAATACTGTCTCTAGTATTGAAGTGAATGAAGGTAAGAGAGGGTGGTTGAAACCTCCTTTCACTCATTAAATAGGGGGAATGGAGAGTCTAGCGAGCCTCCTACTCGCAGAGGTCCTGTGTATTGATTCTCTCAACAAAGCCGTGCTGAAGTCCTCGACTCGGCAGAGAAGTCTGCACATGCTAGCCAAGCACTTCATGGCTCAGCTACCCTCCTTACAGGAGCCATGCGTAGTTAAGGTAACATTTAAAAGAAGATATCAGTATGAGTTTGACTGAAGGGACACCAAGCCTTGAGTGACTGGACACGCCTATGTGAGATGAATTCTCCTGAGTATATAGACTCAGCCTTTGTATTTTTGTAAGTATCAATGGTGGAGCAAAGCTCTCGATTGTAAGGTTTTGATGAAGCGTTGGTCGCTCTGGTTAATGTAAAAGGCATTTGAGATTTCTTACTTTATGGATGTCAGCTTCCCTTTCATTTCTTTGTTTACTGTGTTAGAACAACTCGGAATTGGAGGATCCAGTCGATCTGTGACTATTATAGGATGATGGAGGTTGGATCACTATAATAGTCACATTTTTTCTAATCGGTTCTTGTGATGTTCCCTGAGCTGAAATGACTCGGAATTGAAGGGTTCAGTCGAGTCACCCCCTTAGCCCTTTGAAACTATGTACCAAGAGGATCTTGGTTTCTGAGTTTTTCCTCTTCAAGCTTCCAAAGGCCTGTCACTCGAGGAAGTCTTTCTCACCCTCCTCACAATTCTTCCATCTACCACTCCTTAATCAACTTACTGACAAAAGTTGGATCAAGACCTCCCTTGCTTTCTACATACCAGGCCCAGTTTCCTGAGTTAAAGCCATATTGTCTTGATTTTTCATCTATCTGATCACCCTATTAAACAAATCGTGACATAAAACTGATGGGCGTTGGGCTCTGCTCCTGCAAGCAATCCAGGAGTGACTTCTAGCGCTAACATTTCTAGTGCCATTGTCGGGGATCGAAGTTGAATATTTTCCCCGAGATTGAATGACAACGATTAACTGATTCTGAAGGTGAATCAGATATCATAATTATCAATATTGTTGCCATGCACCTGGTGACTCCATTGTGACAACTCTACTGGGGAGAACCTGATCTATTAATTGTGGCTTTCAGAGGCAGACACACGCGGTCTCATCCACAACTGCCCCTAGCTACACCTGAAACCGATCCAGAGGTGGTTCTCAGAAAAGGAAAGGCCCCCGAAGAAGAAGCTTCCACTGTCGAAACAGGTAATCTGCCATCTCCTTCTGTAAGAACTCCATTTTCTCCTCCTCAGTTTCTTAATAGACCTCCTCCAGAAGTTTCTCGTTTCCTGAATTTTGGGAGTGTTCCTGCTGAGTTTTCCCCTCCTAGTCTGGGATTGGAGGGAGAAATCCTTGTCACTCCCCTCTCCTCTGAAGTTGTACCTTGGCGTAGACCCAGGACCACAGAATATTTCCCCACTCTTGCACAAGATGGAGCACCTATTGACTTGAGCACTTTAGCTTTCTACTTAAATCCTCTCTTGTTTCCCACCCCACTTCGAGGATCATTCCCAATAACCCCTTTGCAAACTCCTTCTCCTCCAAGCTCTCCTCTACCTAATATTCCTATGGCTGGTGCTAATCCCCCTCTGAATAGAATGGATGCCATAGTTGCTGCCAGATATGCTCCCTTAGTGCTATCCCATCCTGTGAATCCTCTCCCTGCTGGAGATTACTTGAAATACATGCCCAAGTTCACCGAAGAAGGGGACGTAACTGCAGAGGATCACCTAGCTGCTTTCTATAGTTACGAAGATAACCTAAACATAGAAAATGAAGATGTCTAGATGAGAGTCTTCATCCAGAGCCTAGATGGCGAGGTGAGGAAGTGGTTTAGAGGATTGGCTCCGGGATCTATCACTGGGATTGAAGCTCTAGATAGTACTTTCCTTTGGCAGTGGGGAGATAGGAAGGATTTCATGTATTACATGACAGAGTTTGGATCATTGAAGAAGATGGATGGAGATTCTGTCTCTGACTTCTCCAAAATATTCAATAAAATGTATAATAAAATCCCTACCGAAATAAAGCCTTCAGAAACCTCAGCCAAAATTTCTTATGCTGGTGCGTTTGGCCCCGATTTCTGCCTGTTGTTGAGAGAAAGAAGAGCCACCTCCTTGGCTCAAATGCAAGATGTGTCCATAGAAGTGGAATCTAATGTATTAGCAGCTGACAGACTGAGAAACAAGGCCAATGCAGACAAGAGAAAGGGAAGGTCAGAAGTCTCGGCTTCTGACCCATCGGTGCCCCACCCTCAAGTGGATGAACTGACTAGGATGGTGAAGTCTCTGTCTGCAGAGATGGAGAGAATGAAGGTCGAGGGGAGGCAAGCATACAAAGGTCCCCAAAACGCTGAAAAGGGAGGAGGTTTCAGAAGGCCCAACAATATTGCTTCCCCATCTATGCAAAGGGAGAAGGTAAGAGATAGAGAAGACCAGAAGATTCAGGCCCCTTTTCAAAATAATTTTGTGGCCGAGGGGGAAAAAGGGGAAACAGATGAACTGGATCCTGAAATCCATTTCTTTGGAGACACTCCTCCTTTTCCTCATCTCACTCAATCAGCATATGAGGAATCTCTCATGGACAACCAGCTAAATGAGTTGAGCAAGGAAAACAAGACTAGTAGCCACCAAGGCAGGTATGACCCGAGGTCCCAAAAGAAACTAGTAGCACCTGATGCCCCTGATAAGCTCACTAGAACAGAGAATCCTGATAATGAATCAATAGACAATCGCAGAGGTAAGAAGACCCAACCCCTCTCTCCCATTATTCAGAGTCATGCTCCCAAAATAAGAGAAATCCCAAGGCTCTCATCCTCTTTTAATTTTGAGCATGAGATTCAAAAAATCAGAATCCCTATGCCCCTGATAGAATTGATTAAACATGGAGGGTTCAAGAAATGTTTCTCTGAGTTTTTACAGTCTGAGGTCTCATGCCTTCCCACTGACTCCATCAATTTACAAGATGAAAAGCCTGCAGTTATTCTAGGTCCTATGGTAGAATATAGGAATGACTCATCCCCTCCCTTCTACACTTCATTGAACATACATGACAAGGTACTGCACAATTGCTTGATGGATTCGGGGGCTTCTCATAACCTCATGCCCAAAAATGTCATGGAAGAGTTAGGACTAGAAGTCACCCGAGCCTATCATGACCTCTATTCCTTTGACTCCAGAAAGGTTCAATGTCTAGGAGTTATCAAAGACCTGGTCGTGACCCTGTTTCAACTGCCCATGAAAAGTGTGGTCATGGATATTGTAGTTGTTGATGTCCCCCCCAAGTTCGGTATGTTGTTGTCAAGATATTGGATAAAAAGACTGGGGGGAACCTTGTAGATGGACCTCACATACGCTACTATCCTAGTGTTTGGAGGAGAGTATATAAGGCTATACAGAGAAGCCCAACTGGTATATATAATCAGTGATGAGGCCAACCCTACCAATCATCCCATCTTTGCCTTGGACACCGATTTAGGCTCCAGTTTACTACAAATCACCCATGCCCCCGAGACCCCTCTCAAACTCAGAAAGTAGCCCACTTCTCCTCGTGAAATTCCTCCTTCCATCACCCCCGTTTGGAAAATGTTTTTTGATGGAGCCTGTTCCCGGGAAGGCGCTAGTGCTAGGGTGTTTTTTGTGTCACCTACCCAAGAAACCGTATCTCCGTCATACAAATTAGAATTTGAAGCTACCAATAATGTGGCAGAGTATGAAGCTCTTGTCTTGGGGTTAAGGGTCGCGAGGGAAATGGGAATTCAGGAGGTAGCAGTGTTCGGAGACGCAAAGTTGGTGGTCCAACAGATCAGAAACGCCTATCAGGCTAAGCATCCTCGACTCAGAACCTACATAAATGAGGTGTGGGACTTAGTTGATAGTTTCTTATGAGCATTTAACATTTCTTTCATCCCAAGAGAGGAGAACATAATAGCAGATTCCTTGGCTACGTCTGCAAGTAATTTCAAAGTACCCTTTCCGCCTAAGTACAGATATGATGTAGAAGTGAAATACAGGCCCTCCATACCTAACAACGTCAAACATTGGAAGGTATTCGAGGATGATCTAGAGATCAAGAAGTTCTTGGAAACTGTTGAAGAATTTTCAGAGATGCACATCAACCAAGACTCTGTCTCTGAAAAAAGGCTTGGTGGGGGTAATTTTCTGAATAAGATTGCAAGGCGTAACATTGTACAACTGCCCAGTAATCATATTCCAAGGGGACTAGTTCCTTTGGAAAGGATTTTTGATAGAAATGATGTGTCGTTAAAGGGAGAAACATTGAAGGATGACACTAGTACTATTCAATGCAACATTGGGACTGAGAGTTGACCCAGGTTTGTCAAATTGTCAAGAAATCTGACAAAGGAGCGGAGGTATGAATACATTGGACTTTTGAGGGAATTTGCGGATATTTTCACTTGGACCTATGAAGACCTCGAAACCTATGACACTTCTTTCATCAAGCATAAAATACCATTAAAGGAGGAGGCAAAGCCATTTAGGCAGAAGCTGAGACATATCAATCCTATGTTGTTGCCTATTATGGAGAGGGAAGTGAAGAAGCTGCTTCAAGCTCAGATAATTGTACCACTGAGATACTCAGAGTGGGTGGCCAACTTGGTGCCAGTAAGGGAAAAGAATGGAGAGATCTGACTCTGTGTAGACTTTAGAAACCTGAACATGAGCTCACGAAAAGATAAATACCCCTTACCAAAGATGGAACATATACTGCAAAAGGTAACAGGAGCCTCCAGGATGTCCATGATTGATGGTTTCTCTGGCTACAATCAATTCTTCGTTCTACCTGAGGACAGGGAAAAGACAACATTCACCACTACATGGGGCACATTCATGTATGCCAAGATGTCATTTGCATTAATGAATGCAGGGGGAACATTCCAGCGTTCCATGGACATAGATTTTGTTGGGGAAAAGGATAAGTTCATGGTCGTTTATCTTGATGACATCATATTGTTCTCAAAATCTGACAAAGAACATCGTCGTCATCTCAGGAAGGTTTTCCTGAAGTGTAGAAATTTTGGCATCTCATTAAACCCCAAGAAATTTCTGTTCACCATGCAGGAGGGAAAGTTAATAGGCCACATAGTATCAGTGGAAGGAGTAAGAATTGACCCCAGCAGAGTTGAGGCGATACAAGCCTTATCGATCCCGAGGTCCAAGAAGGAGGTCCAATATTTCCTCGGTAAAGTTAATTTTCTAAGAAGGTTTGTGCCTAACTTTGCTGAGGAGGTAAAGCTTATAACAGCCATGTTGAAGAAAGGAAATGAAGTAAGGTGGACCCCTCAATCACAACATTCCTTTGAACAAATCAAGAAGGCCCTGGCTGAAGCTCCTGTGCTTATCAGTCCCAACTACTCAAAGTATTTCCTTATTTTCTCCTTTGCCTCCCCTGACACGGTGGCTGTTGTTATATTACAGACAAACGACAGTGGGCTAGAGAAGCCTATTGCTTATTTCAGCCGAGCATTGAGGGATGTTGAAGTCAGGTATGACACTATGGAGAAGTAGGCCTATGCTCTAGTAAAATCCCTCAAAGATTTTAGAACCTACATCCTGTATTCTAAGATCATTGCCTATGTCCCCTCGGCTATTGTTAAAGACATTCTTATTCATCCTGACATGGACGGGAGAAGGAGTAAATGGATAACCAAAATCCTGGAATTTGACCTGGAAATAAGGCCCACCAAATTGATCAAAGGTCAAGGTTTAGCCAAGCTGTTGGCTGAAGCAAACTGCCAAGCTCTGGGAATAAGTTTCATAAAAGGATGCTCAAGAATTCCACAAAGTCGGTTGTCTGAAATGAACCCTCGAAGAGAGCCCCCATTAGCTCGATGTCCTTGGTACAGGGATGTCATATACTTTCTGCAAGAGTTGCGACCCCCAGACGGCCTGCAAAGCAACAAAGCGAGAGCTCTGAAGCTCAAGGCAGTCAAATACTGCCTGATCAATCAAGTGTTATATTGGAAAGATCCCCTAGGGGTGCTTTTAAAATGCATGAGTCCAAAAGAGGCCCAAATGATCATGGCCGAATTTCATAGCGGCCTGTGTGGAGGGCATCATTTCTGGAAAGACACAACCCACAAAATGCTCAGGGTTGGATACTACTGGCCTACCGTGTTCACTAATGTCTGCAAAGAGATCTGAGCCTGCATCAAATGTCAAAAATTTGCAGGAAAGCAGCAGCTCAAGTCTCTGCCGTTAAATCCAGTGGCGGTTTCAGGACCTTTCTAGCAGTGGGGCCTAGATTTCATTGGGGAAATTCACCCTGCTTCCAGTGGGCAACACAGGTGGATCCTGACTGCTACAGATTTCTTTACCAAGTGAATTGAATCTATCCCTACCAGGAGTGCTTCCCACAAGGTAATCATTGGATTCCTGGAGGAACTCATCACAAGGTTTGGCTGCCCAAATAAGATTGTCACTGATAATGCAGTCGCTTTTGGGTCTGAGCCATTAGCCAAGTTCTGTGAACAGTTCAACATCAAACTGATTCACTCCAACCCATATTATCCACAGGGCAACGGTTTGGCAGAATCCTCCAACAAAATCCTGATCAGGATCATCAAAAGGCTATTGGAAGACAATAAGAAGGCCTGGCATTTCAGATTAAAATTTGCTCTATGGGCCGACCGAGTGACCACAAAGAGATCTATCCGCGTCTCTCCTTTCCAATTAGTCTATGGGGCAGAGGTTGTTTTCCCTTCTCATTTAGCCATCCCTATAGCAAAATTCCTCCAGGACCATCAGGAGGAGCCTGATGACATGATCAAAAGGATTCATCAGCTAGTGGAGGTTCAGTAGGCCAGGGAGCAGACAATGGACATAATTAAGGACCATCAACAAAAGATCAAGCAGGTTTTCGATAAGAAGGCCAAGAAGGAGTGGTTCTAGATAGGAGAGCTGGTGCTAAAATGGGATGCTCCTAAGCAAGATAAGGGAAAACACAGCAAATTTGAAGCCCTGTGGATCGGGCCTTTCAAAATATCTGAGACTTTCTCAAATAACACGTACAAATTGTGAGGTTTGGGAGGTGAGGAATTTTTCAGCAGCCCAGTGAATGGGCATTTTCTGAAGAGATGTTTTCTTTGAGTCTCAGATGGCTCCTTTGTTTGTAAATATTATCCTTTGTTTCTTTGTCCGTTTTCGTTTTTATTTTTCGGCCTAATAAGTGACTCCATAGCCCAATAGCAAGGCACTGAAGCTGCGGAAGGAGTTCTTAGAGAATCGCAGGGACGATTCTATCCCCCATGGAGCCTAATGTTAGCGATTATTTTGGTCATTAGGCACATAAGCACCCAGGTCTGTAGATTGCACACGAAATGCCCAAGTGCAGCACGGGAGAATCCCTATTTTTCCAAGTAGGAGGTCAAGCGAGTGGGAAAAATGTCATCAGCAACATCCAAGATCTATTTTACAAAGCAGATCGAAGGTCACCAGGTTTTCGGAGCTACCGAATTGCCCAAGGTTTAACGTGAAGGAAAAATCTCGCATTTCAATCAGCAGGTTCGGATCGTCCGATCTAACTGGGACATGTGGAAGCCTGTCGGCATATAGTGGATCGGGGTTTCGGAGAACAAGGAGCCCTTAGCTCATTACACTTAGAAGTACCGATCAACGAAATGCCAAAAGCGCCTTTGGCGCCGAGCCCACGGTCTCAGCCCTGGGTCATATCAAGCGAGCCTGCAAACGAGGGTGGATCCTTTGTAAACATCGAACGCCCCCCTCATCCGTTCATCCTAAGGACGTGTGTCACAGGATTTGGCTGCGTCGATGTTTCAGCGGTCGGGAGTTCGTGGGGTGAGAGTTTCATGTTGTTCAACATCAAGAAACCCCGAACCTCGATAGCGCCGAGAGCGTAGAAAGTGGGGCTCGCGGTATCACAAAGTGTTTTCAGCCGTCCATCCAAAGGGGACACCTGGAAGCAAGTAGAGCCATCTCTGCACTTCGCCCATCGCGAATCCAACATGCAAAGAGAAGCTTCATCATTTTTCGATGCGCGAGGTGCCGGGAGAATCACGGACCCAGGCCCACGACATCACCGGGAGAGGTAAGAACCATAATATCTAGAGGGACGTGTGGTGCCAGATTAAGCCGCCTTGACATATCGCTCATCGTGATTTCAATCAGCAAAGATTAGCCCTTTCATATTTTCGAACACCGAAAGCACATGGTCACAGCCCATGGTCACTAGGGGAGAGGAAGGAGCTGCATAAAGAAGGCCAAAGGCACTGAGTTCAGTTGCAGAGGGGATCATCACAACCTCCAGGCGCCATCGGACCCGATCTTAATACTGTCTCTAGTATTGAAGTGAATGAAGGTAAGAGCGGGTGGTTGAAACCTCCTTTCTCTCATTAAATAGGGGGAATGGAGGGTCTGGCAAGCCGCCTGCTCGCAAAGGTCCTGTGTATCAATTCTCTCAATGAAGCCGTGCTGAAGTCCTCAACTCGACAGAGAAGTCTACGCACGCTAGTCGAGCACTTCATGACTCAACTACCCTCCTTACAGGAGCCATGCGTAGTTAAGGTAGCATTTAAAAGAAGATATTAGTACGAGTTTGATTGAAGGGACACCAAGCCTTGAGTGACTGGACACACCTCTGTGAGATGAATTCTCCTTAGTATATAGACTCACTCTTTGTATTTTTGTAAGTATCGATGGTGGAGAAAAGCTCTCGATTGTAAGGTTTTGATGAAGCGTTGGTCGCTCTGGTTAATGTAAAAGGCATTTGAGATTTCTTACTTTATGGATGTCAGCTTCCCTTCCATTTCTTTGTTTACTGTGTTAGAACAACTCGGAATTGGAGGATCCAGTCGAGCTATGACTATTATAGTATGATGTAGGTTGGATCACTGTAATAGTCACATTGTTTCTAATCGGTTCTTGTGATGAAACAACTCAAAATTGAAGGGTTCAGTCGAGTCACCCCCTCAGCCCTTTGAAACTCTGGACCAAGAGGGTCTTGGTTTCTGAGTTTTTCCTCTTCAAGCTTCCGAAGGCCTGTCGCTCGAGGCAGTCTTGCTCACCCTCCTCACAAGTCTTCCATCTACCACTCCTTAATCAACTTACTGACAGAATTTGGATCAAGACCTCCCTTGATTTATACATACCAGGCCCAGTTTCCTGAGTTAAAGCCATATTGTCTTAAGTTTTCATCCATCTGATCACCCTATTAAACAAATCATGACATAAAACTGATGGGCGTTGGGCTCTGCTCCTACAAGCAATCCAGGAGTGACTTCTAGTGCTAACTGAACTTTTCTCCTAGTAAGTTTCCCACAAATGTTTGACATTGGGGAGATCCTTAAGGAGTGCGAAGGTGATTTGTTCCCTATCGGGAAAATTGTGAACAGAGAAATAACCTTCTAGCAGATTTAAGCATTTTTCTAAGGCATCCACATCTATTTGTCCTTCAAATACTGGAATATCAAAATTAACTTGTACCTTGAAAGGTTAGGTTCCTCCAAAGTGGTTGCTTGATGAAGACGCACTGGTTTCTATTTGCAAGCATTCAAGGATGTGGGAAAAATTCTCCATCATTTCGTTCCTCTATCATGTGATATCTTGCTCAATCAACAAATTAATAAAATCATTTGCTCTATCATTTTTATTTTCTTCTTCCACGGAGGGTTTCTTGGGAGTGCGAGATCAATTATCCTCAAGAGAGACAATATCGAGACCCAACTTGCTATACTTGGACCTCGTTGGGGACATGCATTGAAAAAATTATCAAGAGCAACCTGCTCTGGTACCACTAATCTAGATTATTTTTGCCACGAAATGGGAGTGGAGATATAATCAAGAAATGTACAGAGATATCTCATATATCCAATAATATAACATAAATATATTAGAGATGCAACCATAAACATAGAGATACAGTAAAACACAATTTCTATTAATGAGTGAAATATAAAAAACTATAGAAACACAGAGTGAAAGACTCACTAGAATGGTGGAAGCTTATCTTTGATAAGAGGTGCGACAACTACTCACATTCACAAGAGGATGATCATTACAATGAGGCTCCAAAGGTCTTTTTAAAATAAATCCAAATCCAACAGTTTTGTTGATGTAGGAGCGTCTTCGGGAAGCCTATGTGGAGAGATAACTCAATGTCTTACTGCACCGTTGAATCATTTTGAAATATTAACCATTGGCGTTTCCTGCAAATATTTATTTTTGAAATGATTGGAAACTGAAGAAGATCAAATTCTTGGAAGCTGAATGATCATGAATGATCTGGGAGTTTCACTCCTAGACTTTAATGTAATGGAAATTAAGTAGCAGTTAGTTTTTTCTCTCGAGTAGATGAGTAGTCAGGGGGAACCTTAAGAACCCTCTGAAATAAATAGAGGTTTTGTATGCCCGAAAGGAGGTTGCTACAAGTTAGTAGGAATTTGTTGTGATTTAGTTGTTGTTCAGTTTTAGTTCTTTTTTTATCATAGTTGTAGGAATTTACTTTTGAATGAATATTACAGAGGAAAATTGATCCAATGCATGGTGTTTCTACTATTTACAATTCCCTGTTATTTTTGTTTTCATGAATGAATGATTTGTGTTGTTGAGTATATGAAACTATGAAATGTTTAGATAAGTTTCCTTTGTTCTCTTCGTTGAGTCCATGCAATGTGTGCATACAGTCCACAAGGAGTGCGTTGACAGAGTCTGTTTCGACTCAACATCTTAGGAGAGATAGCACAAAACTTTCCCTTTGCAAGGAGTGAAAAGTGACTATTGCAAGGTATGCATAGTCGTCCGCGAGAACTTAAGTCTCATGTGAGAATTTGCTGCAAGGAATGGCAGATTCAATTTTGATTCATAAGCTTAGAAGAGATAGTGTGAACTTTACATTTGCAAGGAGTGCAAAGGGATTGCTACAAGGCATGCACAATCATTCACAAGAAGCTAAGTCTTTCATAAGAATATGTTGCAAGGAGTGAAAAGACCCAAAATTCGACTAAGTGTCGAAGTCACTCTTTAAGGAGTAAAAAGGAGCAGAAGGAGAGAAAGCTCAAGAGATATAGTGGGAGAAATATTCAAAGGGGGTGAAGTTCTGAAGGTTTCTCGATTCACCGGCTAAGATCCATCCAGGAGGGAGAGAGATCATTCCATGTTGTCAGATCTGAGCAAAGTGCACGAGCTTTAGCCTCTGTGTGCACATATGAGGATAAATTTTCTAAGAACCGAAATAGATCCTGGCCATTGGTCGCCAGGGGGTTACATGTCAACAAATTTGAGGCTTTAGGAAAAATCACTTTGAATATTTCAGTTGAGATTTGAAACTCTTGAAACCCAAATACGGATTGAATCTGGACCATCGAATCTAGAGGGACGCATGGCGACGAGTCATGAGTTTCAGAAGGAAGTGAGGGTTGAGAGTTGAAACTCTTGAAGTGAGAAGATATGAAGTGAATACTAGCTATTCGATTCAGAAGGACATGCGACAGGAATCCATTGACTTCGGTTAAATACCCGAAGCGAATCATAGCTGTCGGATTCAAGAGAACATGCGACATAAATCCGTGGACTCTAGGTAAAGACCCGAAGTAAATCATAGCCATCATATTAAGGAGGACACATGGCACAAATCCGTGGACTCCAGGTAAAGAACCGAAGTGAATTGCAGTCGTCCAATTTAGGAGGACACGTGACAGAAATCTGTGCACTTTGAGGGAAAGTGAGTGGGTAGGAGTTGAGAAACCCGAAGTTTGAATACCCAAATAAATTGCAACCGTCGATCTGCAGGAGACATGCATCAATAAATTGTGAGATTCGGATAAAAGAATTTTGGGGGGAAGGTGAAAGTTGAGAGTTGAGAATTCCAAAGTCCAAAAACCTAAATTGGTTAGAACCGTCCATTTGAGGAGGACACATGGCAGGAGATCTATCATTGTAGAGAAATTAAGGTTTGAGAGTTGAAAACTCTGAAACCCGAATCAAGAAGAAAATCATGACCGTTGATTTGAAAGGGGCAGATTTGAGTCATTGATTTGAAAGGAAGTAGATCTGGACCATTGATCAAGAGACCTCACCCAAGATTGCAAGATCAACAGTCACGTTGAATTGCGAGATCAAAAAGTTCTCAAGTTTTAAAAATTAGAGATCGGGCCGCAATTGAAACCACAGTATCACCAAAAGGACGCGTGGCTATTGGTGGTGAACTGTGGGGAGAAAATAAGATTGATCCCAAAACACCCTTGGTCGTGCCTATAATCATGTGTTTGTGTGAGGTCATAGCCCAAGGTCACATCTAGGAAGGGGAAAATAGAGAAGGAGCTAGCGGTTGAAACTTGACAGTTCAGTAGAACGAAGGGAGAGGTTGTCGGTGCCATAGAACCTGCACCAAAGGACTGAAAGGGATTGTGTTTAATTACAAGTTATACCATTAATGTTTCAAAGATATGATTAGGCTCCGAGAATCAAAGATCCTTGACCGGGAGGTTGAGCAACCCCGAGGAGAGAGCGGGGGTCTACATCAAGTGGTATCAGAGCCTGAAATTGTTTTCATAAAAAGACAGAGAGCTCGAAGGTGTACTTTGTGTGTGAGAGACATTCAACATAATGCCTCCAAGGATATGTGGGGAACCACATTTAGCCAATCGCGTTGCATAAATATAAATGAGAGAGATTTGTGCAAGATTAGAGGCGATGGAGGCAACACAGAGGAGGGCACCTGATGCTGGGGACATCAGTGATGCAGAGAGTGAAGAAGTAGAAGTCAAATAAGTTGCAGGAGAAAATGTTGCCGAGGAATGCTTGCTGAGAGAGGTTGTTAAATTGGGAACTAGAGCCAAAGTAGACATCCCAATGTATGAAGGCAATTTGGATGTTGAAGAGCTGCTGGATTGGATAAGATCCATGGAAAAATATTTTGACTATGAAGATGTTGATGAGGAGAAAAAAGTGAGACATGTTGTCACCAGACTGAAAGGACATGAAACACTGTGGTGGGATGAACTGCAGGCTAAGAGAATAAGCAAAGGAAAAAAAAATATTAAGAATTGGGACAGAATGGTAGGCAAGCTAAAAGCTAAATTTATGCCCAAAGATTGTCAGATAAATCTGTTCAGGAAGTTACAAAACCTGAGATAGAAGGGTATGACAGTGAAATAGTACACAGAGGATTTCTACAAGCTAAATATCAAAACTGGACAATGAGAGAAAGATGAGGAAAAATTTTCCAAGTATATAAATGGCCTGAGGTATGAAATCCAGGATGAGATCAGAATGATGTCAATGAGGACAGTAGAGAATTCTTATCAAATTTCTCTGAAGGTAGAGGAGAAGTTGGCCAGGAAACAAAGTCAATGAAATAAAGGTATAAGCCCAAGAAAATGTAGGGGATTTCCCCATGATAAGACACATAAATCCAAAGGTGAGACAGGGAAACCACACAGTCACTCAGAAAGAGGAGGACGTTCCCGAGGAAGACAAGGTGGTGGAAGAATTTCTTCTAGAGGAAGAGGAAGAAGAAGAGGAGGAGAAGTGAGGTGTTATTCCCTTGGAAAGAAAATACATATGTCTTGGGAATGTCCCGAGAAAAATAAATAAGGAGGAGGTGAAGCTCACATTTCAAAAGCATAGAAAAGGAATGTTGAAGCAAAAGGTGCAGAGGATGGAAAATCCCTGATGTTGAGGAAGGCTCTCTTAAAACCATAGGAAGAAATTGAAAAGCTAGTGCAGAGGAATAGTCTATTCAAGACAACTTGCAAGACTAAAGACAAAGTATGCAAGGTGATAATTGACAGTGGGAGCACTAACAAATTAGTATCCACAGAGATGGTGGAGAAACTCGAGCTAGATACAACTACACATCCCAAGCCATATAAAGTCTCATGGTTGCAGAAAAGACACTAGGTAATACTCACTAAGCAATGACTCGTTGAATTTAAGATAGGAGGATATAGAGATGAAATTCTGTGTGATGTCATTCCCATGGATGTATGTCATGTTTGGTTGGGAAGACCATGGTAGTTTGACAAAAATGTCATTCATGATGGGAGAAAAAATACTTACACATTGGATAAGAATGGTAGGACACACATGTTACTGCCAACAGAGGAGAAGAAAGTAAAATAAGAAGCCAACAAAATAATACTTCTCATGAGTGGGAAGGAAATCCTAAGAGAATTCAAGAACGAATGAGAGATGCAGTTTGATGTGGTGAGGAAACCTAGAGTTTTCCTTACAAGTACTTTGATGGATGATTTTCCCGAAGAAGTTCGGGAGTTGTTGGATAATTTTTTTGACATAGTTGTGGATGAGTTTCCTAACTTGTTTCCACCCATCAAAAGTATCATCCATCATATTGATCTGATACCAGGAGAAATCCTACCAAACAAAGCAACATACAGATTGACACCTCAAGAGAATGAGGAGGTAAAGAACCAAGTCCAGGATTTGTTAGACAAAGGTTTGGTCAGAGAAATTTTGAGTCCATGCATAGTACCAATTGTGTTGAGTCCAAAGAAGGATGGAGGATGGAGAATGTATATAGAATCGAGGGCCATTAACATGATCACCATCAGGTATACATTTCCTTTGCCAAGAATGGATGACTTAATGGATTGTCTAAGTGGAGAAAATTTCTTTACTAAGATAGATTTGAAAAGTGGATATCACCATATAAGAATGAGAGAAGGTGATGAGTGGAAAACAACCTTCAAGACAAATGAAGGGTTGTATGAGTGGATTTTTATGCCATTTGGATTAACAAATGCCCCAAGTACTTTTATGAGGTTGATGAATAAAATGCTGAAAGATTTCATTCGCAGGTTTGTGGTTGTATATATGGATGATATACTGGTCTTTAGTACGACTAAAGAGGAGAATTTGAGACATCTGGAATTAGTGATGAGGAGACTACAATAGGAGAAGTTGTTGATAAATCCGAAGAAATCCTTTTTTTATGAACGCAAAAATCATTTACTTGGGTTTTGTGATCTCTTCAAATGAATTGAAGATGGATCCAGAGAAGGTGAAATCAATCAAAGAATGGCCATCACCAAGGAGTATGTTTGAAGTGAGAAGCTTCCATGGATTAACAAGTTTCTATAGGAAGTTCACCAGAAATTTTAGTGGAATTTGTGCACCAATGATGGATACAGTGAAGAAGAGTCACAAGTCTTTTAAATGGACAGAGGAGGCTAAGAGGAGCTTCAATATATTGAAGCAGAAGATAACAAAATGATTGATTATGGTCTTACCAAATTTCGAGAAGACATTTTAAGTCAGATGTGATGCAAGTGGAGTTGCAATTGGAGCAGACTTGAGCCAGGACAATAAACCAGTTGGATATTTCAATGAGAAGCTGAATGAGACTAAGATAAATTACTCCACCTATGATAAAGAATTTTATGCTATAATTCAAGTCTTGAAGAAATGGAGGCACTACCTTGTTCCAAAGCAATTTGTCTTGTATAGCGATATCCAAGATTTATAATTCATAACCAGATAGGAAAAATTGAATCAGTTGTGCATACCAAAATTCTCAATGAGGGATAACCTTTTGAAGGAAAAGCATAGTGGAGGATTGGATGGAAATTTCGGTCATGATAAACATTTTCACATTTGAGAAATGCATATTACTGAATGGGTATGAGGAAAAAAGTGATAAAGTTTGTGAACATATGTAGAATCTGCCAACATGCAAAAGCAAAAAGATAGAACACTGGATTGTATCAACCATTTCCAATACTAGAGATACCTTGGGATGCAATAAGCATGGATTTTGTGTTGGGACTACCAAGAACTCAAAGAGGATGTGATTCCATATTTGTGGTAGTGGATAGATTTTCAAACATGGCATACTTTATCCCATGCCAGAAGACTAGTGATGCAACACATGTTGCAAATTTATTTTTCAAGGAAGTTGTTCCCCTTCATGGATTACCCAAAGGAATTGTCTCAGACAAAGATACCAAATTCGTTGGTCATTTCTGGAGAACATTATGGAAGAAGTTGGGAACAAATTTGTCCTTCAAATCATCTTATCACCCTCAAATAGATGGACAGACTGAGGTGGTGAACAAAAGTTTGGGAAACTTATTGAGAAGTCTGATCACTGAGCATCATAATCAGTGGGATCGAATTCTACCACAAGTAGAATTTGCATACAATAACTCACCAAACAGGAGCATTGGAAAGAGACCATTCCAGATATTTTATGGAATGCAACGAAGAGGAGTAGTTGAGTTGAGATAGATGGAAAAGAGTGAGATAAGAAGCGCGGGAGCAGAAGATTTTGCTGCAGAAATGCAGAATCTCCATAGTGAGATCAAAGAGTACTTGCAGAACTCTAGCCAAGAGTACAAGCGCAAAGTTGATCAACATCGCAGAGAGCTTCAATTTGAAGTAGGAGATCAAGTTCTGGCACATCTCAAGAAAGAAAGGTTTCCAAGAGGAACATATAACAAGTTGAATATGAAGAAGATAGGGCCATGTAAGATATTAAGGAATTTTGAGGCAAATTCCTATGAGATTGAGCTACCAGATGATGTGGGCATATATCCCATATTCAACATATCAGACATGTATCCTTACAAGGAAGATGACACAGAGAGATCAGAAGATCAAGAGAAGATTCAATGGGAAAATAAAATTCCTGTAATAGAAAACCCACATATGGAGAAGATCCTTGATCACCAAAATGGAAAGAAGTCCAGGAGGAAGACCTATTTTGAATATTTGGTCAAGTGGAAGGGACACCCAATAGAAGATTCCAGTTGGGAAAATGAAGTTGATATTCAGAAGCATGGAAAGTCAGTGCAGGAGCTCATGGACATGAGTCCATGAATTTTTGGCTAGGGGAGTATGATGCAGGAGCATCATCAACAAGCCTACGTGGAGAGACAACTCAATGCCTTAGCATGTCATTGAATCATTTTGGAATATTAACCACTGACATTTCCTGCAAATCATTTTTTTTAAAGAATCGGAAACTAAAGAAGATCAAACGCTTGGAAGATGAATGATCATGAATGATATAGTAGTTTCACTCCTAGACTTTAATGTAATGGAAACTAAGTAGCAATTTTTTTTTCTCGAGTAGACGAGTAGTCAGGGAGAACCCTAAGAACCCTCTGAAATAAATAGAGGTTTTGTATGGCCGAAGGAGGTCGCTGCAAGTTAGTAGGAATTTGTTGTGATTTAGTTGTTGTTGAGTTTTATTTCTTGTTTTATCATAGTTGTATCCATTTACTTTTGAATGAATATAAAAAAGGAAAATTGATCCAATGCATGGTGTTGCTACTGTTTATAATTCCTTGTTATTTTTGTTTTCATGAATTAATGAGTTGTGTTGTTGAATTTATGAAATTGTGAAATATTTAGATAAGTTTCATTTGTTCTCTTCATTGAGTCCATGCAAGGTGTGCACACGGTCCGCAAGGAGTGCGTTGACAGAGTCTATTTCGACTCAGAAGCTCAGGAGAGATAGCGTGAAATTTTCCCTTTGTAAGGAGTGCAAAGTGTCTGCTCAGGAGAGCATTGCTGATGAGGAATTGATCGAGTCTAGCATAGATAAGATTAGGATTGTGCCTCCTTTGAATGTTATTTAGGTGTAGGGATTATGAAAATTCATGACTGAAATTGAAGCTATGAACATTTCTCCTCCCAATAGGTTTGATGTTGTAATACATTGAACAAGTTTATCAAACTCATAATGGTATACAGACATAATATTTTATCTGAAATCTGGTCAATTCTCTCATGAAATTTCTTCAAAATAAAGGAGAACCTTGAAAATGAATACAAATCAATATGTACTAGTCTCAGGAGATTTTTTACTAAGGAATTTTGATGAAATTTTATTAAGGTGTTTAGATTGCTCAAAGTCCAGAGAAATGCTTCAAGAATTTCATATAAGTGGGGTTTGTGGTGGACATTTTTCTCCAATTGTAACAACTCAAAGAATCATTTGGGTTGATTATTATTGGCCAACTATATTCAAAGACACTTATTAATGATTTGAAAATGTATTCCATGCTAAATATTTCCAGGAAAAATGAAAAGATCCATGATGCCATTACAATCTACAATGGTAGAGAAACTATTTGCAAAATGGGGTTTGGATGTTATTGGTCCAATAAATCCAAATTCTAATATATGGAATGCTTATATTATTATTTCAACTAATTATTTTACCAAGTGGCAGGAAGTTGTGGCTTTAAGAAACACAGAGTTGGAGAATTTGATCGATTTTCTAAAACAAAATATCATGTCAAGATTTGGTGTAATAGAAAAATTCATAATTGACAATGGCTCGATCTTCATTAGATCAAAGTTTACAAATTTCTGTGGAAAATATGGAATCATCATGGGACAACCATATAATTATTATCCATAGGGAAATGGTTTGGCTATTCAAAAAACAAAACATTAATTCAAATTCTCAAGAAGAAAATTGAAGTCAACCATAAGAACCAGCATAAGAAATTGATGGATGCACTCTAGGCCAACTGTATTACTCCAAATGATAGTATTGGAGACTCCCCATATGATCTAGTGTATGGAAGAGAAGCAATATTACTACTACAATTGGAATTGAATGCCCTTTCTCTTATTGAAAGTGTTGAAAATGAAGAAGCCAATGATGAAAAAATATATCATGAACTTATGAAAATTGAAGAACAAAGAGAACAATCAATGTTGGCAATACAAAAAATACAACTAGTGGTCAAAAGATACATTGAAAAGAGAACTACTTCAAAGGATTTTCAAAAAGATCAACTCGATTTTTATGGAACAAAGAAAAAGAAAAACCATCTTTCCACACAAAATTTGAAGCTCTCTAGATTGGACCATATCATATTGACAAAGTCATTTGTTACAATTCATACTTGTTGAAGGATATGAAAGGAATGATCCAATCATTTCTTTTCAATGGGAAATATATTAAGTATTTCATTTATTAAATCCCCAAGTCAAAATATGTACATAGTTTTTTTCGGTACTCGTTTGTATATCCCTTATCACTATATATTTGTTTTCCTTTTTCTCTTCTTTCTGAATCCATTTCCACAATGGAAGAAGATTCTAGATTCTCAACAACCCACAAGGGCCACTGTCTGAAAATTGGAGTTGAATGTTGATCCACATTTGTTGATCGAATTTTCTTTACTTTTTGTTTTCCCATTTCAAATGTGGTTTGCAAATCATGCTACTATAAAATTAATAGTTTCGAAGGCCTGCAAGCGCGTTTATATATACTTAGTAAATTTTCTTTTATTGCAATACCAATGCTTAATCATTTTTAAAAATGATGTGGGATTCCATTTGCAGGAGACCAACACGTTCCTTTCCTACAATTCCCCACATCCCATGTCCCGTAGTTCCACAACACTCAGAATGATCCATCTATCTCCACGTCCTCCAAACTACACCCTTTACCTTTTTCATACTTAGCCATTTCTTTGAATGTGGATGCGGTACACGTGCCTCTTCCACTTACCCTTTCCCCTCATTCTTATGTTCTACAACCCGCAGTCCCACATTCTACAGAATGACCCTTTCACTTTTGCAACCCGTGTAAAGATGTTTTCCCATACTTAGTCTATTTTCTTATTGCAGATGTGAGAGTCATTCCCTTTCACCTTTTTCATTTCCCATGTCTTGTTTCCTACATTCCACAATCATGCATTCACCATATTGCACTCTCCATTTTTATTTTCACACTCCCATACTTAACCATTTTCCATCTTCCATGACATCACATCACCATCTCCCCATCGCATTTAATCCCCCCCACAACATTAGCCTCCACTTGTGTGAACATAATGTTATGATTAAAGTGGCAAAGATTTTGTAAATCTTTGTAATATGTTCTAAATATCACCGTGCAATCCAAATTTTTTGAAATAAGAGCTATGGTGGTTAATAGTCAAGTAAATACATGGTAAATTAAATAAAGTACTAATATGTCATGCTCTAAAACATTATATAAATAGTAGGGCCACCTATTGGTAAGAATATAAAGCAATGCAAATAATGTCAAGTAGGAGAAAATAATTGTATTGTTGAGATACACTAAATTCTCTCAGTCATAAAGACCATGAGTTCCAGTGGTCGTAGGATTACAAGTGGTACAAGTCCCTCCCTCCCATCGAGAAGAAAACAAACCAGGTCTATACCTTAGGAATTGCTTTGGATGGTTGTGCTCCAGAGGTGACAAATTCCAAAGAGCTATTTATTTGGTGTGTAGATAAATTTGATTCAAAAAGAAGAATAATTCAAGTTCAAGGGAATCATCATCTCCTTGGCTCCTTCAGTTTTTACAAGAATGTTACGACTCTGAAATTCCACCATGAAGTTCAAGGATGAAGAAGCCAATAAATTCCTAAAGGAACATAGAGGAGGATAAAATCTCCTCGAGAAATATTTGGTCGTCCCAAGAACTAATAACAATTCCACTAAGATTGAGGTAAGTTCCTTGAAGAATCCCTACAATGAATTTTTTTGTTGTTTTCCTGTATAATTGGTTTGGAATCCACAACCTCTGTGTTGAAAAATATCATTTATATCCTCCACTTTTCTATGCATGAAGACACCTTGATTGAAAAGGGACACCTTATTTCCAATGAAATTCCATTTCAACTAGGTGGTTTGAAAAGGACCCGAAAATTCTACATGATATTATTTGATCTTTTCCATAGCCTACTCCCATGTTTTCGAAGAATTGCTAAGGGAAAGGAGTTTTGACCTTAGGGTGGATCGAGTTTTTTCTTGGTGTCCAAACTTATGGAGACACAAGTATGAATATTATTTCTACCTGGTCCATTTAACAATTTTATTTCTGAATTTAAAAAATTAATCTTTAGTCCCAACACATCACCACTATCACTCAAGGTTGCCAACTTTCTCTCAGAGAAAGGAATTTTTGAAATCACAGAGGATTTTAGCGTCATAAGGTTATTGTTTTTCCAAGAGAAACCCCTTTTTCTTACTTTCTATGTATCATACAAACACTTTGTTATTGAAGTATGGATACAATACAAGTAATGGGCTCATTTCTTTAATGAGAAAAGAAAAAAGAAATGCATCCCATTTCCTTGGAGAGTCAGATAAGTTGTTGTAAATCATATCTCTTTTTGGTTGAATTTGCAGGTCAATTTGACCAATTCAACTTAAATGAAGATGAATGCATTAAGGGTTTCGACCCCAATGATTTATTTACTACACATATTTCCCTGGTTGGATATTCCTCTTATTTCACTAAGTATGAACAATTTAAATACGGAGGAGGGGACAATTTAAATCTCCCTAAGACCTCGGTCAATGAATCTCTAAATGGTATAGAGGAAATAGCTATCACTAATGAGTTTTATTGACAACAAGGTAGAGAAGTAACAAACAAAAACACCAATTCTCCTATTATTTCACAAAGAAGTACTCCGATAGAAACAAAACCTAGAAGTAGCAGTTTGGAAATGAGTAAAATACCTGCTGAAAACTCAAATGATGGTGGTGATAGGGAACCTAAAAAGAAAAATATTGAAAAATCCCTTCTTGTACATACTTATTCTAAAATAAAAGGGTAAACCAAAAAAATTGGACTATAAATACCTGAAATTGAAGAAAGTCCCTAGGCAATGGAT
This sequence comes from Picea glauca, assembly GCA_000966675.3. Classification (NCBI taxonomy): domain Eukaryota; kingdom Viridiplantae; phylum Streptophyta; class Pinopsida; order Pinales; family Pinaceae; genus Picea; species Picea glauca. The sequence continues at coordinate 199,516 of JZKD02S1674339.1, read as the reverse complement.
GTAGATGAAATTATTGAAGAACCTAGTTGGTTAGAACATCGACTGTTGGAAAGAAAATAAAGTTTTGAAGCAATGGTTACTCAAGAACTAGAAATATTTGAATAGGAGTCCATAACACTTCACCATGTGGCCTACAATCAAAATTCCCAAAAAATGTTAATAGAGAAGGTGAACATGAAAAATAAGAAAGTGTCTGAAAAATGGAAATTAGAAATGGATTTGCATGGGGTTGCACCTTCAAATATTATACAGTTTCATGAGGAAAGTAGAGAAACATTGAAGGAATCCATCTATAATATTGAAAAGCTAAATTTAATTATAAAGGAAAAAATAAAGGAATTAGAAACAACTCAGATTCCAAAGCCAGTGTTTGTTGAGCCATTACCCACAATTCAACAAACACTTACCCTAGAAGATGTCCTAGAAAGAAAAGGTGAGCTAAAATGTTCATCTAGTTTGTTGTTAGCAATAAGAAAGTATGTTGGATATGGAATTCAAAAAATAATATACCTAATCCAAGAAATATAGGAGATTTCAGAGAGCTCCACAAACTTTTCAACGAGGATTATGCATTTGAAAGAATATCTCCATAAATATCTGGAAAACGATGAAGAATTTTACAAGGATGTTGTGGGAACATTTTCGGCTAAGGTTTCAAGTTTAAGTGACACCCACAGAAAATAACATAAACTTCACTCTAATAAGTAAATAAAACAAATCAATGCCTATTGGTTGAACAAAATTAAAAAATTAAGAGAAATGATAAATGAGATAGATGTTGTGAAAAGTAAAAGAAGTGACCTTTTCTTAAAAGTTGTTGATCTCACAAAGGAACTCGGTGACCAAAATTTATTAATGGAAACAATAATTTTATCTAAAGAGAAATTACTACAAGAACTTGAAGTATTAAAAGTTGCATGGGTGATTAATTTCACTAAATCAATAGAATGTTCTAAAGATGAAGTGTTATAGCAAGATTTTCCTCACCCTATGCAATCTTTCACAGAGGGTCTGTTTCCATTTCCCTATGCAGAATTTTCATCCCTTTTTGCAAATCCCAGAGCTAAAATTACATTTTTTCCACATGTATTCACCTTTCCTACTATACAACATGCGTATATGTAGGCTACACCACTACAACCCATGTACATTGAGATTTGTGCCCAAAAATGAAAAATGGTGTCAGATTTCCATGTCACGATAGGAGATCAATAATTCTTGGCCTTCCATATATTGGAAACATTCTGAATCGGCCCTTCAAGTTCCATTTGAAGACTATAAATGGTCCAATTCCGAGCTATGGAAAAGAGGAGAAAGAATCCAACTTTGAGAGAAAAGTTACTCTGGAGAAATTATTCACTTCATATGGAGTCTGCATCCCTTTGTCCTTTAATCCTGAACACAGTGTTCAACCCCCAAGCTCTTCCCCTTATTGAGAGAGAAATTTATTGTCTCTCTTCGATGAGATTGCCTTTGGTGGATGATTGAAGTGGTGGAGGCCTAGCTAGAAGGAACTTAGTTTCTCAGTTCCAAACCATGCCGACACAAAAGTTTGTAACTTTTTCACTTCTGATGATCATATATTAATAAAATTACTCTTTTCCCGTCCAATTGATATCTTGAAAATGTTTGAATTATTATTCCATGGGCGTATTTGTTATGCATATTAATGGATTATGCCATTGAATGTGATAACATCATATAATTATCACCATATGCTTTCTTTTCTTGGTTCTTGAGGACTAGTTTTAGGTATATTTCTTTGGGTCAAGTACTCAACGATGGATTTCATCAAACGTCTGGATGAGGTAGGCCTTTTATCTTGTCTTTCTCGCATATTTTTTTATATAGCATACTTGAGAATAGAGTTGATTTCTACAGACATTTCCGTATGTTGTGGTTTTCCCTAGGCATAGAGATATTTTCCTCATAACAGAATTGGTGAAAATTTTATGAGCCGATTATTTTTGGCCATATATATTTAAATATTTTGTTGAAGTGGTTAAGAAGTGTCACCCTTGCCAGGTGTTCACTCGGAAAATGTGTTCGCATCCATCCCCTCTTCACCCGGTCATTACCGTCGGTCCCTTCACCAAGTGGGGGGTGGACTTCATGGATTGCAACCCAACTTCGGCTTGGGGGAATCAAAATATTATTGTGGTCGTTAGATACTTTACTAAGTGGGCTGAAGTCATGCCTAAAATTGAATCCGACGGGAAGACTGTCGTTCGTAATCAAACAAATTATGGCCTGGTTCGGTATCTCGAGTGAGATTGTCACTAATCATGGCCAGGGGTGATTTTAAGGATGGAAATTTATTTTTAAATGTACAAACCTTGGCGAATCTTACTAATCATTCACATGCCAACTATAAATGTTTGGCGACATTTTTGTAAAAATATTCAAATTTCTAAGAATTTTATATAGTTTGTATAAAAGTTTGGCGATTTTTAAGTTAAAATAATTTTATCCTATAGAATTTGGGTGAATTATTTTTTAGAATAGCGAATTGGTTTTTGGGAAAAACCATGGAAAATTATCCCATGAGAGAAATTTAGCCCCTAAAATCATCCCCGAGATTCATGGTAGTCACTTTCATAATGAAATGATGGTAGAGATAGCATCCAACCTAGGGTTTAAGCATGGTCATTCTTCCCCTTACTACCCCTGGGAAAATGGATAGGTAGAGGCTGTTAACAAGTCTCTCAAGACCATTTTGCAAAAAATTGTCAACAAGAGTAAGTCTGAGTGACACATTATTCTATATCGCGCACTCTGGGCATACCGAACCTCGGTCAAGATTTCCACTAGATTTTTCCCTTTCTAGTTAGTACACGGTGTGGATTTGATATTACCTATTGAATGAGAGATCCCTTCTCTTAAGTTGGCAGTCGCGCTCCTACCTGACACTTACGATCTCGAGCGATGCCTTGTACACCTAGAGAGTCTTGACTAGCAGCGTCGAGACGCCTCTATGAATATTGAGGCGAACAAAGATGTGTCAAGGTCTAGTACAATAAGTTTTTCTATCCTCAATTGTACACTAAGGGTGACTTGGTCCTCTTATATAATCAAGCCAAATAACCCATGTGGCACAGTCCCTATATTGTGCGATGTGTCTTAGAAAAAGGAGCCTATGAGTTAGAATATTATGAAGGGAATATCTTGGCTGAGCCCAGGAATGGGCTCTACTTGAAAATATATTACGCTTGAGCCCCACACTTGGGCGTAACTCTTTGTATACTAATGTAATTTATTGTATATATATTTTCCCTTTATTTTTGTCTTTAACTTGCTTATCGATATTTCCTTTGGTTGACAAATGTCAACGGAGTCTTCAGTCTACTTAGGATTCGCAGAAGAAGCCAATCATCATACATAGAACTTGGATTCCACCTCTTGGGTGGTTTTCTCACCCGAGGGTCTACTGGTGTCTTCAGGTGGCATATGCCTAGAGCCATCCACGAATAATGTGGTCGAATATAGGATTGCTATAGAACTTTTGTGCGATGCTATCTCACATGGTATTCGCTCTTTAGAGGTTCTCCTGGATTCCTAGTTAGTAGTATGTTAGTTGAACAACAGCTACCACGTGTGTGATCCTACTTTAATCCATTGATTCCTACGGGTATGTCTCTTAGAACGACAATTTTATTTTATCACATACCTAGGAGTTCTAATTATGTATTCGATGCTTATGATAATTTCATTTTAGATTGGCATTTGTCACATAACTAAAGAAAATAAAACCATCTCATCAATATACACATTGTAATATAAGTAAAGCCGAATATCCTTGTTTTATATATATATATATAAATATGGTGTTTATAGTACAAAATTGGGGCTAACACCCTCAATACACATATACAACCGATAATACAAGATCCATGACATCTACACTTGTGGTGTCGGATGTGTGTCATGATAAAAAACTATAGAGTTTGTGAGACACCAAAAGAGTCACACCCAAGATCTGAGCACACCAACCACTTACCGCTGCATGGCCTCCGACAGGTCCTCTACCTGAACCATTAGAATCCTTTGAGTCAAATGAGACACGTTTCCCTAAATGTTTTGAAGGATTCTCTCTGCTTCTCCTCCCACCGCCTCATCTCCCCGGTGCCTCCGATGATGTCGTGGAAGCTCGTCCAGTCACCGTAGACCTACGTCTGTGTCACATAAGTGTCTAGTTAAGTAATTAAGAATCATCCCAAAATATTTTTGTTTTACTATAAAAAAATACACAAAAATGAAATATTTAAAAACATTGACATACCTATGTCCTTGTAGGTGGTCCCTGGTGGCAGTGGCATGTCAGGTTCCCCTCTAAAGTTGATCTCTACATAGGGGTAGTCATCCAGGGAAATGACCTATCACCTCCACCAGTAGAAGAAATCCTCGTTGCAGGGTGTGGGAACCATACCTCCCCCCTACCATCTCATTACCTCAGTCCATCGTGCCATGGCTAAATCACGAGGTCCTCTTGAAATGATATCAACTCTAGGTCCCAAACCTGGGACCTGCTCGAAGAAAAATCTACATAAGATAGAGGAAAAACCGAAGTTCCTCTTGTCAACCTATTTGCGCTCTGTCAACTGACTCTTCATATTAGCCAGTAGTGTGGTACACCAATCATATACAGTAGGTCTCAAGCACTCTACATAATAGAACATGAGAGGCCTCGATGCCTTGTGTAACGAAGTCGATCCTAAGATCCTAGTCAACACGAGGAGAACAATCTTGAGGCTGAGATTGTTTATTATTGGTTCCTTCTACATAGTGAGCGTCTATGTACTCCTCTATGTTCATTTCATTGCCAACTCCACAGGATTTGAGGTTCACCACCTCACCCCGATGCGATAACCCAATAAAAAAGTATATATCCTCGACTTAAATTCTCAATGGTTTCCCATTGAGGTTGAAGCTCTCATTGTCAGGATCCCAGTAATCCACAAGCAACTCAAGAAACCTCACCTGGGCCCTCATCCCTTTGATTGCCCAAAATTATACAAGCCACATCTTTTCAAGGCTATTTGGGCCCCCAGATCTCTTTCCACAGCAGCATCTACCTCCTCGTGCTCCCTTTCCCTCCATTCTAGCACCATCCTGCTAGATAAAAATCAATTTTTGAGTTAACAACCATAGAAAACATTGTTTACAGACTTGTACGTGGGTTTTTTCATTCACAGACATGTATAGGGCTAAGTACATGCATCCTGTATTTTATATAGTCGTGTATAATCTCATGTATACGCGACCCGATGAATGGAAACCTGCGTACACCAAAATACTCAATTTGTGCCCTAATTTACTCAAATTTTGAAACCTAATTTAAGAATATAATCCACTAGAAATGAAGAGGAGGGGAAGAGGAATTACCTAGTCCAGTCGTTTTTTGATTTCGTCACTCAACGCTCCCGCAATCACAAGTTGAAGATCTGAGGTATTTTATTCCAATTTTCAGTATTTGGGTAAAAATTCAAAATGACATAGTAAATTTTGGCTTTGTTACTATTTATAGTAGTTTTTACCCACTTTCTATAGTTTCGAGTCATTTGTTCTCCTAATGGAATAATACAATAGTGGATTGAGTTGGTTTTTGTAGTTCTCACCAGGGATTCTTGTTGATTTCAACGCTATGTTGACCGTTCATAACCATGGGCAGGTATTTTCACTACCCATCATATAGAATAGGTATCCATTCCACCATGTACTTTTGCATTGTCCTATAACTGTCACTTAAATGCCTTAGGTATGAACCCATTTGTTGCAACACAGAACCTTCCATATGCTATAAGACGTGTCATTGTTAAGTGGTAGAGACTTATTGAACATGGGTGCCCTAGTTAGATCCTCTCCTTCATTTGGTGCCCATGCAGAGATTTTTTCCATAGGACCGAGAGCTCCTTATAACTAATACATGACTTTATGCCGAGCCTCATTTATCACTCATAAACATGCTGCCCTATACCTAGAGGACTCCCAACCAAGTTTAATTTAAGCTCTTTTCCAACTTGTCTTCAAAAAGTGAAAAGATTGTCGAGTTAACTTGTCTCTTTCACACTCGTAAATTGGATTTGAAAGGATGTCTATTTGGTAAAAGTTTATCGCGTTTTCACACAAAGTAGACTAAGATCATGAAAAATGAAATTTTTTGGTGCTAAGTTGTGATTGCATCTCATGCCCTTGCTTGCAGTATTGACCCTATAGCCAGTTCTCACTTTGTGTTATAAACCGTTTTCCTCAACAATTTTTCATCCTCAACCAAGCAGAGCCTCATTTATATCCTTCAAAATTTGACACCCTATACCTAGGAGGGAACATTCCCTTGAGTGTCCATATCCCCCATGAATCTACTTGCATTGAACATAGGTATATTCCACTGCTAGAACTATTTTTGCTTACTTGCAACACTCGTTTCCTCCTTTGTATCATAACATTCATTTGACAATGAAAAAAAAAAAAAAAGACAGGCAGGTAGGGAGTATTATCTTATATTGGCAACATTTGTGTCACCTTTGAACAAAGAACAAAGTTATTGAGTCCATTTTTCATCATAATTTTGGGTTTAGCATGACCTTAGGAAGTTGAGATCGTTATAAAGAGTTTTCTCCATTGTCAGGTTACTCTTCCAGTCCCTATGGAGAATTTCATTGATGCCTCCTGCATCTCATGGTTTCATCATTGAGTCTATGCTTCCAGAGTCTTTCATATGTCTCATGCTCTTGTTCAAAGGAAGTCCATCAACTTGTGTCATCCATTTCTTAGAACTCTTGACTTTGCAAGTCGGCCATTCCCTCAGTTTGTCTTAGAATCACATGATGTTGTAGTCCGATTATGCAGTCTGGTCCTACTTTCATCATTGGTAGGTAACCTTGAACCCAACAATCAACATTTCATCATTGGTCGTTGACTGGGTGGTTTCCCTTGTGTTTGATGGAAATACATCTATTCACACATTGGGATTCATGCAATGTCTTTGATGTCATTAGCCTTATTGGTGGTTTCCTGACCTTTGTCAGCATTTTTCCTCATTGGATGCTATTCATAGGGTCTTTTTTGTGTACCTCTTGCACTTAGCACACACGAAATATGCACAGGGTGTTGGTTTGTGAACATGTTCTTTGTCCAATTTCTTCCAAATCATGAAGCTCATGCTTTGTACCTAATGTTGAATGATGAGAGATACATTAATTCTCTCCTTTCAGTGAGTCTCCTTCCATTGAATTCAACTCATATATTCTGGAAACGGGACCTAGAGTCCTATGAGTACCTTGAGTCTTGTAGTCATTAGTGGCAGGTTCTCTCACAATCAACAGTTGGGAATACATCAATGTCTCATGATTGATGGATTATTCAAGTGTTCAACCATGACTCCTTTATTCACATTTGTAGGAATGTACTCGATGCCTTGATACCTACTTTAATCATCGATAGGTTGTATCACGTTTGTTAACAATATGCCTCAATGAATGGTAATCAAATGATGTTTCATTATGTTCGACCTCAACTCCTTTATTCACATGATGTAGACTTGCACCTTTGGCAGAGTGTTTAGAAGACTTGAAGACATCAGTATGTGGTCACATCTTTCCTGAGCTGTTGCTTCCTTTTCATTGGACCAGTACCTATATGACTTCAGTGATCATGGGAGACCAGATTGTACTCCACTGTATACAAATATCTTCAGTTTGATTTTGAGACTAGTTTTATTGGGCTTTGTTCATGACTATGAAAGCCTATGGCATGTAATTGCATTTATATTTTCCTATTCATGGCCACAGATAGTTGTTTGGTATATTTTTCACATGGATTTGCAGTGTAATTCAAATTGGAAACCATGTATGCAAAGTCAATGCAGAATGTAATGAGCAACTAGTTCTTCTAGCTGGTTCCCCATCACTCCACTTCTGTGTTTTTATAATGTATTTGGCCATCGTAGATACTCCTCTAACCTCACACATTAGGGGGCATATGTTATAGAAAAATTCTCCTCACCCTATGCAATGTTGCATAGAGGGCCTTTTTCCATTTCCCTATGTAGACTTTTCATCCCTTTTTGCAAATACCAGAGCTAAAAATACATGTTTTCCACATGTACACACCTTTCCTACTATACAACATGCGTATAGACAGGCTGCACCACTACATCTCGCATACATCGGGATTTGTGCCCAAAAATGAAAAATGGTGTCGGGTTTCCATGTCACAACAAGAGATCAATGATCATTGGCCTTCCATATACTGGAAACATTCTGACTCGGCCCTTCAAGTTCCATTTGAAACCTATAAATGGGTCAATTCTGAGCTATGGGCAAGAGGAGAAAGAATTCAACTTTGAGAGAAAAGTTACACTCGAGAAATTATTCACTTCATATGGAGTCTACATCCCTTTGTCCTTTAAGTCTAAACATAGTGTTCACCCCCAAGCTCTTCCCCTTATTGATTGATAACTTTATTGTCTCTCTTCTATGAGCTTACCTTTGGTGGAGGATTAACGTGGTGAAGGCTCGTCTAGAAGGAACTTAGTTTCTCGGTTCTGAACCATGCCACACATAATTCTGTAACTTTTTCACTTCTGTTGATCATATATTAATAGAAATACTCTTTTCTTGTCCAATTGATATCTTGTAAATATTTGAATTATTATTCCATGGGCGTATTTGTTATGTATATTAATGGATTATGCTATTGAATGTGCTAACATAATATACTATCACCATATGCTTTATTTTCTTGGTTGTTGAGGAATAGTTGCAGGTATATTGCTTTGGGTCAAGTTCTCAATGGTGGACTTCATCAAAAGTCTGGACGAGGTAGGAATTTTATCTTGTCTTGATAACATATTTGTTTATAGAGCATACTTGAGAATATAGTTGATTTCTGGAGTCATTTTCGTCTGTTGTGGTTTTTTCTAGCCATAGAGAGATTTTCCTCGTAACATGAAGTTGAAAGGTGGTTGTTCCAATGTATTAACAAGAATTATGACATCAATGATATGTTGCACCAATTTGGTATTGACCTAAGAGAAATAGAGAATTATCCATTTGAGATAAATACCGAACATGAGATCACAGTGGCCCCAATGAGGGAATACATAGAAGAGTGGATAATAAAATCCCTAATCAATATCACCGAGACAGATCAACATGAAGCAATTACAAAACTTGTGCCACCTCTAGAAGACTATCCATCTACAAAATAAGTATCAACAAGAAAGAAACAAGTTCAGAATATTTCCATCATAGTGAGTCAAGTAGCAACCCTAATCTCGTCCTTGCCATATTTTCTTCTATTGTCATTTGTAATATTGCCTTCCAATTCCTAGTAATTTCTAAAACCTAAGGTTGACCCTTGACTCCTTTTCTTGTGTCTTCTAGGTCTTTTTCATTTCATGTTCCAAGGGAGCCCCATCCCAATCCTATTTGAAGGAGAAACAAAATATTTTGTTTTTAATCCAAGATGATACTATTTATTTATTGAAATAAATCTATTATTTTTTAAGGTTCCTAGAGAACTAATTTTGGACATAACATTATTGATATCTAAAGACTTTGACTTTAAGAATGATATTTCAGATGTATGTCTATCAAAATCTTATTTGCGTTTAATGAAATGATCATTTAAATTTCTCAGCCATATGTGGTACATACATTCTTTTCCCTTTCATTGAATATTGTGTTCAATTTTGATGAATATTTTGATGGAAATGTCATCTTATTTTACTGCATACTCTTTTGGTTTATAATCTTATAACATATTGCAAATATTTACTTTCTACAAAATACCTTTTTCTTTCTCAGGTATTCTTTTCATTTGAATAATTTATTTCAAGAATAAGCCTGGTCCTTTCTCAGACATTTTATTTGTTTTTGTATGTATTTGAAATAGAGGAGTACCACCTCTTCAAACAAGCAAGGGGATTTAACCTTGTGAGGCTGACTAAAAATTGTAAAATAGTATTTCTAATTAACAATGGGTTCCCTGTTCCAAACAATTTGAGGTCTAATTGGGACCCTTCATTGGGGAGAAACCCTGATGTTGAATATAGAGTATTTCCCCTGGACAAATTTATTGGTGTTAAAAGGAAGGTTGGACAACAAGCTGACCCATGTTGGGTAATTATTAAAAATGCTTTAAGAACCCATGGCTCCTCTTCATACCTCTATATGGCATCATGATTTTCATCTTCCAATACCATTACTTGTTATTCCAAATAACACAATAGATATCTTGTCAGAAGTTAAATTTGATGGTGAAGGGAAAATTGTTAAGTACCAAAGGCTTGACTAAAAAAATACCACAATATATCCACACAAAAAATATATAAGAACTACACTTTATTATAATAAAACCCTTGAGGTAGGTTAACACCATATAATGGATCATATTTTGGAAGGGATCCTCTCTTGTTCACTTGCCTTTTCAAGGGGGAAAGCTCCTAATGAGCTACACTCTCCAAATACATGAATTATTCTTCACACCCCATTACATTGATTGAATCCTTTTATATAGTTCCACCAACCCCCTAAGAACATTATAGAGGAGAAACCTTCCAAAAGTAGAACCTTCTAGTAAGTCGTATTACATTTATTATATCTAACTAGCATAGTGGGCCTTATTTATAATATAGTGGATCTAGTCCACCTTACATTGAATGTCCTCCACTATTATTATTGTGGGCCCTCGCATCCCCCCACTACATCTATAGCTACACTATACTCCATCCTCTTTGTGAAATCATTGTCCTCAAAACTTGTTATGAGGGTGTACAACCATATAGTAGGGTCCCATGGATAAGTGTGGACCATAGTGCTAAAGTAGACTAGAAAACCAGGGTCCCGTGTAGAAATGAAAGCCACCATGTTGAAGTAGTCCAACCTCCATTGTAAACCTGAGTCACATGTATAAGTTCTCATGTGAACTCCATGCAGAATATATGAAAACCCAATAACCAACTGAAAATGATTCTTCAAAGACTAACACGTGTCATGTGGATTCAAATAAGAAGATCCATCCACATAGTGGGAAAGGGTCAAAGCAGAGCTTGGAAGGACCAATACCACTGTAGAATATGCAGGATGGAAACTAGTAGTCATAAAAGGCTCCTGATTTTTCACATTGATTTTATCTACATAAGGTGGAGTAGAGTCATCATATCAAATTGGAAGTGGTTTTCATCCTAGAAATGACAACTATCCATATACTAATCCTCACAATCAGACTCTAAATCATACCAGACATATCGTTCTTGATCATAGTTGTCCTTGACACAAGGGTACGAGTTCTAAACAATAAAGAGGTCATTATATGTAGCATATTTCTTTTGAATATCATGGAGAACTTTTAAGATCTTGATCCTAGCTTCACATTGCATGTCAAGATGGGTTTGAAAGTGAAATTTTGTAGAGACTGTAGCACATGACATATTGATTGGAAGCATATAATATATCAAATGAAAGATCTAAAAATCCTCTATTCAATGGAACTGATGTAGTATCAATTTGAGCACCCTGTGAGAAGCTATAAGATCTGTAGTTCCACCATTTTCATGAAGGCCCTAAAAAAATGGTTTATTTTAAATCAGTGATATATTTACTTCCAAATCTCCAATTTAGACAATTTGTTTTTTGAAATTAGGTAAAGTTTTGAGAGAAACTCATATATGTAACTTTTTTTGAGAAAATTTGGCCCCAATTGCTACATAAATTAGAAAAATCCTGCGGCCATTTGCGGAAAAACCTTGAAAATTAGTAGATTTTAAAATGTTGAAAAATTCATTTCCCGGACTCCGATTCAAAAGATTTTTTTTTTTAATTGATTGTTTTTCCAAGAGGAAATCAGATCTACAGCCAATTTTTAATTTTTTTTTAAGAACCAAATATGATGTTGGAGTTACTTCACACACACCCAGGATTTCTTTTTCCTAGGGTTTTCCCTATGTTTATCAGTCATTATTCAATTTCCTATATTTTAGGAAGAATATTCCTCTAGGGAGAGTATTCTCTTCAGTTTTCACTTCAGCCTGATTAGTTGAGTGGATCCTAGATGCTACATTGGGATTATCACCATGCAACATTGGGATCATCACCAACTAATGCACATTTTCCTTGGGATCATCACCAGACTAGCACATTACCCATGATTCCCTGATCTCCTTCTCACTTCACTCTATTTCAGTCAGTTAACTGAAGACTGATAGACTAGTTAACTCCGCTAGGTGGACGTTCACTCCTGTAACTGCACGAGAGACTAGACTAGGTGGCAGTTTACTCCCGTAACTGCTAGTGTGTGTCTAGATCACTCTATACCACCACTATGGCACATTGTTTTCTCCTCCAGTGCTCATTGGTTGAGTTATACAAAGTATATCATGTGTAAATTATCATTCATTCATTTGGTTAATGATCATTCTTCTATTCTTTCTCTCATGCTTGTCTTGCTCATATTTTCTCTGCAACTGTGTATGTCAATTCCTAGCTAGATATATTATATGCAGGTTCAACACATTTGCATGGTATTAGAGCCGACAAACTACCATGGAAAATACACACCAATTTTTTTTTGCAGGTACTGAAGATTGAAGACAACGAAAAAATGGAATTTTCAAAATAATTCATTCTTACACCTTACAATTTCTTTATATGGAAGGAGAAGATGATAATGCACCTTCAAAGCAGAGGATTGTATAGGTTAACCATGAAAACAGAGACAAAACCAACATCATCCATAGAAAAATCCAAGTATCTAAATTGAATGGATGAAGCATTCAACACAATTTGCAGTCTCGTTTCTCTTGAACTCCTCTTTCACATATCCTCCTGTAAAACCCCCAATGAAGCCCGGACCATGTTGGAAGGGATTTTTGGAAAACAGGATGACATGAGGACACAAGAGAAAAGAAATATCATCATGGGAAAAATAAAGGCCCAATGGATCAAGAACTTATTGTGCAATATGGAAATGATCATCAATATTAGAAATCTAAAGATAAATAAAAAATGAAAGAACATGCAAATCCAAAGAAGGAAGGGTACTCAAAACCCTTCAACGATGCCTCTGGATCCAAAGGTGGAAAGGGAAGCAAAGGGGTGAAATGCACTTTCTTCCATAAAGGTTTCCATCTAGAATCAACATGTATGCAGAAACAGATAGATCTAATTACCCAAATGCTTCAATAAAAAAACCTTGGAGATCGCATCCCCAAGGATGTCAAGAAGAAGAATCCAGAAGATCAGAATCCCAAGAAAGGAAATTCTAGCCATGCTTTGATTTCCATCAACCCCTGTTTCGATGCTTGGATCATATATTCAGGAGCATAGCACCACATGGATACCAAAAAAGAGGTATATTATTCATTGGATGCATGCAAAATTCCTCCTATTCTGATGGGGGAAAACTCTCTAGTTGAGGTCACCGATAAAAGAAGGATTGAAATCACAAACAAAATCTTCAAGAATGTGTTGCACATTCCCAAACTTTCCATCAATATTATCTCCATGTATCAGATGACTAACTCCAATACTAGAAAGAGAGTCATATTCACACTTGATGCAGTGGATATCTATGACATGCAAACAAATTCCAGGGTTGCTATCAGTGAGGTAAATCATCAATCTAGACTCTACACATTTTCTAAATTTATTGAACCAGATTCTGCATTACTACCTACCCATGATGATGAAACAAGTAGGATATGGCACAAAATATTTGTGCATTTAAATTTAAGATATATACAACAACTTAGAAAGAAGGGAATGATTGGTGGTCTACCCAACATCCACTTCTCCAAAGGAATTTGTGAGGGGTGAGTTCTTGGAAAACAACCTTAAGAGAAATTTGACAAAGGAAAGACTTAGAAAACTTCCTCTTATTTAGATCCAATCCATAGTGACCTCATGGGCCCTTTTTCACATCCACCAATCAACAAAGAAAGGTATGTGGTCATTTGTTTTGTTGATTTCTCACTCTTCACATGGAAATTCTTTCTTAGGAAAAAATCATAGGTCTTTGAACACCTCAAAGATTTCAAAGCCCTTGTTGAGACACAATCAAGAAAAAAAATCAAAATACTCCAAACTGATAATGAGGGAGAATATTTCAACCATGAGATCTAGAATCTTTGTCATGAGGCAAGGATTCAGTTGCAACACATGGTTCCCTATACTCCGCAACAAAACATAGTTGTTGAGCGGAAAAATAGATCTCTAAAAGAGATGGCATCTTGCATGCTACATGCAAAGTCATTTTCACAGAGATTATGGGCCGAAGCACTTAATCGTACAACCTACATCCAAAACAGATATCCCCATAGATATTTCAAGGATAAGGCCCCCTACGAGGCTTGGAGTGACCTCAAACCAGAAATGACCCACTTTCATACTTTTGGTTCACTTGCATGGGCCCATATTCCCTGTGAAAAGAGGAAGGCACTTGATCCACAGAGCATAGAGTGTATCTTTGTTGGATACCCTGATGGTGTGAAGGGATATAGACTTATCAATCTTTCCTTGGACTGACTCATCATTAAGCAAAGTTTCCAATTCAAGGAAAGTGTCTCGCATGTACCTCAACAGTTGCATGCAGACACCTTTGTTCTTCAACTTGTCAGAGATGATGAGCATGGACATGTTGACTCTTCTTCAGATGAGATTTCTAACTCATAGGATTCAAATGATCTAGATACAGAGTCTATATATTCAGATGCAGAGTCAGTGCATGCATATGTAGATAGAGAGCCAAAACCGAGGCCCAAGTGGGCTAAGACTATTCTTCAAGATGCAGGGGATCTTTTTGGGGATCCAACTGATACTTTGAGGAATTGATCTAATTTCGAGGAGCCTCCTCTTGCACTCACTACCAATGAACCATTTCCACCCAGGAATATTTTCTTGGTTTATTCTTCAGATCCATAGTATTATGGTGAGGCTGCTAGAAATCCATTTTGGGAATCCGCCATGTAAGAGGAGTACAAATCCCTCCTAGAGAACAAGACTTAGAATCTAGTTCCCCTTCTTTTTGGAAGGAAACTTATCAGGTTTCGATGGGCATACAAGACCAAGAGCGCAACGGATGGATAGATTAGCATATACAAAGCCAAGCTAGTTTCCAAAGGCTTTCAGTAGGTGCATGTAATTGACTATGATGAGACCTTTGCTCCAATAGGGAAGATGGATTCCATAAGTTTGGAACTTGCCATTGCGACAACCAAGGGATGGGAAGTCCATCAGATGGACATGAAGAATTCATTTCTTCATGATGATCTCTTTGAGGAGATCTATATGGAGTAGCCTCAGGGATTTATGTAGGATTCATCTTTGGACTGTTGACTAAACAAGTCTCTTTATGGCCTCAAGCAGGCTCTGAGGGCATGGTATGCCAAGATGGAATCCTACCTGTTGTCACAAAACTTTGTACATTGTAAATAAGACCTGAATATTTACATTCTCAAGACGACTGATTCACTTATAATCCTAGTTATGTATGTTCATGATTTGATGATCACCGGTTACTTCAGTGATTGTTGTAGTCAAGAGGATTCTACATGACATATTCTTGATGACAGACATGGGTCCACTACATTTCTTCCTTGGACTCAATATCAGTCAGGATGCATCAGACATCAAACTATCTCAGGCCAAGTATGGATGAGATCTCCTTGAGAGATTTCACATGATAGACTGCAAGTCTTCCCTGACTCCTTTCCTATCAGGAGTCAGACTTGAGGGTGGCGGAGACACTCCACTGGTTGAAAACACATTGTACAAACAACTAGTGGGGAGCTTGTTGTATCTCACACACTCCATAATAGACCTCTCCTATGCAGTTGGAGTAGTCTCCGGGTTCATGTAGGAGTTGCATGAACTACATTGGAAGGATGCAAAGTGTATCCTTCGATACGTATAGGGAATCATCACCTTTGGGATTCACCATTCAACAGACTCTTCACTAGACCTCATCAGGTTCACTGATTATGATTGGGAGGGTGATAAAATTTATCACAAGTCCACATCTAGTTACTCACTCAGTCTTGGTTCCATGCCTATCTCTTGGTCGAGCAAGAAGCAGGCTATTATTTCTCTATCTTTAGCTGAGGTAGAGTACAGAGCATTAGTTAGCATAACCATTCAGGATATGTGGCTACAACATTTTCTCACTGTGTTGGGCATTTAGTTTCATAGGTCGATCGTCATCTGGTGTGACAACCAGAGCACTCTGAAGTTCTACAAAGATCTAAAATGAAGCATACAGAGAACATCAAGATCCACATGCACTACATACGAGACTTATCATATAAGGGGGTCATCGACCTGCATTTTTCTCCTTCAGCAGAAAAGATTTCATACATCTTCACCAAGACCTTCACTGAGCAGAAGTTCCATTCTCTGTGAAGTCATCTTGGAGTGAAGGACACAGTTGCCTAGCAACTATCAATTCTTCTTTTTACATACATTGTACTTTGAGGGGGGGGGGTTTCCCATGAGGTTTTCCCTCTTTCCTCACTTTATTTCAGTGTATCTTTTGTATTTGGGTACCTAACATGGCCTCGTTTCCAAGACCTATTCTTTATTTTCACCATAGTGATGTTCATGGGGTGTGTTGGAGTAACTTCACACACACCTAGGATTTCTTTTTCCTAAGGTTTTTCTTATATTTATTAGTCATTATTCAGACTCCTATATTTTAGGAAGAATATTCTCTTCAGTTTTCACTTCAGTTTGATTAGTTGAGTGGAGTCTAGATGCTACATTGGGATTATCACGATGCAACATTGGGATCATCACCAAATAATGCACATTTTCCTTGGGATCATCACCAGACTAGCACATTACCCATTATTTTGTGATCTCCTCCTCACTTCACTCTGCTTCAGTCAATTAACTGAATATTAATAGACTAGTTAACTCAGTTAGGTGGTAGTTTACTCTCGTAAATGTCCGAGAAACTAGACTAGGTGGAAGTTTACTCCTGTAACTGTTGGTGTGTGTACAGATCACTATAGACCACCACTATGGTGCATTGGATTCTCCTCCAATGCGCATTGGTTGATTTATACAGAGCATATCATGTGTAAATTATCATTCATTCATTTGGTTAATGAGAATTCTTCTATTCTTTCTCTCCTACTTCTGTTTTATCATATTTTCTCTGCAACTATGTATGCCAATTCCCATATAGATCTATTTTGTGCAGGTTCAACACATTTACATATAAAAATAGCATAAAAACCTGATAATAAGTACTCCACGCGTTGACAAAGAGATAAGTTAGTATAATAAGCCTCTTTGAGGGGGAAACCTCCTTATACATCAAAAGAATTCACCAATACAAGATGATTGCAAATCAAAATGTCTCCTTGGTATATATAGAATACTACGAGGTACAATTACAACTAATGGACCCAAGCTGACATAAATAAAATAACAATACTAGTGTAATATGCCCCAATTAAGGGGTAATGTGCCATGATTTATGGCTTAACATGCCCCTCCCCTTCATAAATTTGTTTTCCTCAACGCTTGATTAGTTCGGGATGCTTCTATATAAAAGACTCATCTTCCCACGTGGAATATTCAATAGGTAGTTTCTTCCACTTAATGAGATACTCTGAAATTGATCTATTCCTCAGCTGGCAAATTCTTGTGTCAATGATAGATTCAGGTTCCAATATGATTTTTCCTTCATCGTCAAGTTCTAAAAATATAGTTTGAAATGGGATCTTGTCACCTACAACCTTCTTTAAGCATGAAACATGGAAAACTGAGTGTACTCGTGAAGATGCAGAAAGATCCAATTTTTATGCCATAGTACCAATATTTTACAACACATTATAAGGGCCATAGTAGTTCGATGATAATTTATTATCCTTCTTAGCTTTCTTGAGGGACATATGTTTGTATGGTTGTAATCTTAAAAATACCCAATCCCCTACTTCAAAACTTTTTTCACTACGGTGTTGATTTTCTTTTTACTTCATGTGATTTTATGTCATGGTCAAGTTGTCCTTTAAGAGTTGGATAACTTGTTTTTGATGCTTGATGTAATATTCCATTGCTTGAACCTTAGATTTTTCTTTTAGAGAAGAAGTGATGGACATTGGGTGATATCCATAAAGTGTCATAAATGGTGTCATTTTTGTTGCAGTATGAAAGGAAGTGTTATACCACCATTCTGCCAAGGGTCACCACTTGAACCATTGTGAGTTTTTATCATAGACAAAGAAACAAAGGTATCCTTCAATAAATTTGTTCACTATCTCAGTTTTTCCATCAGATTGAGGATGATAAGATGAGCTATAAGCCAATTGAGTACCCAAACAAGAATATGATTTTGTCTTAAAATGTATAGTGAAGATGGGATCTCTGTCACTTACAATAATATTTGGGCTTCCATGTGGATTTTGAACCATCTCCAAGAATGTAGTAGAAACTGTATTGGATTTGATGTTGGTTGTGGAGCCTGATTATCTTCCTGATTCAGAGGTCTTTTACTTTCAGCCATGTTTATAACCCATGAAGTATTTACACCCCAAAAGTATGTACACTCTTCCATGCAGGGGAGTGCAGAGGGGGAGTACCCCCTCTGCAAGGTTCGGAGGGGCTATCCTCCAGGTTGGGGGGTCTGGGGGAAAACAGGTCCCCAACGAGGGTTCGGGGGAAAAGCCCCCGAAGAAAAAATTTCCTTGTAAAAGTATATTGTAATTTCATTATAAATCTGGACCGTTCATTATAAGGTCGTAGATCTAACGATAGAGATTATGTTAGGGTTTTTTTCCCTAGAAGGAAACCCTCTTTTTATGAGGGAAATGTATTGCGGCTATGGTTGATGGAGAATAATGTATTCTGAGAGAGGATACTTGAGAGAAAGAAGAGGAAGTTACAACGGATTTTGTTGTAGGTTGTATCCCTTCATTTGCTAGATAATAATAAAGGAAGGACCTGACAATTTCTCTAGTGGACGTAGCCCACACTAGGTGAACCACGTAAATCTATGTCTCTCTTGTATTGTGTATCTTTTGTGTTTTGTTTCCGCATTTATTTTATTTTATTGCTCCGTGGTCCTATTTTTCTAACAATTGGTATCAGAGTGAAAGGTAACTCACAGGAAAAGAGGGTTCCTGGTTCGAGTGGGAGTAATGTTGGAAGATGGAAAGTTTAGGGTCGAGAAACTTAACGACGAAAACTACTAGTTATGGAAGATGAAGATGGAAGATTATTTGTATTAGAAGGATCTATTCTTACCATTGGGTGGAGTAGCAAAGAAGCCGACGGCCATGAAGGACGAAGAATGGGAGATTCTTGACAGGAAGGCTCTAGGAACGATACAGTTGAGCCTAGCAGCGTCGGTGGCTTTCAATATTTCCAAAGAAAAGACAACGAAGGGTTTGATGGATGCATTGGCCAAATTGTATGAAAAACCCTCGACGTCCAATAAGGTATTTC
>JZKD02S1674339.1:127787-170605 GCA_000966675.3 Picea glauca | reverse complement strand
GGGGTCCGAGCATGGCTGAAACAAACCATTGAATCAGGAAGATAATCAAGCTCCAAAACCAACACCTCCTTTCCCCCAAAAAAAAATTTGGATGGTTTGGCATATAGATGTTTCTCCTTTAGGATATTTAGCACCCTTTCAACATGTTGAACTTGATCTTCCCAAGACTTGTTATATATTAGTGTATCATAAAAAAATACTAGCACAAATTTTTGAAGGAAGGGATTGAAAATGGAATTCATTAACCCTTGGAATGTGGAAGGTGCATTCGTAAGACCAAAAGGCATGACCAAAAATTCATAATGGCCTTCATGAGTTCTAAATGATATTTTTGGGATATCTTCTTCCTTCATTCTAATATGATGATACCCTGAACATAGATCCAAATTTTTGAAGTAGATTGCTCATTGTAGTTCATCCATCAGTTCATCAATGACAAGAATGGGAAAATTATATTTAATGGTGATCATGTTGAGCTCTCTATAATCTAGACACATATGCCATGATCCCTCTTTCTTGAGTACCATCACCACCGGTGCATAATAAGAACTTTGGCTAGGTTTAATATTGTCATCATCTAACATTTCTTCAACCATACGCTCAATTTCACTCTTCTGGGCATAAGGGTATCTGTAAGGCCTGATGGTAGGAGGAAAATTCCCATGAATTAAGTGAGTAGCATGATCATGATCACCAGTGGGTGGAAGAACTCCAAGAATATGTTCAAATACTTTGGAATGATTATCAATTATCCCTTGGAGATCTAGGGGAATAGATGGCTTAGATGTTTGAACATATAGTGAGAATAGTTGTACAATTACACCCTGATGCTCATTTCTCAATAGTTTTTTCATGCCATTATAGATTACCACCTTACTGGGTTTCCCTGTGATAACCCTTAACTCAAATTCCTTTCCTTCCAATGAAAATTTCATGAAAAGTTCTTGAAAATTAAAATCCATTGCTCCCAATGATTGTAACCATTGGGCCCCTAGTACAACATCAACACCACCCATGGGTATAGAAATCATTGGACTATTCATTACATATTCCCCCATAGTAATATTGATATTATGGAATTTTCTCGAGCAATTGATAGTTCCTCCATTTGCAATCATTACTTGAAACTATGGCATTGGATATACAAAGCAATTGAGAGCCTTGGATAATTTAGAGTGAATGAAATTATGAGTACTACCATAATCAATTAGAAATATTACCTTTTTTCTTTTTGATATATCCTTTGATCATGAGGGTTTCAGGAGTGCTAATTCCATCCAATGCATGCATGATATGGTGGGAGTCATCTATTCAGAAGAAATATTTTCTACATCTTCATCTTGAGATGGTTCTTGTTCTTGTTCTTCTTCTTCTTCAAAATCTATATAGAATAATTTCTTCTCACCACATTTATGTCCCTTATTGTACTTTCTATCACAATTAAAGCATAAACCTTTTTCTTTTCTTTCCTCCAATTGTTGAGTTTTCAACCTTGTAGGTTGAGTTGGTTTAGGAGAAGGACCATTATTGTCTTGATAAATGTTAGGGGTGGTCCTTATAGTATCTATAGCCATATTTTTACTTTCAACATTTCTCACCACCTTGAACACATTCTCCAATGATTTGGGTTCCCACAAGAGAACCTCATGTTGAATGTTATCCTCATGGATGATTTTAGGGACTGAATTTCACAAATGGGCTAATTTTCCATGGTTTTCCCCCCAAAACAATTTGCCAATTTCCATTCCATTTTTTCTAAAAATGATTCGCCCAAATTCCATAGAACAAAATTATTTTACCTTAAAAATTGCCAAAATTTTATAGAAACTATATAAAATCCTTAGAGATTTGAATATTTTTACAAAACTATCGCCAAACATTTTACATTTTGCATATTAAGGACTCGTAAGATTAGCCCATGTTTCTACATTTTAATATATATTTCCATCCTTAAAATTATCCCTAGTTATCCTTTAAAGTTTCCATGAAGACATCAATCAGGTGCTCATCTGGAATATCCGTTACCTTTATATTCAATCTTTGGAATTTCTCAATGTGCTCCGCAACTGAACCTTTTTTCTTGATATTTATCAATTGGCTGAAGAATTTATTGCTCCTTGTATCCTCATAGTGTGCTATCATTTCTTCCATGAATGATTTGCGATAACAAAGCCATCAATACTACAAAAACTAATTAGGTTCTAAATATAAGGACGCAATTTGTACCTTTTGTGTGTGAGACACATCATGTAGATCAAAGAACTTCTCCATCTAAAGTATCCATGTGATTGGATCCTTTCCATCAAACTTCCTCATATTGATCTTAGGAAAGTGGCTGGTCTTCAACCCAAAGATGGAGTTTATCCAGTCTTGATTCATCTTCCTTGTGTCCTCATCATGAATTTCATGGGATACATTGTCACTTTCAGGTGTCCTATCTAGTATCATTTTTTTCAAACCTTCCATGGTCTCCCCTTTTAAGCCATCCATCTTAGTATCCATCATCTCTTCCATCTTAGCTTCAGTGGAATCCATCATCCTTTGTAGCTCATATTTTGTTACTACCTTCTTTTGTAAATCATCTATGCCCTTGTGCTTTTATTCACCTTCATCAAGAGTCCAAGTAGGATTGTTTGAGGGATTATTTGGTGTAGAAGTTCCCTTTTTGGTGGCATGTTGGCCAAGTATCACTGCAAGGTAGGAATTCCTAATTAGCTTAGGCAGAGGTCCTCACATATAAGCAAGTGTCAAGTGCTATAAATATTTGATATATGTGTGGGGTCCAACAATAGTACTCGGCCCAATATCTTATGGAACTAACTAAGGAGTCTTGACCATTCCCTTATCCATACTATCCGACTACCCATGCACTAGAGAGTGATCTCCCCGAGTGTTGTTCTCGGTGTACTATAGAAACAAGAAAAATAAATGGTTTACTTGGTTGGTCTCAGGATTCTAAGGTGTCTCCCAATATACGCCAGGTATGCGGGATCTCAAGTCTGTAGTATTGATGTCTAATGCAAAACAGTTCAAAAGGGGCCTTCCGATCTACTCTAGGTACATGGAAGAATTGCATTGTCCTCGGTTTGTAGCGCTAAAACGTAATGACAACTCTTAAGTTTAGAGACATTGAAATACATCTATACATAAAAAAAACTTAATATTCTCCCAAACGCATGTGATACTTCTTTTATCCCACTTTATTCCACTTTTTGATTCACCCTAATTGGATCTTCTAGTCAAAAATATCCAAATTTCCAAAAATCAAAACGTACATTTTAAAACCCTGATTTGGAGACTATTCTTCTTAACTCTTCAATTTCATCCCTTGAGTATAAAATTTTGGCCTTAGGTAGCCTGATGTGTCTTCTTTTCAATCCCATAGGTTAGACCAAGATGGGATTCTCCAAGCGAATATTATGATAACATTCCCAAGATACGTTTATTTTTTCCCTTTCAAGAGAGCGAACTTATACAACTTGTCATGTGTCATTGTATTCACTTAAGAAATTGAAATTTTTACCATTAAAACTCCGGCCTATACCATAAATAATGCAACATGTATCACTCAATTTGGAGGTCTATAGCTTCAGATATAACAATTTCCCCAAGAACACCTATTTTAGACTGAAATTTGGACTAGCCAAAAACCCCAATTTCCTTAGAGGATATCGTTTAGAGTGAAATGAATAAAGGGATGAAATTTGTATAGAAGATAATTCACTATTCTGCCTTCATAGTGTAAAAATTTTAGAACCTGAAACCAAGCCAAAAAAAAATTGGAGTGAAAATTGCAAGAAGGCATGTTTCATACTAGTTTCAAGACTACTTAAAAACCCTAACTTGAACAAAATTCATATCCAAAAATATAGTGAACCAAGCTATTAAATTTTCACATAAGTTATCTCGATATGTCTCCTCTACACCATATAAATTCAAAATTCTGACACCTTCTAGAAAAAAAAATATAGTGAAAAATCTAAGAAGACGTTTTTTAAGAAGCCAGTCCCAAGGATTGTCTAGCTCTGATACCAAATGTTAAGAACCAAGTATCAAAATAGCATAAAAACATCAAAATATGTACTCCACTCCTTGACAAAGAGATAAATTCAGATAATAAGCCTCTTCAAGGGGGAAACCTCCTTATACATCACAATAATTCACCAATACAAGATGATTCCAAATGAAAAGGTCTCCTTGGTATATATAGGAGACTAAGAGGTACAATTACAACTAATGAATCCAAGATGACATAAATAAAATAAAAATACTAATATAATATTCCCCAATTAAGGGGTAATGTTCCATGATTTATGGCTTAACATGCCACTCCCCTTCAAAAACGTGTTGTCCTCAATGCTTGAGTAGTTTGGATGCTTCTGTATAAAAGGCTCATCTTCCCACATGGAATCTTCAGCAGATAGTTTCTTCCACTTATTAAATGAGATACTTTGAAATTGATCTATTCCTCAGCTGGCGAATTTAGGGTTTAACAAAATTCTGCACCAGAAATACATGAATGATCCAAAGTGTCACGACCCTCTTTTTCTTCTTAGAAGTTTTTTTGAAATAAAAAATATTTTCCCACAATGTATGCCAAGGAAAGTGCTCTAATAAAAATTGTTAAGTACCTGAATAGATCTGAAAATATATCTCAAAATAAACCCAAAATATCAACAAGAATAAACCAAACCATTCACCAATATATTCAACACAAGAATGTAGACAAAACCCATGAGGTAGGGTAACACCATATATTAATCCTTATGGAAGGATAAAAATCCTCAAGCAATCCTTGCTTGATACTGTTAGCACATAGAATTGTAGTCCAATAGTCTCCTTGAAGTGCACCATTGATTTTGAGTTTGGCATTGCGAACTGGTTGAAGAGGAGCATTGGGGGTTGGTTAGCTTGCAAACATATCTATTCACATTCATAGACATCAACATCAAGCCCAAGGTTTCTAGGCAATCCATGAGGTTTTTCATACCATTTTAAAGGCTTAAAGAAGGGTTTTTTTTATGTTTTGTCACATGCGATGTGAAATGAGACAAGGGCAGTGCGAACTCATTTCATATAGTAGATGCCTCTAAATATTTGATTGTAACTATAAAAAGGTTATGTGGGTTTCTCTGAAAGTTTTTATGGAGGATAATGATATCCTTTTTGACTTGCTAACCAAATTTCAGCTTGACCCAGTTTGGCATTTGAGAGATACAATTAAAACACCAGTGCGCCGCAAATTGGCACTTCAAACTATCTGTTTTGCATAGTTGTTGGATACTCGCCTTGTTTGAAGGTTGCTACCTATCAAGTAGGGTTCGGACAACTTATTAAATATTATTTATATGCCAAGGGACACATGCACCTATTTTTTAGCTCCATTAAATACCTCATGCAGTGAGTTGGAAACAATTTATTAATGACTTCCAACAACTTCCTGAAAATTAGCAATTCATTGGATTCTTGTCTCTTTGATTGTTGCCACCTATCTCCAAGGTCTAGAATCCTATGAAAGAGGGGGAATTCAAATTGTAAATATGTCATTGATAGCCTAGGATATGAGAGAGGAAATGGAAATCATTGAGGGGGTTCAGATGGTTAATGTAAGACTCTTTTTCGTGATGTACTGAAGTAACATAGCCAACTCTAGATTTTTATGTATCAAATTTGAGAATTTTTGTCTAATAGAAGTCAGTTTCTTTCCTTCCATCTTGTTTCTCTCTTACTCTAAAATTTACTGTCATTGAATGCTTCAATTAATATTTTATAGTTGTATTACAATGGAGGTTTGATTGTTATGTTGTTATAGTTGTTCTCAAAGTTTAATATTTGATTAAAGCAGTTCTTGTGTCTAAGGATTTTTCTTCATTAGTTTGCTAGTAATGCATGATGCTAATAGTAAACTTACTTCATCTTTCTCACTAAAGTCTTCCTTATATCCACATTACTCTTAAAAACCCTGATCTAAGTTAGACTTTTGCTGATACATATTAGCTAGAAGTCTCTGTGATTTACATTGCTGGGCTAGACTTTATCCATTTTGCACTTTATATTAAAACTTACCTTACAAGCCTATTGATGGGTACTAAGGTTTCACTTCAGCATTCAAAGTGTAACTTTCAGTGCTAACATTCTTGGCGCCGTTGTTGAGGACGAGTTGAATATTTTCCCTGGGAGGAACAACAAAGATTACAACCAATTCTTGATGGTGAACAAGGATTAGAAACATAAAATATTGCATATTTCACCTGGCGATTACACTCTATGAAGAACCAAAATGTCAAAGGCCATGGAGGATATCTTGGCAAGGATATTTTCTCCTCTAAATTTTTCAGCCATCTCTGGTTTTCCAAATCTAGTGCCTCATCTATTAGAATGGGGAGATTTACTGCCTACCTTCAGAGAAGAAAAGGATGATGATCCATGTGTAAAATTGAAGAGAATAGAATATTCTGGGAAGAAATAAGAAACCCTAATTAGTTGGCTAATAACCATATAAGACAAGTCAGCTCAAGAGGATAACTTATATTAGGTTATTAGCCTCCTTAAGAAGAAGTTGGCTAAAGGAAATATTATATACTAAGTAAATAGGCACCCCGAATGAGAAGTCGGCCTAGGCATTTTTCCAGATTTAGTATAAATAGAGGAGGCCAGTCTTCATTCCGGTAGGCATTATCAGAACTGCAGTAACACACTTGTGTGCAAGTTCTGGAGAAGTTGTTGCCGCTAGTCTATAGTCTTGATCTTCTCTGGGTTTGGAATTTCTGATCATATTTTATTATTCTTTCTTGGTGTGTTATCCTTGAAGAGAGGTACACTATCTTGTTTGGCTATCTAGCCTAGGGTTTTCTTCCAGAATGATTCTCTGTCAAGGTTAAGGTGCTCGAGCGTGGCTTCGGCCTATGGTTGGGTGACAATAGTGATATTGTCTATGGTTAAACGAGCACATCCATTATATTCTAACAGGCTTGGGCCCACACCTCCTTCATTCAGTATAACCACTATAAGGGAGCATAGCCATAAGGATACTAAGCTCGTTGAAGAATTGTCGCTAGGGTTTCTAGCAAGATCAGTTACCAAAGCACTACCGCTAGGGTTACTACCAGATGTAGTTGTAGAAACCCTAATTTTCTCATTGAGGCACCTTAATTGAAGGGATTGACCTAATTTCTAGATAGACTAGTGTGACCTAGCCTAGCGCATCTCCTGGTACTCTCAGCAAGCTAAGATGTCAAGTTTGAGTTTTTGGTCAAATCTAGGGTTGACCAAGTCAAGGAAACCATGACTTACTCTATGAAGTCAGAAAACAAGTTAGATGGGGCTTCTAACTTCAGAGTGTGGAAAACAAGGATTGACCTCATCCTTTCCAAGAAAAAAGTGTTGGATATCATGAAAGGAAAGATCGTGGAACCAGAGTTTGAAGAAGGAAAAGAGAAGGAACCACAGAATGTTGTAGTTATGGAGAAGTTCAAATAAAGTGACATCAATTCCATGAGTATCATAGTGGACTCTATAAAATAACACTTGATACCCTACATCTCCCATCTTGACTCATCTAAGAAGACGTATGATTCCCTAACAAACCTCTTCTCAGTCAGAAACATTGGACAAGTAATGAGTCTGAAGAATGATTTTCGTGACATAAAGATGAATGATGATGACAACATAACATCATTCTTTGTGAGGATATCTCAATTAATATATCAACTACAAGTTATTGAAGATATCAACTACAAGCTATTGAAGATATCATCTCAGAGAAGGAACTGGTAAATATAGTACTCAACGGTCTTCCCAAGACATGGGATGCATTTGCCACAAGCATAAACACAAGGAAGGAGTATCCTACATTCAAAGAACTTTGGACTTGATGTGCACAAGAAGAATCAAGGATTAGTGCAAAAGAGAAACCTCAAAAGAAATATGATGATCAAGCCTTCACAGTAAGATTCAAGAGTTTCAGGAACAAAAGGAAGTTTGGTTCAAGGAAGAAGCCCAATCAAGAGAAAGATATGTGAGAAATACAATGCTTCAACTGTCGAAAGTATGGCCACTACAAAAATCATTGTCTCTATATGAAGAAAAGGAAGGAGACACATGAAGCATTAGTTTCTGAAGAAAATGAATCTTCAAAGAAGATTAAGCAGCATGAAACAAACTTCTTCTTCTAAGACAAGGTAAACAATACTCTTCATAGTTCTTGTATATACCATGTTTTTTGTACATATCTTGCATATCTATTTCTTAGAAGATAATATGTTCAAAGAGAAAATATACTTATAGAAGAAAAACAAGATAAGGATTGCTAGAAGTCAGACAATACACATGAAAGGATGAAGTACATAAACAACCCCTAGTAACAATTCATGTGGAAGTTATTATCAAAATCAATCTTGAAGAATCCTAGAAGAAGTAAATACAGAAAGAAGTCAGCAATCAAGAGGAAATTGGAAAAAGATTTGTTACACTTTACAGAAGGCAATAACGATGTAGACGAAAGCATGGACTCTCCTAGATGGAGGGAGCTGATTATATTATCAAAAGAAGAACATGCATTCATGCATGAAATAAGGATTAGGAGGGAGCTAATCCTAAATTATATGATCCATTGAAGATAATGAAGTATCTATCCATGGTAGAAACCATGAAAAACAACACATGTTCAATGTGACTTCAGAAGAAGTCTTCTTCGAAAAGAAGCCTTAAATTAATCCCTAGTTGTCCATACACATCCATGATCCTATGATGAAATAAAGAACTTGGAATCTTCAGAGCATGGAATCTATAGAAAACTCCATGAACTCAAGATCTAAAGAAAAACGTGAGGAAGAACATGAAGATTCCAAGAGAGAAAGAAAATATAGAACAACCAATCAGTGTATTGAGAATAACAAGACTACTAGCCTGATATGAACTCACTAAAATAAATTAACCAGAGGAACTGAAAGTTGTGATGAAGAACAGTGTATGGAAGAATTATGAATGAAAGCATTGCGAAATCCAGAACTAGAGGTTCTCCCAAATGGAGGGAGAGGACTATGATGACTGTTTATTCCAAGTAAACTAGACATACCTCTACATGAGCCATTATATCATCTGCAATATCCATGGGTTGGAGTTTACTTCAGATGAATGCAAAGACTGTTCTCCATAATAATTGAACAAAGAGCGTATGAAGAGAAACCTCAAGGATTTGAGGTATACCAAAAAGAGACCCTTGTATGTAGATGAAAGAAGACAACTTGGTAGAGAACCTCCAATGCACAATAGAAGTGTGGTGAAAACTTTCTATATTACATCATGATGGTTACTCAAAACTCTAGAATTATAGATTTCCAATCCATGACAAAGATCCCAAGATAACAAAAGAAGTGCCTCATGGATATGTTCCACTTTGAGCCTTGCCACGATGTTATGAGCTAGCAGGAAACAAAAGAGTTGAATTCAATTATGATATACTGTAATGATCAAAGTTATATGAAGCCTTCAGAGAAAACTAGTGTTCCAAAAAGACCAAAGTACATTGAGATCAAGAACTACATTCTCCATGATAAAGTCTAGAAAAGAGAAGTGGTTCTCCAATATATATATCTCCATAGATGAGCAGATAAAAAGACATTTTGGTAAAGACTCTGTCCAAGATGAAAGAGTTTTCATACTCAAGCTGGAGCTCATCGAGATGACTTCATTATTGAAAGAGAAAGACATGACTCCCGGATTGGGAGGGAGCACTGATGTGTTATTGACTTAAGGACAGTCATTTTTAAGTTTGAAAAATGATCCAAGATGAGTAGTTCCTTTCTAGTTCGGAAAGTGGTTTGAGATTTATGACGGACAGGCATTTTCCAATTCAAAAAATGGTCTAGATCGAACAGTCATTTTTGTAATAAAAATGGTTCGATGGATTTTTGTTGTACCATAGACAACGATTCCCCTTGTGGTTAACATAGGGAATGGTCTAGGGAAATCTCTCTTCTTGATGATCACTCTTAGTAGTGGTCAAGAAGACTGGTCTGCCTCGCCGGACAGTGATTCTTTCGAAGCTCATAGTTGTGAGCAGTTTATAAGAATGGTCTATTTTGGAGGTGGGTGCGGGACAACCATTTCCTTAGGAAATGGTCTGGATAGTCATTCCCTAGGTCAGATTCATTCTCTCAAGATTTCACTTTGTTTAGTGCTAGAGGAATGGCCCAGATAGGTGAAAGGTTCAAGTTCAACAATCAGGGAAAGGCATTCCCTAGGGAAGATTCATTCTCTCAAGGTTGCACTTTATTTAGTGCTGGAGGAATGGCTCGGATAGGGAATGGTCGAGGCTCAAAAATTGGGACAATTATTCTTCCTTTCTTGAGAAGAATAGTCTAGATATCTCATCATTGATGTTTTACCTTCTTAGGGAAGATGCTCTTCCAGATCTCATAGATGTGAGTGGAAGAATGGCCCAGATGATTCAGTTTATATCTAACAATGTTTTTCTGTGCAAGTTGATATTAAAATATATGATTGTTATGGAGACTATATGTCTTCGGACAGTAGATGTATACTACTATGGTGGATGTGTTCCACTGATTGTGAATATATGTCACTGATCAAGGATCTGTGAGCTACTTGGTGTGGTAGTATACCACTGGATAGTAGTGTGTACTATTATGGATAGACACAGATGTGCTCTATTGAATGACATTGTTCTGATTGCCTTGAATACTATTAGTAGTGTTAGAAAATGTTTATTAGCTAGATGGATGATCAATGGGCAGATATTTCCGAGACAGAAAATGGTCCAGGACATTTATTCTTCCAAGACATATTTCCATATTAGAAGAAAGGTTCTTGTGTCACTCTGTGGAGTGAGTGACTTATCCAGCATCATATCTGATTACTCAGATAGAGTATGGTTTTAAGATATGATGCGGCTGATGACACTGATAGTGATGATGGTGCTCATGATCTAGTCATGAGATAGTCTATACGACTATGTTGATACTACCAGGTGAATAGTATGTTTGTGCTCAAGACCATTACCTTCAATACCTCCCTAGCTAGGAGGGAGTGTTGATATTATGGTAGCTGCAGGAGGTATTTACCTCCATGTGTAAACCTGATGAGAATAGAATATTCTGGAAAGCAGGAAGAAACCCTAATTAGTTGGCTAATAACCTTAGAAGACAAATCATCTCAAGAGGATAACTTATATTAGGTTATTAGCCTCCAAGAGAAGAAGTTTCCTAAAGGAAATATTGCATACTAAGTAAATAGGCACCCAGAATGAGAATTTGGCCTAGGCAGTTTGCCAGATTTAGTATAAATATAGGAGGTCAGTCCTCATTCTGGAAGGCATTCTTAGAACTGCAGTAACACACTTATGCGCACTGCAGTTGGGCAGTTTTGTGTGCAAGTTCTGGAGAAGTTGTTGTTGCCAGTATATAGTCTCGATGTTCTTTGGGTTTGGACTTTCTGATCAAATTTTGTAATTCTTATTGGGTGCTCTATCCTTGGAGAGACATGCGCTATCTTTTTTGGCTATATAGCCTAGGGTTTTCTTCCGGAATGATTCTCTATCAAGGTTAAGGTTATTGGGGGTGGCTTCGACCTATGGTTGGGTGACAATAGTGATATTTACTATGGTTAAATGATCACATCCATTATATTCTAACAAGTTGAACTTGCATCACGAGGATGTCTTAATGAAATTGTTTATGTTCTCCTTGAAGGATGATTCTAGAGACTGGTACTTTTCTCTTCCTACTACAAGCATATCCACCTTGAGAGAATTCCATGCTCCTTTCAATTTGAACTGTAAAAGGTATTACTCCTATGAGTTTCTTTTTCATGATTGTTTTGAGGAATATGAGGAAAGTGTTCAAGTTGCATTAATTTTCTCTCCTAATTGTGATTTTGAAGAAGATCCGTCTCTTTCTTTTCCTAGTTCTCATGACTTGAAGGAAAATTTTATTTGTTGTTCTTATGAGGAAGAGACAGTTGATGATTTTTTTCTTGAAGCAGATATCTTTGACAGCCTTGCCTCTGATGAAGGCACTGTCTCAAATGTTGACCAAGAGAAACCTGTTGTTGACAAACAATTTGATGATGAACACTTTGTGGATAGAGATCATCTTGAAACAAAACATTCTAAATGTCAAGAGTCAAAGGTTTTTTTATGTACAACCCATTTTTGATGAATATACCAGTGATGGTGATGAACATAATTTTTCTATGATTTCTTTGAAACATGTTAACACTATCCATGTATATTATTATTATGAGTATTTTCCTTGGGAATGCTATGGAGGTGTTGAAGGGGAATTACATATGAAGTTGATCTCTTATCCATCACCAAAATATGAGCAACCATGTTTTCATAAAAACCATGTGTATGAGAAACAAATTGTTCCTACAGTACATGCATAAATGATTAGCAGTCAAACAACAGGTGGTTCTGAAGATGAGGAGAACCAATTTAACCAACAAATGCCTTTTTTTGTCATTCAATCACATGTGCTTGCAGAGGACATCCACCAACCTGTGGGAAACTTTGAAGTAGAGAAGGTAACCTTTTATCAATTAAGTATGTCTTTCCATCAGTTTCATGACCCTATCAATGAATAAATGGAGTTGCGCTTTTCAAATACTTTGGAGCCTACAAATTTTATCATTTTTTTAGTGTTTAGAGGTAATATTGGTGATCCTGAAAATGTATTTAGTCATTTGTCACACTTTTCTTGCTTCTTATGGATCATTTGCAGTGAAGAGAACAATTATGTTACCAAACAGTTTGATTTGCAATGGTGGAAGTTTGTTTTCACCTGAGAAAATTGTAAAAGTCAGTTAGAGCAGGGTCTTGTATATAAATAAGCTCATTTTCAAGCATTTCAGTTTTCAGTTTGCATTTAGTATTTGAATAAGACTCCACCAACCCAATGGATAAGGAATTTCATGTTCTTGGAGCCTCACAGGGAGGTCTCCATCCCCTGTGGAGCCAGATGTTAGAAGATAGAATTGTAGTCCAATAGTCTCCTTGAAGTGCGCCATTGATTTTGAATTTGGCGTTGCTAACTGGTTGAAGAAGAGCATTGGGGGTTGGTCAGCTTGAAAACATCTATGTTCACATTCACAGAAATCATCATCAAGCCCAGGGTTACTAGGTACTCCATGAGGTTTTTCATACCATTTTAAAGGATGAGAGAAGGTTTTTTTATTTTTTGTCACAGGTGCTGCGAACTGAGACAGGGGCATTGCGAACTCATTTCTTGTAGCAGTTAATTCCATAGATTTGATCGTAACTATAAAACAATGATGTGAGTTTCTCTGAAATGTTTTCTAGAGGAAAATGATATCCATGTTGACTTGCTGACCAAATTTCATCTTGACCCAGTTTGGCATTTGAGAGATACAATTAAAACACCAGTGTGCTACAAACTGGTGTTGCAAACTCTCTGTTTTGCATAACTATTGGATATTCTCCTTGTTTCGAGGTTTCCACCTATCAAGGAGGGTTCGAGAAACTTATCAGAGATCAGTTATATTCTAATGGACGCCTGCACCTAAGTTTTATCTCCATTAAAGACCTCATGCAGAGAGTTGGAAACAATTTATTAATGACTTCCAACAACTTCCTGAAAATTAGCAGTTTGTTGGATTCTTGTCTCTTTAACTGTTGCCATGTATCTCCAAGGCCTAGAATCCTATGAAAGAGGGTGAATTCTAATTTTAAAGCTATCATTGACATCCTAGGCTATGAGAGATCCATTTTAAATCATTAAGGGGGTTCAGATGGTTAATGTAAGACTCTTTTTTGTGATGTACTGATGTAACAGAGCCAACTCTGCATTTTTATGTATCAAAATTGAGAATTTTTGTCTAATAGAAGTCAATTTCTTTCCTGCCATCTTGTTTCTCTCTTACTCTAAAATTTACTTTCATTGAATTCTTCAATTTATATTTTATATTTGTATTGCAATGGAGGAATGATTGTGATGTTGTTATAATTGTTCTCGAAGTTTAATCTTTGATAAAAGAAGTTCTCTTGTCTAAACATTTTTCTTCATTGGTCTGCTAGTAATGCATGATTCTAATAGTAGAATTACTTCATCTTTCTCACTAAATTCTTCCTTCTATCCACATTACTCTTTAAAACCATGATCTAAGTTAGACAAGACCTCTTTTGTTGATACATCTTATCTAGAACTCTCTTTGATTTTCATTGTTGGGATGAATTTTATCCATTTTACACTTTATCTTAAAACTTACCTTACAAACCTATTGATAGGTACTGAGCTTGCACTTTAGCATTCAAAGTGTAACTTTCAGTGCTAACAAATACATTCAAAATATTATTCACTATGCTTCAGTACATTGCTTACACTTCTTTATATAACATTATCTATCTTCAAGCAACATTCTAGAGAAGGAATCTTATAGAAAGCGTATTTATTATATCTAACTACCATAATGGGTCTTATTTAATAATATAATGGACCTAGTCCACCTTACATTGAATGGCCTCCACTAGTAATACATAACCGCATTCCCATTGGGTACCTCGATAGGTACCCGATATTACCTCCCTATGTATACTACATTACACACCCCTTCATATGTTTCATCCTCAAAACACGAGAAGAAACTATACAATATGATCTGCTAAGTAATGTAGCCAACTAGTAACAAGTACGACCATCCATCCATCCTAATGGAAGACGAACATGATGTTCAACTATTTCCTTGCCACCAAGATGTCTTCCTTTAGTGCTGGTAAGCCTTCATGCACCTATTGATCAGTTTCCATTTTGGTTCCATGTTGGTGCATAAATGTTTTGATGCTCAATCCCTTTCCTTGATGACTATTGTTTCTCTATAGGATGTGGAT
The DNA here is from genome assembly GCA_000966675.3 of Picea glauca. Taxonomy (NCBI): domain Eukaryota; kingdom Viridiplantae; phylum Streptophyta; class Pinopsida; order Pinales; family Pinaceae; genus Picea; species Picea glauca. The sequence continues at coordinate 155,739 of JZKD02S1674339.1, read as the reverse complement.
GATGATATAAAACAACTGTAGGAATCTGTTCTTTTTTCTTCAAATATGAAACACATTATTCCTTTGATTCAATGACCTCCTTAGTTTCTTGATTGTGTCCTTCTTGTGGTTTTTCTTCATCTATTCAACTTCAGACTCGGAAATAACTTCTTTTCTGGCCTACATGGGCCATTCTTTCTTACTAAGAGACACATCCTGCAATGTGATTTTCTTTTTCTTGTACTAGAACTTCAAAAACGTTTTTTTCATATTAATATTAATGGTACCCACTAATTCTATACAAGGATATTCCAAAACAATATCCACTTCATCCATATCCATAACATAAAAATATGAATGCAACACATATTTATCCATCGTAATCTTCAAATATTTAACAATTTGAACATTTTCACCCTCAACCTGTGTGATTTGAATATTCTTTATTGGAACTTGCAATATATTAACCAATTGAACATTGATAAAATTTTGTTTGCAACCGAGGTTAATAGAAACAATGATATTGTCTTTATGAATATAACCATGAACTTGTAGTATAGAGTTGTCACATGAAAAAAAACCCTTGTACTTTTTGTATCCCCTTTTCCAACATGAGACCGCCTATCTAAAAATACATTTTCAAATTCTTTATCAGAGAGTGTCCTTATCATGTTATAGTCAAGCAATTTCCACCACATGGTTGCATCACCTTGTAACTGTAAATTGACCAAACCTCTCCAATGCTCTTTCCATAGTGACTTATCTTCTTTTAGAAATTATTCAATACTAGGGCCATCAGATTTCCCTGTAAAATACATCTTTCTATGGAAACCCCCAAAAATAGAACTAGGGTTTGTAAAGAAATTGCACAAATGTTTTCATAAAAGCCCTAAAAAAATGCAAAACTTAAAATGTTGATAACTTCACTTCCCATACTCCGTTTTGGCTGATTTGTTTTTGAAATTGGGTATTTTTCCGAGGAATTCAATATCGAATTTTTTTTTCCAAAATTTTCTTATAAAGTTTCATATCTGAACCTGAAGTGCGCCACCCTCTTTTTTCCTTTTAAAAAATATGCAAAATCAACCAAAATTTCTTCCCTTCTTTTGCCAAGGAAAGTGATCTCATACCAATTGTTGAGTACCAAATACTTTAATGAAAAGATAACACAATATATCCACAAAGAAATATATAATAACCACACATTATTATAAGAAAACCCTTGAGGTAGGGAAACACCATACAATGTATCCTATTATAGAAGGGATCCTCTCTTGTTCAATTGCCTCTCCGAGGGGGAAATATCCTAATGAGCTACACACTCCAAATGCAATAATTATTCTTCACACCCAATTACATTTCTTGAATCCCTTTATATAGCTCTACCAACCCCATAATAACATTCTAGAGGGGTAACCTTCTAGAAGTAGAACCTTCTGGTAAGTCCTCTTACATTTATTATATCTAACTACAATAGTGGGCCTTATTTATAATACAGTGGATCCAGTCCACCTTACATTGAATGACCTCTACTATTATTACTATGGACCCTCCCTCCCCACCAATACCTCTCTATATACACTAAAAAAACCTCTACATTTATACATCTTATCCATTTTAATGTTACACATCAATCTCTCAATTTGTCTCAAGATAATGAAGTATGTAGGTTATTTACCCTCACATTGGAAGGATGTATTCAGGCTTGGTAGAGGGCATTAACAACCAAATATATTCATAGATGGGCGTAGTTGATGGAAGTTTTTGTAACCACTTAGGAAAATTATAACTATGAAGAACCTTTTTGTGAACTTTAGGAAGTATGAAAAAATGAATTTGTTGATGATTTTATATTGAGGTTTATGCAGATTTATCATATATTTTATAAGAGTGACAAACCATATAGGAAATAATTTATTGAGTGGTATTCTTATCTCCCTTCTATTTTCAAAGAAAAAGAGTTATTTTAACCTTTGAACATGAGCAAGATTAACATTTCCACATGTCTTCGTCCAAAATATTTAAAGAAATAAATATCACGCTTTCATCATTTGAAGTAGAAACCATAATAGAATCAATAGAAAAAATGTTGGGAATAGAAGATGTCATAGTCACCAAAAAGGGCTCATAGGATGAAGATGACATAAACATAGAATGACGTTTGCAGGCAAGGAGACCTTGATCAAACTTGACATCTCTCCTAATAATAGCTTCATTGGAATGTGAGCCAATGATTCACTTCCAAACAAACAAAAATGGCCTACATTCGATTTTATTTTATGCCATGCTTCCTCTAATGTTATATATTTTAAATCCTTAATGGGAGTGTCATTAACTATCTAATTTAGAAAATTAATGGATTTCACCTAAAAATGGGGACCTAATCCCTTATATTGCATCACACAATTTTCCATTTCTACTAATGTTTGATTCTTTCTCTCAGCAGCACCATTTGTTGTGGTGTATATGGAAAAAATATTACATTTCAATGCCCTATGTAGTGTAGTAAGTTGTAATTTTTTTGTTAACATATTCACATCCATTATCTATCCTTAACTTCTGAAGTTGGTGTCTATATTGTTTTTCTTCAAGGGTCTTGGCAGCAAAAAACAAGTTAAAAAATTAAGTCTTAAGTTTTAAGAAATAGATCCTAGTGCATCAAGAGAAGTCATCGTTGAAAGTTAATAAGTACTTGAATCTAGAGAAAGAAGAAGAAATAATAGAACCACATAAATCACCATAAACAAGTTCCAAGGTAGCCAAGGCATGCCAAGAGGCACATTTTTCAAAATTGTCCTGATGATATATTTTGAGAACAAAGCCGAAACAAATACCATATTTGAAAGAAATGAGAGGAAGACCAACCACCATATTATGATTACATAGCTTTTGGAATGAGAAATAGTTTAGATGATCAAACCACTGATGCCATTTTTTTCTCAAGTAATCTCTATGGTTAATAAAAAATGATGGAAGAGATGATGACCCAAAATTTTCAAATTTGTACAGCCCCATAACATCACCAACCATTCTAGTTGCCAGGACATGAGTAGGATATTTTAAATCATTGATTACAACTTGGTGAGGTGAAAGTTCTGATATTTTATCCTCACCTAAAAGAGTGATTTGATACACTGATATAAGGTTGCAGGAAAGACTCGGAACACATAATACATCATTAAAATGACCATCATTTAGCTGGACTATTGTAGAATGTACAACACTAAAAGATCTATAATCACCATCAAATATTTTTTTGATGTTACATTCATTAAGAGAAAAACCATATGGGTTTATCCTTAACCATATGATATGATGCTCCAAAATAAATACACTCATTAGAAGAGGATGTATATGTTGCATTGAAGGAAAATTAGAAGATGAAAATGCATGTCCATGAGAAGAAGAGTTAGAAGAAAAATCAATATTGATTTTGTGCTTCTTCATTCCTACTTCTAAGGCTTCCATATTCTTGAAACATTTACACTTTAGATTACCATTTCACCCACAAAAATTACAATGTCTCTCAATCTTCTATCCTTTTTATTTAGTTCCTTCATCACCATTGGGAGTAGAAGCTGGATGAGAAGGTTTGGAACTCTTTTTTTGTTTGTTGTTGCAAGGTTGTTGCTTCTTTAGATTATTGAATTTGTCCTTTTTTGTGTCACTAAAGATTTGTCATATGTATGTGCAGCGTTGATCACTCCCAGACACAAGATCTTATCTTGTTCTCTAATCAAAGAATCACAAAAATATTCAATATAGGACATCTTGTAAGTATCCCTATGACTGAAAATAGATTCTATGGAGTGAAAAGTATATATATAAAAAATAGAATAAGTAGTTCCAAGTTTAGCAAGAATAGCATATATAATTTGGTCATCTATCTTGATTATCTTACATTTTGCAAGTAAAACTATATGTGTTTTGAACTTATATATAAAATATTCAATGCAATAGAAATCACTTGGACATAAAGAAATTGATTGCTTGTTGGTTTGGTTCGCTTGAATCTCATTGTGTTTACCAAACATATTATCCATGTTTTACCATGCTTCAATTGGGGTCTCAATTCCTTAAAGGTGAAACTTAAGATCACTAGAGATGAACATTTTCATTAATCCACATTCTTCACCATTTTTATTATCCCATTTGTCCCTCTTTAATGCATTTAGAGGGACAATTTATATTCCCAAGGTAACTTGGTAAAGTCCCCTACTTTGTACGACATATCTGTGCGACATATCCATACACAGATATTTTTTTTATAAAAATGTTTTGGAATATACCCCTTTAAATATCTATCTTAATAATATCCCTCAACATGCCACTCCTTTCACCATTATCCAACATGATAGTAAGAGAAATATCATTTCTGTCTAGGTGTTTCTCTAGTGGTAAGAGTAGGCCATAGCTAATAATAGATAGTTCACTTAGTTTCTAAAATAAATGTATCTCACTGCAAGTATTTCCAAAATTTATCAATAACATATTGGAATCAACTTTTAATGCAAAATTGCCTATACATTTTAATGGAAGGATATTATCTATGTAAGTGAATCCCATGCATCTAGGAAACTATAAAACTCTTATTGGTTCATCTTATTTTACCAAGAATAAAACTAGTGTTTAGGAGGATGGAAGCGATTACATCTTTCAAAACAATTTCCTATCCAACAATCCTAAAATATTTATTATGGTAGTTTGACAATTACAACAAACACAAAGTTTCTCAAATTAGTACAATATGCTTATCTTCAGAGGTACTGGGTTGGTTGAATTGAGAAAAAAACACAGTAACAATTGTATCTACTGTGAAAGAAAAAAACATCAACAAAATAACCAATAGTAACTAAATTTAAATACTAATTCCATTGAAGGTAGAAAATTTATGGGCAAGCCAGAAATAAAATTGAGAATGGGTTTACCATCTTATCTTGACTTAGACTAGAGAAATATATGAAACATTGTCCACAAGAGTCACTAGAGAAAATGCCTGCCAATGTCCACTTTCATCATATGTATATGCAAAGGAAATAAGAGAGGGGATCCAAATAGACTTGAACATATAACCATACAAATAAATATTACATGCATATCTTATTATCTGGTGAATTAGGGGAAAACATTAAATAGGGACAAAATTGTTCCCCATCATCTATGATTCCATGGAATGTGGGCAATTTATGAGTAAAAAACACCTCCAAACCATAAATTGGGGGTGAATGCAACTATACCCTAGATTTGCAAGAAGGGTTAGGGGTGAAATCACTCCCAAATCCTCCATTCATAGAAATAGGAGGCGAATGAAATCTTCCATCAGAATTTGGGAGGAAAAAAATAGTTTTATTACTCCCAATAATGAATACACGATGGCTAATTGTTTTCTAGCTATATTTTTTAAATAAATGGCGGGCAAAAAACAATAAACCATTTCTTTGCAAAACAATCACCCATTCAGAATTTTAAACTTTCGAATTTCACCCATGGTCAAAATTGTTCCCCTAAAATTATCTACGCATTCATTCATCTTTTTTCATGGTCAATATTTGAAATTCCTATATTATATGTATGTTCATATTTTGGAGAAATCATTTCATAGGTCAATGATTTATTTTCATACTTTTATCCATATCCTTGATCAAAAGATGATGTATTAGGTCAAAAAGAACATCAAAAATTGCAAAGTTACATGGACATGTACACTCAAAACATTAGACCTTGATTAATTCATTAACCTCTTACTTTTCAATGTATCTAAGGAAATGGAGTATTAGGTTGACAATGGTGGATATTTACAACCATAACATCATTCTCTAATAAATTTATTAATTGTTTAATCCTCTCATGTTCTTTGTTTATAATGAATTTGTTTGTTTTATTATTATGTAAAATAAGTTAGAATGCTTGTCGTGAGAATAACTAAGCTCAAATTTTAGCTCAAGTTATATAAGTTTGAGTAAATTAATCAAATTTAATATCTAACAAAAATCTTCATGACCTAAACAAATTACAAATACAACAAATTAAATGTTTTGTTGCGTGTTATAAGTGGAGTACATGATCCATATTATATTGGGAATGAAATGAGATACACAAAAAATTATAGCAAAGAACACATAAGTACAATGAAACACAACTTTTATTAATGAATAAAATGATAGAATACAAACTAGTTAGAATGGTGATAGTTTATCTTTAAAGAGAAAGAGATGTGGACTACTCTCCTTCACAAAAAGATATTACCAGAAGCCGAAATGGTGACCTTGTTGTTGACTACATCATGAAGGAGTAATAATATATCCTTTTACAAATGAGAGGGTCCATATATATAGTACTTGGGAATGCCTCCCATATATATAGGACTTATAGATGCCTTTACCCTTGAGTCATATCACTTCACTTATTTTAATATTATTATATGTTTTATTTGTTTTATCAAATTTTACAAATACCACGTGTAACAAAACCACAGGCTGATAAACCACCAATGGAAAAAACTAATTAATAATAGTTGATTCAGTGGAATAGGTGGATAACCACCAATATCACTTAGATCAACCAACTAATCTATATTGTAAAACCAATAAAAGTAGAACAAATTTCTACCATGATACTTAACTTTTTTATAATCTATATCATAAAACAAACAAAACAACTATAACATATTTTTTCAAATTGAAATAAATTTTATCACATTTTTTTTGTAAGTAAATATTGTATTACCTCAGATATTCAAAAAAACATATATGTTTAGGGGAACTTGTAGTATTCCAGATATAAAATAGTATGCATAATAGAAATATTTTAGCTAGAAATGGCAGAACAACAATGATATAACCATAACAATACAAGAATAATACCATAATAACACCAGAAAGATCACCTTGATTAATGATAGCAATGTTCACTTGCCTCTTTGAGGGGGAAACCTGCAGTAGAGTAGAGCTCTATTAAAATAATATCCAAGACAATATTTCTCATACCCTCTATTCTTATTTATACTAAATATATATATCCAAAAGAACAATCTAGAGGAAGATCTTTCTAGAAGCAGAAGCTTCTATCAGGTCTTCTTACATTTGACTTATTCCTCCTTATTACTAGGCCTTATTAATATTGACCTTTATTACATGGAATTATATTATTCTACCTACGTGAAGGGTTAGGGAGGTTAGTTCCCTAACATGCCATCCCCCTTGAAGAACAACCTTTTCCTCAAGGCTTAAGATGAGGAAATTATTGTAGAATGGTGGTCGAATCCCGGGTGGCATCTTATGGAGTTATATCTTTCCATTGGACTAACACTTCCTTCAAGGTGCATTGATGGAGATGATCCTCTCATTGGGCCAAGACTACTTGTGGCTTCAACCATATGGAACCTTCTTCATCCAACTCAAGGAGACTAGTTTGAGTTTGGAACTTAGTTCCAATCACCTTCTTTAAGAAGGAAACATGAAAAACAAGATGGAGCTTCGATTGACTGGGTAGAGCTAATTGATAGTCCACTAATCCCATATGCTTGAGAAATGTATAAGGACCATAAAATTTGGGCACAAGTTTCTGACAATGTTCAACTTTGAGTGAATTATGCTTATAAGGTTGTAATCAAAGAAACACCTAATCACCTTCAACAAAATGTCGTTTGAAACGACCTTGATTTGCTTGTTTCTTCTTACGATTATGAGACATGACCAAATTGTCTTAGAGGGCATGAAAAATAGCCTCTCAAACTATAATATGTTTTTCAACCTCATGAACCTTCGAAACCCATATCATATATAAGAGAACCGATGGGGGATTTTGGCCATAGACGGTTTCAAAAGGAGTCATATGAGTCGTTGTATGGTAATATGTGTTGTACCCCCATTCAACTAGGGGTAACCATTGAGCCCATTGATTTTTCCTCTCAGATTAAAAACACCTCAAATATTTTTCCAAACACTTGTTGACAACTTTAGTCTAGCCATTTGTCTGGGGGTGATAGGAAGTGTTGAGATGCAATTGTGTGCCTTTTATCTTGAACAATTCTTGCCAAACATTACTGGTGAAAGAGGGCTCTCTATCAGAGACAAGGAATTAGGAATTCCATGAAGCTTGAAGATATTATCCATGAAGAATTGAGCCATTGTGGTGGTTGTCAATGGGTGTTGAAGAGAACAAATATGAGAATATTGGAGAGACGATCTACAACCACCATGATGACTGAATTATTGCTCGATTTAGGTAATCCCGCAATGAAATCCATAGAAATATCTCTCCAAATAGTAGGGGGAATTAGAAGTGGTTGGAGTGTACCCATAGCTTTGACAGTTTCTCCCTTGTTGCGTTGACATACCTCACATTCAGCCAAAAAGGTGTGTATTTCATGTTCCATACCATCCCAGAAAAAAGAGCGTTTGACTGGTTCATAGGTTTTGGTAAATGTCGAATGCCTAGCTATGGGTGAGGCATGAAGTTCATAAAGAACTGTGGATTTAAGTTGTGATTTCTTTCATAAATACAAACGAACTTTGTAGCCAATCTCTTCATTGTGCCGAGAGTACCCTAGAGAAATTGAAGAATTGTGTTGCAATTGGTGGATCATGCTAGAAATTTTGGGGTCCTGCAATCATTCCTAACGAATAGCTTGGAGCCAATCTGGTACAATGAAGGAAAGAGAGAAAAGGGACCTGGCTTCTTCATATATTCGGGAAAGAGGATGGGACACTACATATTCCTTTCCCTTCTTGTAAATGATCTCATAATCATAGCCAAATAGCTTGGTCACCCATTTTTGTTGCATTGGGGATGAAATTCAATGTTCCGATAAATACTTGAGATTCTAATGATCAATTTTTTATTTGGAATCGTTGACCCAATAAATAAGGATGTCAGAGATCCACATCATGAGGAATAGCTAACGTTTCCTTTTTATAAATGGATTGGCCCAAATGTTGCTTAGAAATTTGTTTTCTAGTGAAGGCCAAAGGTCTTCCATCTTGCACCAGGACATCTCCAATTCCTTTCCCGAAAGCATCACATTCCAATATGAATTTCTTTGTGAAGTATGGATGTGCTAGGACATGGGTAGAGAACATAACATCTTTCAAGGCTTGGAAGGCATGATTGACACATGAAGTCCAAGTGAAAACATTCTTTTTAAGGAGAGAAGTGAGAGGAGCTACAATTTTTCCATAATTCTGAACAAACTTCCTATAATAGCTCGTTAAACCTATAAAACCATGCAAGATCTTAAGATTTTTATGGAGAGGCCAATCTTGCATAGATTCAATTTTCTTAGGATCCACTTAGACACCATCCTTGCCGACAATATGACCCAGGTATTCCACTTCTAAGGCACCAAAGGCACATTTATATTGTTTGAGGAAAAGTTGGTGCCTAGAGAGTAGATGGTGAACTTGATTCACATGGGAGAGATGGGATGGCCAAGTTTTACTATAGATGAGAATATTATCAAAGAAAAATAAGACAAAATGATGGAGAAAAGGATGAAAGACATTGTTCATAATACTTTGGAAAGTGGAAGGAGTATTACACAATCCAAAGGGCATTACCAAGAATTCATAATGACCCACATGAGTATGAAATGAAGTCTTGGGAATGTCTTCTTCTTTCATATGGATCTGGTGGTATCCAGGATGTAAATTCGGTTTGGTGAAGTACTAAGCACAACTCAATTCATCCAAGAGGTCATCAATGATAGGAATGGGGAATTTGTCTTTGATTGTGAGTTTATTGAGGGTGTGGAAATCAGGACACATGTGCCAAGTACCTTATTTCTTAAGTACCATGACCACAGAAGAAGAATAGGGGCTAGTACTGAGTACCTTGTTTCTTGAGTACCATGAACACCTGATTCTAGCAATTGATGAACAATTTTCTCAATTTAATTCTTCTGGGAAAAGGGATGATGATAAGGAGAAACATTGGGAGGAATATTTCCCAAGATGAGAGGGATGGAATGATCATGGACTCCATGGGAAGGGGGAAGTTATTTGGCAGTAGTAAAACCAACTTGGTGGCTTTGAGGTCTTTGAGGTTTTTGATGTAGGAACATTATTCCCAGATGACCTGAATAGCTGAATTGATTGAGCTAAAGTTAGTATTGATATTCATGATGTATTCCTCGTTCTTGTGGGTGTCAACAATCAAGGTATTGATTTCTTGGGATCACATGGTACCAATTTGGAAACATGGGAAAAAAAATGGTATAGAGGAAACAAAAGGGGTCCGGAGGGGTGGGTGGGACCACCAAGAATAAGGTTGTCAAATAATAGGTACCACTACAATCAGGGAGAAAAGGGGGATCGAATGGGATAGGGGCCAAGTAAGGGTGTCAGAGAAGTGTTGGGTCCACAATTGTTTTTGTTAAAAATTATAGGTATCACTGGAATCGGGGCGAAAAGAGGAACCCAGTGGGATAGGTCCCAAATAAATGTGCCAGCAATACCACTATACTATTTTTTTTATTACTCTTTCAAAGTTATACTCCGACCTGAATAATATTGCAGTGACAAAGTGCCCAAATGCTTAACATGAAGAAATGTGTATTAATTTCGCAACTGGAATGCATAAGGAACAGTTGTGCAACAATAGATATTTTCTTTTCTATTTTTGTTTTCGTCCCAAGGGTTAGGGTATGCAGGGTGTCTACAAACAAGGGTCTTCCCTATGCTATAGCTCTCTGATATACATGCAGAGTCCAACAGTAGTACTCGACCCAATATCTTAGGGCACCAACTAAGGAGGCTAGACCATGCCCTTAGTCGTACTACCCAACTACCCAGGTACTAGATAGTATCTTCCCGAGTGTTTTTCTCAGTGGCACTATAGCAGTCACGAGGTCGATCACTTTATCTATGGAGGGCTTCAGGAGATCTAGGTCGATCCGTATATAGGTTATGTCTAATGCACTACCACTTAAAGGGGTTCCATCAAGGGTTACAAGGGTGGCCAACAGATGTGCTCTTAAGTACCACTTGTATTTCATGTGTGTATGAATCCTCGACCACAAGTTTATGCACGTAACGACAGATCTTTGTAGCTTTAAGACGTCGGAATAAGTCTCTACCATGAAAAAAAATCAACCCAAAATTTTATGCCAAGGAAAGTGCTCCAATACCACTTATAGTATTCTAGATATAAAATAGTATGCAGAACAAAAACATTTTAGCTAGAAATGGAAGAAAAACAATGATATAACCAAAAGAATACCAGAAAAACACCAGAAAGAGCACCCTGATTAATGATAGCAATGTTCACTTGCCTCTTTGAGGGGACAACCTCTAGCAGAGCAAAGCTCTATTACAATAATATCCAAGACAATATTTCTCATACCCTCTATTATTATTTATACTAAATCTATCTATCCAAAAGAACAATCTAGAGGAAGATCCTTCTAGAAGCGGAAGCTTCTATTAGGTCTTCTTACATTTGACTTATTCATCCTTATTTCTAGGCCTTATTAATATTGGCCTTTATTACATGTAATTATATTATTCTACCTACATGAGGGGTTAGGGAGGTTAGCTCCCTAACCTCCCTAAAATTTGAAGAAAATTTGAAATTTCAATAAATTTTATCACATTTTTTTTTGGTAAGTAAATATCATATCACCTTAGAGATTATGAAAAACATATACATTTAGGGGAACCTATGGTCAATTCTTCCAAAAATGGAAACCTAAACCGGACCTAGGCTCTATAACGAGGTCCTTTACAAGAGTTGTTTCCAAAGCAAAGTTAAACAAAAACACTGATAAGAAAGGAGGCCATAGCCTGAGAATATACTATCCTAATATCAGCAAAAGGATAAAATTAAAACTACCAGACACCAGAAGCACATGGATCCCCAACAACCAATGACGAGCTGGGTGGAACTGGACTGAAAGTGTAAAACTAGCAGCAAGTGGGGAATCATCTTTTTTTAGGCTCGCTTGAGAGTGAGTCAAAGAACATGTCTAATCGATAGTGAAGAGTTTCCTGGTGATGCAACTAGTCTACGAAGTCCCTTTTGATTTCAAAAATGAGATTCAAATGCTCTGCAAAGAAACTTTGTTGCATGTGCTTCTCATGGTCCGTGTTCTCCAACTGTGAAGACAATGTGTGCATGTCCAAATTTTCCTGGGTCCCTTCTTCCATTGGAGCTTGAGGCGACTCTTCTAGAATAGGGAAACCACAAAAATCCTCTTGGTGCAAGGTAGGAGGGACTTAGGGGTTATGTGTTTGCACTGTAAAACCCTTCGTAGGAACATCCATTGATGGGAACTGGGTCAGAGAAAATCCCTCCTCCACTAGGACCGGGCCACTATCATAGGCTACCTAATTTTGAGCTATGGAGGGATATGCAACATCTTGAAGAGCCAGAGGCAGAGACAAAGAAAGTAGAGGGGAAGGGCTAGTTCTTCTGGAAATAAAGTCATAGTAGGTCGGGCCCCGTTTTGGCTTTCCACGATCTCTGGGAATGTTGACTATGAGGGTATGGAGGAGAGCTAACAGATGTGTAGAGGAGACTCAAGAGCTGGATCGATGGAGTGGTTTTGCGAGACTCGTAGTAGCTTTGGACATAGACAACGCAGAAGAGGCGGAGCTATCACTAAGCAGAGACATCACAATAGAGCATGTTCCTTCCATTGAAAATATCTTGGATCCCGAATTAATGAGAACCTACAACCAAGTACTAGAGGTGATGGCATCCAGTGCCATTTCAAACCTGCATAATAACTTTCTCCTGTAAAACAATCCTCCATCCATCTCTTCAACAATTAAGAACAACATCGGGAGGAAGGGAAGGAGGGTGGCAGCGGATTGCATGTTGTCCATGTGACACCCCATTCGAGCAAATAAATTTATCACATTATTATAATGATAAAGTTCATAACTTTATACATATAATATTTACTTTATTTAAAAAAACTTTATGTACTTGAAATTTTTATTTTTATTTGAAAAAAAAAAATTATATAATTTAATTTAACAAAATATTATTTACAAATTATATATTTGTATTAAAGTGGACTTTATCATAATAATATAAAATTAAAGTTAATTATAGAGAATGTTACAATTCTTACATTGCTTTATAATAAAGTGGTTTTCTTTTATTTTTTGAAGGGACATATCATGCAAAATAATGCCCTTTCTTTTTTCTTTTTTTTTAATTTTTATATATATTCAATAAGTGGAGTTTTACTTTTAAAATTAATTACATTATATCTTTTGTCTTTTTCAAAAGAAATGGTTTAATTATGCTAAGTAATGACATTGCTTTTCTTTAAAATTTCTTTGTTTTGTCTAGATTGGATTAGTAGAGTTTTACATATGAAAGTTTCCATGAGTTAAGGAAAGTGTTCATCTTATCTTATTAGACTTTTATCTTATTACACTTTTGACATACAATTTGATGCGACGATTAACAAGGGACACAATCACAATTCCTATATCCTCGTTATTAATCGTCAAATCTAATTTTTCAACTACATGGACACTTTTCCATTTCTTTCGATCTTGCAAATACCTGGTTCATGGATGTCGATGGTTGGTATGTATTTGTTGTAAAAATTAGGGATTAAACACAGATGTTATAGATAGCATGGTCCTTTTATATGTTATTGTTACAACGCGAAGTGTTCTCCTCTCTTAATCGTATGTTTCTCAATCATTTTTTTGTTTTCTCAGCATCGTTCAATCCATTACATGACATCGAATCCATTCATGTCATATATATCTAAAACAAATCCTTTCTAACGATAGTATGACCTAAACACTTATCTTCCATTCAAAGTCATTGGCACCCAAAATAAAGTGTCAACTCCAACCACAAATCCATCTTCCACTCCCTTGAAGTAGATTCCTACATTGTTTCTATTACATTGGTGAAGATGAGTTTGAAAAGGAGAATGAGGGTACTTATTCCCCAATGCTTTAATGCAATTGGAATGGTCCAGCATAACTTCACATGGAATATGATCATAACCGTCACTTTTGGTTCTATAATTGGATTAACAACTAACTCATTTCATGGTTCAATAGCACATTAAACAAGTGTTCGACTTAACAAGATGGATTGATTGGCACATTATTTCTTGTTTCTCAATATTCACAAGAACAACTATGAATTGTAACACATTAATATTGTCACTTCTATTTCTCTCCTGATTCACACTCCAATTTTTATTCCCTATCTTAACAACTTATTTTACTTGAAAAATGTTAATTTAACATTTTCTACTTAAAAACAAACATGTTCACATCATTAAATATGATGCATACATTTAAAACAAAAACGTACTCAACTTGTTGCCATGATAACATTGTACTTTTTCACCTCAAGAGAAAAGGCAAAGGCAATTACTAATTAGGCAGTAAGGAATTTCCCCACTGCAATTGATAGATGTGACTTCTAGAGTTGTCCTGGTTGTACAAATTATTTAGACGACCATCAGGATTCTTTCAACCATTTATTGTGATTTCACTATTCTCTTTTAGAGTCGGATGTGTTCAGATGGGATGTTTGTTGCTCCTTATTCTTGGATTTTGTTAAACCACCACGTGAGGCCTCTTCACCGCCGGATTGCAAACATTCCAAGAGTCGATGCTTAGTATGTGTTGAAACTGCTAGCTAATTTTCTATTTCCCTGCATGCACACTGTATCAGCTAAAAATAGAATGTGCATGCACGCTATAGTGAGCAGTTTGTTTAACTGGTGGATCTGGTTTGTTTAACAGTATAACAGATTTTATATATATATCATATTCATATAGGTGTGGAGTAGCAATGTAATGTATGCAGTGTGTGAGATGAGTGTGAGAAAGTTGAATTTATACTTGCACTACCCAACAAGTGGTATCAGAACAAGTGACTCGAACAAATCTGACGTGTGAAGGCAAATTCCTGTAGAACCTGTGAGTGGAGAATTCAATCCATGATCTCGTGATGGGATGATCCGAGCTCATTGCGGGGTGTTGGTTATTCTTTGCGCTAACACACCATAAGTTGTGTTGGCAGCATGGATGATTTTAAGCATGGAAATTTATTTTAAAATGTAGAAATCTTGGCTAATCTTACTAGTCCTTCATATGTCAACTATAAATATTTGACTTGTAAAAATATTTAAATTTTTAAGGATTTTATATAATTTGTATAAAATTTTGGCAATTTTTAAGGTAAATTAATTTTATCCTATAGAATTCGGGTGAATCATTTTTAGAATAGCGAAACTTTTTTTGAGAAAAACCATGAAAAATTAACCCATGAGCGAAATTTAACCCCTAAAATCATCCTTAATTGGCAAAACGTTCGTTCGTCCCAAACTTACAAAACGAAATCTTGATTTCTAGGAGTAACGAGCCCTGATTTCTAGGAGTAACGCGCCCTGCGTCCTTCGGGAGGAGGGTTAACCATACAAACAATTTTTTTTAAATTGGATCACGAGGTAATATGCACATAAAATTCGGTATTTACATGGGTCACGAGGCACAATGACCATTGAAAATCGACTTTGGTGAAATTTGTCGAAGGTTATTTAAATTGAAGTTTTACTATACACAAAACTCGATATATGGAGAGAACTCGAATGGTATGAATGGCAAATTTTTTCTTATGCACAAAAATTTATGAAAAATCGACTTTGGTGAAATTTGTCGAAGGTTATTTAAATTGAAGTTTTACTATACACAAAACTCGATATATGGAGAGAACTCGAATGGTATGAATGGCAAATTTTTTCTTATGCACAAAAATTTATGAAGTATCATCTTTATAAATGAAGAGGCAGATGCAAATGAAGAGGAGGCAGATGCATGAAAGTTTTATATATATATATATATATATATATATATATATATATATATATATATATATATATACTCCTCAAAATAAATTTATATGGCATCCACCTATTTGTTTTAAACTTTCATGCATCATGGGCTTTTTAAAGGATTTAATGCATACATACGAAATATATGTGAGCTGTTAATTAAATTTTTTAATTAATATTTTATATTTTTTTTTTTGGGGTGTTCAACCTTGAATCTATATCATTGTTTCTTAAATCTTTTAATTAATATTATATATATATATATATATATATTGGGTGTTCAACCTTGAATCTATATCACTGTTTTTTCATTTTAAAAAGTTGGATTTAGGTTTTTTTGAGTTTTTGCTAATAAAAAAAGTACAAAGTTTGAAGTGGAGAAATTCAATGGAAAAAAGAACTTTCAGTTGTGGGATTGTGCAATAAGGATTGAAAAAGGCATTTGTTGGCAAGTCAAAGAGACCAACGGGTATGTCAGACAAGGACTGGGATGATCTAGATTCAAGAGGTCTCAATACCATTCATTTGTGCTTGGAAGATGAAGTTTTGTTTAGCATCGTACCCAAGAGGAACTGGACCGAGGAAAGCACATCACCCACCGGTTAGCATGACCGCCAAGATTTTATACTAGCAAGCATTCGGTTCAAGGTTCAATCCTTCGCATCGTGTTATGATGTCATATCAATTCAGTGTAGTAATGGTGTCGTCCAACACCAATACTGCTACTCACTCTCACTGCAAGTCCTCACACTCAGCATTAACCATGGATGAGTCCAGATTTGGGAGGTTTTATTATGCTTGGTTGCATTGGGTCTACCCTATTTTCGTTCACTCTGCTCTATGTTTCCCTCGTCGAAACTCTCACATACGCCTACATCCCTTATCTTTGCAATCTCAATCACCGCCTGCATTTATAACACCTCTTCTCATACCTTACCTTGGTTGTAGAGGGGGAGTCGTAGAATTCCATTATTGCACCCTTCGCTAAGGCCTACGAAGCCCACACTCCACCTCAAATTCGAGTTGAAATAGATCTTACAGAAGTCGATGCTAGGGTACTTTATTGCTTCGTTGACCATGGAGTAGTAGACGAGGAAATTTGTCAATGGATACCGGACCCTAGCTCATACAAGGAACACTCCACCCTTTACACCAAGACGGTCAATGTGTACTGTTCTTAAAGACAATGATGGGGAAGGTTCTGGTAGAGTGGAATGAATCCCACAAGGAAATTTTCCTCCAATTGGATGAAACGCGGATGGAATTTCTTAGCCTTGGCAAGAAGATGGATCACCTGCTCAACTTCAACTCTGATGAAGTTGGACCGAGCCATGGCCACACGAATGAATTTGTTGGATGTAATACCCCAAGGACGTGCTCTAATTGCATTATGAATTGTAATTATGTTTTATAGTCTGGTGAGCCAAGTTTATATAAGCTGGTGGGCTTATGTGTTTATTAGGCTAGAGAGCCTGAGACTTGAAGGCCAAGAGCCTGATTTTTGTACATGTAATGATGCCCATTATTAATATAAAAACATCTCTGCGTGTGGATTGACCATGATGAATGAGTGACGGGGGACTAAGCTTCCACAAAGTCTAGGTAAGTGAGAAGGGGCTCAAAGGTTGGAAGAGGGGCTAAGCTTGAGAGCTTAAATCTTGGAGATAATAATTTATTATTATTCCAAAGTGGTGTGAAAGGTATGTTTTTTTATCCTAAGTCCTGGGAGGGGCAACACATGCAGCTCCAACATGTGCAAAAGGGAACGCATGTAGATCCAGGAAGACAAGTGTCGACCTGGGCGCATGCGGTTAAAAGCTTAAGCGTCAGCTGAGTTTGGGGTTTTTTCCCTCCTCCTTTATGTCATCGGTTGTCTGAAACTAGGAATCCTGTCTGACCTTTGCATACATACCCTCATGCAGCTCTGAAACTGGAAGCCTATGTTGTTTTCTTGAGGAGACAATACACCCTCTGTCAAAACCATCGAGCCTGTGTTCGACCTCTACGTGGATTGCTTATCATGCATCCCCAAAACTAGAGCCGTGAGTTTGTCCTGTATTGTTGGTTGGGGAAACAGAATGTCCCGTAATTGTTGAGCCTTATTATGTTGTAGCGTCTGTCTGTCACCACTTTTGGGAAGCCCGTGTCTGTGTTTTCTGTGGACTATTATGTCTATGCAGTGCTTGATTGTGTGTGGCTTGCTGGCCAGTATATGTACGTGTCAAGCCTCGTGGTTGTCCGACTACATTGGAAGCTGAGTTGAAGGAAACAAGTTGCCAGACTTGTGTGTAACACTCTCTCCAACTGAGGGAGGTGGTTGCGGTTGAAAAGGTAGGTTTCCAAGCCTGTGAGCGACTCTCTCCAGGTGAGAAAGTGCACAAAGGAAGTGAGAACTCCTAGAAGGGGTCTTGTAGCTGCCACAGAGCTCGAAGACTTCTGGTCTGGTCTTTTTTTGAAGCCCAAGGCAAGGGAGGTTTAGCAACCGAAGGACTGTCCGAGTGACAGTGAAGGTGTATACTCCTGGGGTGGGACAAGCATGTGGGGAATGAGGGTCTGTGAGCAGTGGGCGTAAGTGACTCCTGGGAGAGAATCCTTCCTCTATAACTGTGTGTCTTCTCATTGACCTTGCCTAGCCTAGGATTCCCGGTGGAGCTTAGTCCCAGCTCGGGGGTGACCTACTGCTAAGAGTGATGAGAAATGCAGTCTAAAGCTAAGAGGTTTGTGGAAGGTCTACACGCAGTTGGTGGAATTACCACAGTTTCAAAGATAAGTATCGACTTGTGATTAATTATATGTTTTTCCATACATGTGATACTTATATGTTATCATGTATTCTATTGTGCATATGAATTATTGTTAATTTCCTTGAGGATGTATGTTAGTAGTAATAATCTTCTTGCTCTGTATCATTTGGTTAAATCTATTAATCAGGTTTAACATGCTTGTTATATATTTAAGTATGTGAATGTTTTCGCATTGGTAGTGTTTCCCAGTCGGGTGAAGGGTCGGGGATGTTATAGTATGGTATCAAAGATTTAATGGCTAAACTCATAGCGTGTTGGTAGCATTGCCTGGTCGGGTGAAGGGTTGGGGATGTTACAGTATGGTATCAAAGCTTTAAGGGCTAAACTCATAGCATGTTGGTAGCGTTGCCCAGCCGGGTGAAGGGTCGGGGATGTTACAGTATGGTATGAGAGCCAAGGTTTCAACATTGAGCCTGAATGGGTTGGATAAGTGGTCATTGGACCCGATGTTTTAGGTGGAAATTATGTTTGGAAGAACCAATTTTTGTACCTTAGAATGTTTCTGAGTGCCAAGGAGTTACTTGGTTGTGTTACGAAGCTCAGGAGAAGTAGAGATATAGTAAAACCACAACAGAGGTGGTGTTAGGGCCGCAGAGTAATGTGGGCCATAAGATCTGTTCGGAAGCAATGGAAACCTTACGACCGTCAGATCTGGGAGAAGATACAAGAGATTTATCTTAGAAACCTTTCGAAATTTCAACAATCGGGAGAAATGAGATGTGCTGATGCACGAACTCCCGATGCCCGAAACTCCGAAATCCCAACAAAGATCTAGACCATAGATCGAAGGATGAAAAATTGACCATTGAATCAAGCAGAAGGTAGATCGTAGTTTCAGAATTTCGATAATTAGGAGAAACAAGACCTGCAGATGCACAAACTCTCGATGCCTGAAACTCTGAAATGAAAAGCAAGCAAGGTGGGACCCGATGATGTCTCCGAAGGTGATGTGAACCTTCCTAGATATGCCATGTGCCACCACCTTAGTTCGTGAAAGTTGTACCACGTGGGCCCAAAGGGTAAAGTAGGTCGAAATTTCGGATGTTGAAAGATTGGGAAGAAACAAGTGTGGGAAGTCCCGAGGTCCGAAGTCCCGAAGTCCCGAGGTTCGAAGTCCTGAAGCCCCGAAAAAATTTGAAGACGGAAAGACCACAGTGGATTTAAGCCATGGGATGATGGGTAAACGTGGACCGTTGATCCGCCCGACTTCACGAGTTCGGTAATCGGAACTCTGAGAGATAACTATGTGAGCTTTGAAATCCCCGAAGGCCGAAAGCCCGAGTAGCACCTAGTAGTTTAGCATTTGGTCACAGACCATGATCACATGGGTTGGGGACTAAGAAAGAGGGGGATATCACCCGAAATTTATAGAGTCGAGCAGAGATCGAAAGATTCGTGAGATCAAAACATTTTCTTAATCAGATTGGTTTTGAATGTGTGGAATTTGTTAAGGAGAGATGGCCTGACAAATTCTAGTTGTCTGCACATTGTGATTGCAGAAGTTGATGACTGCCAGAACTGATTAGAATTGCCACAAACTGGAAAGAAATGGAAGAGGCACGGATTTCCTCTAGTTTAGAGAATGAAAGAGAAGGAATGGACATCCACTTGGGAGTTGAAGTATCAAACTTCAATGGGCATGGAAAAGAGATAGATAAGGAAGGAAATCTGAGGATGATCATTGAAAAATTGCAGAAAGATGCCCAAACTTGCCGAGAAGATAGCAGAAAGATCAGGAAAACTTAGGAAAAACAAGGAGAATTCAACGTAAAGTTGTTAAAGAGTTTGGAGAGAATAGAAAAGAAGTTGGATAAGGAGAGTGACTCGAGAAGAACATGGAGTCACCTAACTTCTGAGGGGAGAAGATCAAGGAGTGTTGGTAGACACCATCATCACTCCCAAAGTCACTCCAAGAGAAGGGCACACAATAGTTCAAGCCTATCTCCTACCAGAAATAATAGGAGATATGGAGTGGATGAACTGAAGGGAGAAATGAATAAGATTAAGCCTCCTACGTTTGATGGAGAACATAAGAAGGAGGAAGATGTCGAAACATGGTTGCTTGGAATGAGGAAATATTTCCAACTACAGAATTATTCCTCTCATTCAGAAGAAATAATTGCAATGTATCAACTGAAAGGAAAGGCATCCATGTGGTGGGATCAACTTGTGCAAGTGTAGCACATTAGAGAGAAAGATATCACTTGGAAATAATTCAAGAGGTATTTCGAGAATAAGTATTTGACTAAGAGATATTATGACAGAAAGATGAAAGAGTTATTTGAACTTAAGCCGGGTAGCATGACCATTGATGAATACGATCAAAGATTTCTGGAATTGTTGAAGTATGTTTCATTCATCAAGGAAGAGACTGTCAAGATTTAGAGGTATCTAAGTGGATTTCCACCTTCCATTGGTGATAAGATTCAGTATGATGACCCTAAGACTATGGAAGAAATGATAAGGAGGGAGAAATTCTTATATGAACAACAAAAAGAAAATCCTACCTTCCAGAAGTCTTGGGAAGACAAGAAGAAGTTCAAGAAATAGCAGAGACAGAAGAGAAGCAAACCTTCCTTTTTCAGAAACAGTCCTCTAGGAAAGCCACCTTTTAGAGTGCCCAGGAAGGCTGAAGTGGGTGGAACAAATTCCAAGACAAGCACCTATGGAGTGTTGGGGTTGTAAAGAAAACCATAGGTACAGAGATTGCCCCCACCGAAATGATAAAGCGATAGTCGTCCACAATGTTCAGCAGGCTGAAATAGTGGAGGACATGGGCAGTAAAATGCCAAGGATCTATGCGGCCCTAGACAACAAGCAAGATGAATTTCAGTCGCACATGATTGAAGTGGAAGGTATGATCAACAACTGACCATTTACAACTTTAATTGATTCAGGGGCTAGCCATAGTTATATAGATCCTAGAGTGGTGGGAAGTTTTCATTTGTCGAGAAGAAAACATTAAAAATATTGGTTAGTGCAGTTGGCTACAAGAACCAAGAGGAAAGTCACTAAGTTGGTTAAGTCCTATCCAGTGGACATGAATGGAATGAGCACGAAAGTTGAATTGAACATTCTTCCTTTAGGCTGTTATGACTGTTTAATTGGGATGAACTGGTTGGACCAACACCATGCCATCTTGGACTGTCATAACAAGGCATTCACTTGCCTGGATGAGAAAGGGAATCAGAAAATACTCCAAGGAATTCCCAGAGTTGTTGCTATCAGAGAAATCTCAGCAATGCAGCTAAAGAAGTGCTACAGAAAAGGAAGTCAATTATTTGTAGCCTGTGTGGAGGAAACACCCAAGGATAAGGTGTCAAGTATTGGATATCAAGAGGTACTAAAGGATTTTAAGGATGTATTCCAGGAGGTACCAGGATTACCTCCGAAAAGAGATATTGAATTCTCTATAAACTTGATGCCTTTCGCAACTCCAGTGTCGAAATGTCCTTACAGAATGAGTATGCCAGAGCTGAAAGAACTGCAATTGCAGCTTGAGGAGATTTTGAAGAAGGGGTATATATGCCCAAGCATGTCACCTTGTGGTGCCCCGATTCTATTCATGAAGAAGAAGGACGGAACGTTGAGATTGTGTATCGATTTTAGACAATTGAACAAGGTAATGGTAAAGAACATGTATCCCCTACCGAGGATTGATGACCTCTTCGATCAGTTGAAGGATGTGAAGATATTTTCGGAGATAGACCTCAGGTCAGGATATCACCAGGTAAGGATAAGGGATGAAGACATCAACAAGATCACCTTTAGAACAAGATTACAAGTTTACAGTGGTGTCGTTTGGGCTGTCAAGCGCACCTATTGTTTTTATGTGCTTGATGAATGGTGTGTTCAAGGACTATCTAGGCAATTTCGTCATAGTCTTCCTGGATGAAATTATGGTGTATTCCAAGTCAGAGGAAGAGCATGAAAAACATTTGAGGATGGTGTTATAGGTGCTAAGAGAGCACCAGTTGTATGCCAAGTTAAGCAAGTGCTCGTTTTATCAGGAGCAGATCCATTACTTGGGGCATATTATTTCAAAGGATGGGATAGTTGTAGATCTTGAGAAGGTTGAGGCCCTTGGGAATGGTCAGCACCAAATAACATGACATAATTCATATCCTTTATGGTTCTAGTTGTCTATTACAAAAGATTTATTGCAGGGTTTTCAAGGGTAGCTCACCCTATCACTTCCTTGCAAAGGAAGGAGTAGAAGTTTTAGTGGACAGAGGAATGTGAAAGAAGTTTCCAACGATTGAAGAAACTATTAACCAGTGCTCCAATCCTGAGGATCACAGATCCAAATGAAGATTTTTTGGTATGCATTGATGCATGCAAAGAAGGACTGGGAGGAGTCCTCAGTCAGAATGGGTTCGTAATCTGTTATGAATTCATAAAGTTGAAAGAGCACGAAAGGAACTATGCAACTCATGATTTGGAGTTGGTAGCCATCGTTCATGCTCTGAGGAAATGGAGACATTACCTCATGGGAAGGAGGTTTGAATTGAGAACATACCATAACGGTCTGAAGTATTTGTTTGATCAACCAACCTTGAACGCTAGGCAGATTAGGTGGTTGGAATTTCTCCATGAATACGATTTTGATATCAAGCATATCAAAGGGAAGGAGAATAAAGTGGATTATGCACTCAGCATGAGAGTACACAAATTACATGCTACAACCATTAGCATGTATCATACTGATATAAAGAGAAGATGTTTGGAAGCTGCAAGTGCCGACTTGCAATACATGGAGTTGGTAGCAAAGCTACAACAAGGTGAAGTGCCACAGAAAGTGGAAAATTATAAGTTAGAGACTGATGGGATACTTCTGTACAAGAACAAAGTTTATGTACCTAATGTCCAGGGGTTGAAACTTGTGATTTTGAGAGAAATGCACAACGTGCCTTATGTTGGGCACCATGGATATCAGAAGATTGTGGTAGCAGTCAAGATCCATTACTTTTGGTCGGGTATGAAGAAAGAGATCGTTGAATACATCGTGAGATGTATGGAGTGTCAGAAGGTTAAAGCTAAGAACAGGAACCCAATAGGGTTGTTGCAGCCTTTACCCATTCCTTAGTGGAAGTGGGAGGTAGTGACAATGGACTTCATCACAGGATTTCCCAAAGCAGGCAAGCAACATGATTCAATTATGGTGGTGGTGGACAAGCTTACGAAAGCTACCCATTTCATTCTGTTAAAGGCTACTCACAAGGCAATGGAGGTTGTTGATAGTTTTATGAAGGAAGTGGCATGATTGCATGGAATTCCCAAGACAATTGTGTTTGACAGAGACCCAAAATTTACCTCAAATTTCTGGAAAGGGTTATTCAAGGGATTCAGAACGAATATGAATTTCAATACAACCTATCATCTTGAGTCGGATGGGAAAATAGAGCAGGTGAATCGAGTGATAGAATACATACTGAGAATGTATGTGATGGACAAACCATCAAAATGGGAAGACTACCTACACATGGTAGAATTTGACTACAAAAATGGGTATCAAGCATCATTGAAAATGAGCCCATTTGAAGCACTTTATGACAGAAAGTGAAATACTTCAGTAAGATGGGATAATCCAACTAACAGAGCAATAGTTGGGCTAGAGTTGATCAAGGAAATGGAAGAACAGATGCTAAAAATTAAGCAGAATTTGAAAGCTGCCCAAGATAGGCAAAAAAGTAATGCTGATAAAAACAAAACCTACAGAGAGTTTAAAGTAGGAGATCATGTTTTTCTGAAAGTAAAAGCCAATAGAAGTTCCTTGAGGATCGGAAATTGTTCTAAGTTGGCATCTAGATTTTGTGGGCCATTTGAAATCCTAGGGAGGATTGGGCCAGTTGCATATATGCTTGCATTACCTACATCCATGACTGTACATAATGTGTTTCATGTTTCGTTACTTAAAAAATATATACCTAATCCTAATCATGTGATTGACTAGAATATGATCCAAGTGGAACAAGAAGGTGTCCTGCAAGTGCATCATGTGCGCATATTGGACCGGAAAAGAAAACATCTTCAGAATCGAGCCATAGGGCTTGTAAAGGTCCAGTGGACCTGATACGGTCCTGAGGATGCGAGATGGGAACATGAAGATGCTATGTAGGTAGAATATCCACATCTTTTTTAATATTTTGGAAATCTTGTTGATGTTGTGTGAAAGTTGCACTGAGGACAGTGAAAAAATAAGGGGATGGGATTGTAATACCCCAAGGACATGCCCCAATTGCATTATGAATTGTAATTATGTTTTATAGGTTGGTGAGACAAGTTTATATAAGCTGGTGGGATTATGTGTTTTTTAGGCCAGAGAGCCTAAGAGTTGAAGGCCAAGAGCCTGATTTTCATACATGTAATGATGCACATTATTAATATAAAAAAGTATCTGTGTGTGGACCAACCACGATGAATGAGTGATGGGGGAATAAGCTTCCACAAATTCTGGGTAAGGGAGAAGGGGATGAAAGGTTGGAAGAGGGGCTAAGATTGAGGGCTTAAGTCTAGGAGATAATAATTTATTATTATTCCAAAGTGTTGTGAAAGGGATGTTTTTTTATCCTAAGTCCTAGAAGGGGCAACGCATGCAACTCCAACGTGTGCAAAAGTGAACGCATGCATCTCCAGTAAGACAAGTGTCGACCTAGGTGCATGCGGTTAAAAGTTGAAGCATCAGCTGAGTTTGGGGTTTTTTAACCTCCTCCTTTCTGTCGTCGGCTATCTGAAATCGGGAATCCCGTCTGACCTTTGCATGCATACCCTCATGTAGCTCTAAAACAGGAAGGTTGTGTTTTTTTCTTGAGGAACCGATACACCCTCTGTCAAAACCGTCGATTCTGTGTTCGACCTCTGCATGGATTGATTGTCACGCATCCCCAAAACCAGAGCTGTGAGTCTATCCTGTATTGTTGGTTGGGGAAACTGAATGTCCCGTAATTGCTGAGCCTTGTTATGTTGTAGCATCTTTCTGTCACCAGTTTTGGGAAGCATGTGTCTATGTTTTTTGTGGATTGTTGCAGCCACACAGTGCTTGATTGTGTGTGGCTTGTTGGCCAGTGTATGTTTGTGTCGAGCCTCATGGTTGTCTGACTGTGTTGGAAGCCGAGTTGAAGGAAACAAGTTGTCGTGCCTATGTGTAACACTCTCTCCAGTTGAGGGAGGTGGTTGCGGTTGAAAAGGTAGGTTGCCAAACTTGTGAGCGATTCTCTCCAGGTGAGAGAGTGTGTGGAGGAAGTGAGAACTCCTGGAAGGGGTCCTGTAGCTGCCACAGAGCTCGGAGACTTCCGGCCTGGTCTATTGTTGAAGCCCAAGGCAAGGGAGGTTTAGCAGCCGAAGGACTATCCGGGTGACAGTGAAGGTGTATACTCTGGGGATGGGACAGGCATGTGGGTAATGAGGGTCTGTGAGGAGTGGTTGTAAGTGACTCCTGGGAGAGAATCCTTCCTCTATAACTGTGTGTCTTCTCGTTGACCTTTCCTAGCCTAGGATTCCCTACTTAATGGAATTTAGTCCCAGCTTAGGAGTGACCTACTACTAAGAGTGATGAGTAGCGCGGTCTAAGGCTGGGAGGTTTGTGGAAGGTCAGCACACAGTTAGTGGAATTACCACAATTTCAAAGATAAGTATCAACTTGTGCTTGATTATATGTTTTTGCATACCTGTGATGCTTATATGTTATCATGTATTCTGTTGTGCATATGAATTATTTTAAATGTCCTTGAGGATGTATGTTAGCAGTAATCATGTTCTTACTCTGTATCATTTGGTTAAATATGTTAATTAGATTTAATATGCATGTTTATATTGAAGTATGTGAATGTTTCCGTGTTGGTAGCATTTCCCGACCGGGTGAAAGGTCGAGGATGTTACTGTATGGTATCAGAGCTTTAAGGGATAAACTCATAGCGTGTTGGTAGCGTTTCCCGACTGGGTGAAGGGCCCGAGATGTTATAGTATGGTATCAGAACTTTAAGGGATAAACTCATAGTATGTTGGTAGTGTTGTTCGGTAGGGTGAAGGGTCAGGGATGTTACATTGGAGCTCCCCCTAGTTCGTGCTCTTAAAATTCTTTAGTATTTTATGTTTTGATGTAGCAATAGTTATAGAGGTCAATGGTGCAATAACATTGGCAGTCTACAACAAATCTTATTTTTCAAAGGGCCTATACTTATGCTTTTTGAACTTTTAAACTGTTATGGAACTCTCCCAATTCTATATTATCACTAGTCGGGCTTCCCAAGTGACTGACCAACCATAATTTGTATGTAACTATTATATTTTACAATATTGAGGAAGAGATAATTAAAAAAACAAATATCAATTCCATTAAGGAATTCTTTCTATCTATTTCAATTACCTCATTTAAAAATTCAATATCTTAAAAGTGTCACCATTTCAGTTACCTCATTTGAAAATTCATTTTTTTTCAAATAAAAGGGCAACTCTCTTCTCTGTAAATTCATTATCCTTAATTTTGGAGAACCTGAACTAGTCATGACTCGACCCTCACTCGTGGTACTACTCAGGAATAAGGGAAATTTTTGTTGGACGGTGTGCAGTTTGCCAGTTTGTCAAAATGAGAGATGTAGATTCATATTGTGCAAAGTGACTTTACTAAACGAATATTAATAATTTTGACATGTTTATTCATAAAAATGTCAAATTGACGGTTATATTAATTTTAGTCCTATCCCTTTATACGTCCTTAATTTCGAATGAACTGTTAGAAATGTTTCTATAGCATCACCACTATATTTTTAGCACCGAAATGTCCTGCCACCTAAATGAAGTGGGATTCCAAGATCATCTTCTCTTGCTCTCTTGATTGAATGAAGATATGGCCCAGACGACACAACAACCCATCCTAGAGATGGAAATTATCAAAAATTGTGTTTTCACCCTGTTATCGCACGGTTTGTAGGATAGGTCCAAGGGCTTGAGTCAAGGCTTGAAACCGGCGTAACAGGAGCTTCCCCACCCACTGTCACCTCGATGTGGGGCTCTTTCTATTTAGGAGGGCAAGTCCAAGGGAGACGTCCCTAAGGCAATCTGGCTTAATGAAGGGCTAAGAGGTAAAGGTCAAGTCAAGGAAAACCCCTTCCACAGATTGCTGCCCAAGAGAGATAGTCAAGAGAAGTTCTTCCACTGGATGGCACCTGTTTGTGAGACAAGACAATAGGGCTAGAATATATGCTTGCAGTGGGTTAGTACTTCATAAAACCAATGACTATCTTTAAATCAAAGTATGAGCAATGAATCCACGCTATTATTGACGAAGTCAATGATGGCTAATAAAGCAAAGACTTATATCACTTCTCAATAAAGCATGAAAAACTAATCA
>JZKD02S1674339.1:75860-94428 GCA_000966675.3 Picea glauca | reverse complement strand
TATATATATATATATATATATAAATTAAGGTTAAATTTTTTTATAGAATTTTTTAATCAAAACTTTATTATTAAATTTTATTTTTTTATCAAATTCTATTGTGAAAAAGCACAATTTGAAGAGTCAAACTTGATTTCATAAGAAAAATAGGGGGGCATTATTAGAGAATTAATCAGGAGTGCCAGGACGGCGGTCTCTGCGGCAAGAAGGACGAGGGAAGGCAGGATGATGAGATGATGCAGAATCCAAATCCAGCTGAGGTGGCCCTCGACAGAAAGGACGAGGGAAGGCTGGATGATAAGATGATGCAGAATCAGACTACGCCTAATCCAAATCCAAATCCAGCTCAGAAGGCCCTCGACAAGAAAGACGAGGGAAGGCAGGAAGATAAGACGACGCAGAATCAGGAAAAAGTCAATGCGAACCTGCCTGGATCCCAGACTCAGTGGCAGACTGGCCAGGGTCAGACACAGACTCAGACTCAGACTCATACTTCGACTAGTACTGAGACCAGTACTGCGAGTGAGAGTGCTCAGTCTAAGTCAGCTTAGTGTAAAACAGGGATGGCGGATAAAATCGAAGAGAAGATCTCCGGTGGCCGTAACAAGGAATGACGTGTCGCTTTTCCCTGGAGCATCGACCGATAATAATCATAATCATATAAAAAGTAATAGTGTGTTACAACTTAGAATAGAGAATATAGTATAATATTTGGTTCGGAGTAGATTTGTACATTTGTTGTGACAGTTGATTTTAGTATGAATAGAAACTAAAGATGGGTGACATGCAGTCTATATTTCTGGAAAGTTATTTTATGATTAAATAACAATTTCTACAAAACAAGAATATATCAGGGCAGGACGTCCATGCAAGCCAGCTTGCAGTCAAGCGCTAAATGTATGGGCCTCCATTAATGTGAAACATACAGTAATAATTTATATACCTTATTTTCATGATTTTATAAGAGTAACTTAAAAAGGTTTGTACATGTAGGGATTTGATCCCAATGAACCATTCATTGGTCTAGATTTAAAATGGATCCACCCTAATCATAACTATATATATCATAATGTTGTTATTTTTATTTTACAATAAATACTTTAAAGTTTCATGAGACATTCGATGCAATATGGATGTTTTAGTTAAATACATATTCTCAATCATATAATATTATATGAATGAATAAAAAAAAACCATAAATTTTATCGTCTGGGTGAACCAAGTATATCTGGTGTTTTATGGTTTGTTTTGTGCAAGATAATCCCTGTTATGTTTTGCTTAGTGCTTAGATTAGAATGTGTAATGAATATGTATGTTTTGCTTAAATGTTTTGTTTATGTTAAATGTTAGATCTGATTCACAGGACTAAGTGCTAAGTTTTTAAGGTGCCTAATCTTTGTTGATACTATGCTAAATATATCTTTGGGCATGTTCTGCGATGCTAATAGGGTTAGGAAATTAATGCATGTCATATTCTAAGCGTTAACAAAATACTCTGTGAAGTGTTATTATCACAAATTTGTGTCCCATCTTGGTTACAGACACCTGCGTCATGTAACCCCTCCTGCTTCTACCTCAGGTGAGACATCACCTGCTTCGTAGGTGTTGCCGAAAGGATCGGTAGTTGGAGTTTTGTTGATGCATTGTTAAGCGTTGAGCCTTGGGTCTGCCCCTGTGCCAACAACTTCTCATATTCCTCCATTGTCATGGTTCCCAGCTTGAGTTCAAAGAACTCTTTCGTCTTTCTTTCATAGTAATGCTCAGAGAAATATTTCTCTTGGAAATATCCCTTGAACTACCTCCATGAGATTTTTTTCTCATCAAGGTTCTTGGTTTTCTTAAGTTGATCCCGGTACATGGTTTCCTTCCTTTACAAGTGGTAGATGAAAATTATTGCTTCTACCTGGGATGGGTAATCATGTAGCTACAAATATTTTTTCATTTCCAATGGACATGCCTCAACATCTTCTCCTTTCTTGTTCTCCCCATTGAAATTTGGTGGCTTAATCCTCTTGACTTCACCCTGCAAGATGTCTGCCTCAGGTCTTCTCATTTTCCTCTGAACAAGAGACACACTTGGGCTGCTCCCTGGAACTAAAATTGCATGATTTCTTTTGCTAGAACTCCTTGGAGAATGATCACTTCTACTCATGATTCTTGACTTCTTATCATTCCCATGATCATCTACTTTTCTATGGGATCTTGATGTTGATATTTTTCTAGCACTAGTTGCTTGCTTGGTGCCAAAGTATTTGTTGACTTTCTTATGCAACATGTTTAATTTCTGAAGTATCTCTACTTGAGACTTCATGATCCTCTCATTATCGGCCCTATAGCTCTGCACTTCTTTTTGCAATCTTCTCATAGTTACATGCTCCTTCCTTTCTCTTCTCCCATTAGACTCGGTCTCTACATTACCCATGTTGGTATACATACCTCCAATTTATTATTCATGGATTTAAAACTCTTGAGCATCCTCCATATCTCTAGTTTTCATGTAGGATCTAAAGTCTGTTTTTTTGTGTGTCTAATTCTGCAACAATGTGCATGTAATAATTTGATGTTAGAATTAACCATATTGCAAAGTATTTATAATTAGATTATAAGTCATTTTTCATTTTAAATTATGAATAATATTAATGCACTACTCCCAAGTAGGATTCCTTAAATGCATTCATTTTCGAAACAACTTTTCAATCACTGTCCTCATGCCTCAATCTAAGTTTTAAGAGAAAATGTACAACAATTACAAGTTTCAATTTCCACTCTTTTCCTGCTACACAATTCAAATTTGAAGAAAATATAATGCCCAAATAAAAATTATGGGTTGAGATATCTATTCCACTCCTCAATACCTTTCCAACGACTATTTGTTTGTTCCAATCGGATCTCCGAGCTGAAAGTTATGGTAGAAAAACAATGAAGGAATATTCATTATCACATGGAACATAGTAGAAAAACTCAACAATTGTCTGGTAATTTGTTGATTATATCTCCATTGTTGATATGTCTTAATGGATCCACCATGGATATAATTCATATCTCTTCTTCATTTCGGGATTTCACATTCTCCAATTTGCACCCTCTAGTTCTGTCGCACTTAACTTGCTCCCATTGTTAGAAACTTTATTGTATTCACGGGCTTATGGGTGGCAGACTCGCAGACTCATAGCCTAGATATTCATACCTTCCATTAACCTACCACCAACACTTAGCTTCTTGTTCCTTTGCGGATTCACAGACTCATAATCTTGTAACCTTCCTTTCATAAGTTCATCTGATAAGTCTCAACACTTAATCATTTTTTCCATCTACGCGGAATCGTAGACTCATAATCTTGTAACCTTCCTTTCATAAGTCTTTTCGAGAAGTCTCAACACTTAACCATTTTCCCATCTATGTGGACTCACAGACTCATAATATTGTAACCTTCCTTTCATAAGTCCATCTGAGAAGTCTCAACACTTAACCATTTTTCCATCTACATGGAATCACCATGCTCTTCACACCCAGAGTCTTGGTATTAGTCAAATTTTGAAATTCCGTTGCGGGCAGTGGGTCTAGAAAATTTTCCCGACTCTTATATCTATGACCCCGTCCGATCGATCCAATCTTGGTACTTAGTCAATATTCAATATTTTTCCGCGGTTCCCCGAGTTTGCAAGGCTTCCTCACTTCTTCCCATAGCCTTGATTCTCCTTCGTGTTCACCACCTCCATGACATCTTGGGACTTAGTCGATTTTCCACTTCTTACGCTGGTTTCATGGGTCTGACAATTGGCGTGCCACATGGCTCCACATCCCCTGCCAAATGTCATCCCATCCAACATGTACCTGCCATTTTGGTAGTACATGTCTTTCTTCTACCACATCAACTGACACATGGACTACACATCATGCCGACGTCATTGTACAAAAAAATACCCAAATTTTTCTGATTTTTCTTGTGTTCGAAATTTCCCGAAGAGGCTCAATTCTTCACATTACCCATGCAATTTATATCAAGTCTACTACAATAATTTAATAAAAACAAGTTGCATACATGCTCTAGAAATTAATTCTCTGCAAATTTCCACGTCAACCTTCTGCTAACTTGGCCCATCTAGGCTCAGTTTTGAAAACTAGGCTTTGATACCACTTTGTAATGGTCATAACCACCTAGGATGGGTCACGCCACACAAAAATCTCCCTTTTTAAATCTCTGATGCCATAATGTAGCATTTTCCAACCCAACCGAGGGATATTACGGTGCAGAATACACATAAAAATGAAATTTCCGTTAACTAAAGTAATTTTTTTATTGTTAGTCGCTTTCCCATATCTTACAACTACAAATTTAAAACAAATTTATCTATTGTCTATAACCATAAAACAAATGCATCTAAATCACGCTAATAATCAACATGATATGCAACTAAATCGTTCATTACAACAACATATAAATCATTATTAAATACACATATTTCATGCACAATAATAACACATGACGATAACACGACAACAAGATATAACACTTATCTTCGAACAAGAATTGTGCAACCAACTTCTTGGGACGGACCTTCCACCCAACCATAGACTAATTGTTCCAAATCTCAACAGCCATCCACCCCCGAGCTAAGGCTAATAACCCATAAAAGAGGATGGTCTCTCACAGTCCACTCGCAACCCATAAACTCATAACCCAGTTGATATTCTCCTACAAGTATCTCGATTTTTCTACCATTTATCTTCCTCCTTTTGTGCCCAACCAAAGGAATGCATCATTGTTTTATCAGGGATAACCCAAGGGATGTTCCATCCATTTATAAAGATTAACCCAAGGAATGTGTCATTTTTTTATCAAGGTCTCTCTGGAACAGGGAGCTACGAATCTCTCAGCCGAGAACTCAAGGGAACTTGTTGCTAGGAAAAATACCAACAAACCAACAACAAATTTTTTTGTTAGAGTGCAACTCACTCCGGAGTTCACCCTCCATGTTTGCATCTGCTTCAAGCTCGCCTCTTCCTCTCTATTTGTTTTTCTCATACACAAAAACTTCCTTTGCTCGAACTACTGTTCCAACCCATACCAAATTCCTCATTTTGTCTTTCATTTCTTGACTCACACTCTTCCGCAAGATTATTGTACTCAACCCCCATGTGCCCAATAACTATGGAATGTGACTACTCACACCCACCCTCTTACATGTATTCAATGATTGGCTTTGGGAACACTCAATTAAAAAATGAAAGGCTCATATACAAATGACAATTTTAGAAAAAGGGGTTGAACTAATATACATGGGTATTTCCCCCTTGGACCCCTCTTGGCCATAATTCTAGACATTTCCCCCTCTTGTGAATTAATTCAGCCCCCATCTCTTGTCCATGCCTCTTAATAGCTAGCATCAAATTTCATTACTAAAATATAGAGATATAATTTTCATATTACATCGCTTGGCCATAGCCACATATTATATCCACATAAGCATTAATTAAACTGGTTATTATAGTGGGGATGTTACAACCTTGGACCATTATATATTATATTCCAACATTAATATTTACATAGATTTAAAATTCACCATGATAATTCTAACACATGATCCATATATGTATATTTACATTATACATGCCTAACCACTCTCTAGTCGATCCTTGGCTTTGAGCTCTACACTAGGAATCCATACTAGAAGATTTCCAACATTTACACAATCTGATTTAATACATACTAGGTGTCAAAATTAGGGTATTGCATCACCAAGAAGAATGGTCCCCTAAAATATTCACATAAGCATTTTCTCGATAAATGATACATATTATTATAGTGTTCCCTCGCATATCGACACCATCTCCAGAAATAATGTGTATATCTACATAACACTCATCGATTAACTCTTGGCTTGGTTCATCTCCACCCTCTATATGATCATGCATGTTGGCGGATTATATAATGGAAACTTTTAAAGATCTTTTCCACTAGTATTAAAATAATAAAGGGATTATTGACTACAATGCATTAAGATCACCCTCTTTATTTACTACCAAGATATTAAACTACCTAATATCCCCATCCATATGGTTCTACATGCATTATTTCCTATCTGTCTAATATTCCTACAAATTTCTTCCAAAATTCACTTTTAATCTCATTCAATCTTGCCACCACTATTTCTCCCTACTCTACCTACCATTGCATTCAATCCCTTCTACATACATCAAGGGGATGGAGGTAGTGGAAAAGGGTTTTGTGGTATACAATGTATAAGGTCAATGTCCATCATAGTCTCTGGGATGTCATGTATCAACAAAAAGAAGCATCGAGTGTAAATGGTGAAATGACACGAGAAGTTCTCACACAAGAGCAAGGAGGAGGAGGGATGAACACCACATCACTTCAACTATGTTAGTGTTCTTAGATGTCGCAATAGATTGATGATATTTGAAGTCCTCCCATGATTATCAAAGTCATCTAATATTGTAGAAAACTTTTCTCTAATCATTGCAATCCGGTGATATAAAAAGTAAGAGTTCCCATCAATTTATAATTTTGATCAAATTTTTTACTCTCTTGGTTGATTAAAAATTGGGAAAGACCCCTAAGGGAAATGTTGCACCATACACAAATATTGGATTTCGATAGAGTTATGGTCATGCCTAAATTTTCTACCAAATTCTTATCAAAATTGTGAAGGGAAAGAGAACTTGTTTTCTACAAGATTATCTTATTCTATATTACCCAATAGGTGTGCTTTTAATTGATTGATTTCATAGATTGATATTGTGTCCTTGAAATTGGAACATAAATGTTGTTTATGACTTACCTAACTTTTACCCAGTGGTCATATTCCATGTATATGAATGGGGGATCTATCTTGTGTACAATACATCATAATGTTGAGAGAATACCTAGATCTTATTTAGAAATTTTGATAATGTTATGGAACATCCTCATTTATATTGTACCACCTTTACAAAATGAAAATACATACAAGCTTACAAATTTCACTTTTCAAAGCTCATATGCATGACAGTGATCTGCGTTCCCTCGTTGAACAATTGAAATTCTAAAAAAAATAATTTTTCTTCCAACTTACTCTTCAAAGCTTGTGAAAACATATTTATACTTAAAATAGGTTTCCTTCAACAAGGTGTAACACCATTGTTTCCCCTAGCTTGTAATTAATTACAAAATAAGATTACCATGCTAAGGCATGTGGACGATGTAAATGTATTATGGTTAAATTGCCCATAACTAACTATTGGGGGGTGAAGCCTTGAAGTACAAGCCATGATATCTCTAGAGGAAATAATCAGTTAATGAAGGAAAGGACTGGTGGTTGAATAATCAGCCATCCCCATGAATGGAAACATGGGTTGTCAGCCCGAAGTACCACAGATACCTGCAGACCTGATCTTCCTTCTGACAGAAGGAACAGGATAGGTCGGAAACCTTCCTAAAGAAGGAAGGTAAGATACATACACACGAAAAACAAGAGAAGAGACACGAGATGGGAGCTCAAGCTCAGAAGGAGGTGCATGGACCAAAAGGAAGTGCAGAGAACATGCCTTGAAGAACCAGAATGTGAGCTTGATGTTGAGGAAGCATCTGATAAGCCTTGCAGGGTCATTGTGACAGAGAGAGCCTCTCTGAGAGATGGTGTAAATTCCCTAGTGATATCATGGCTTGGCATGGGGGTGGCCAGAGTGATAAGAATGAATGCCCCTGAGCCTATGGTTGGGTGAAAAGGCACACGACTACAGTCAATTAGTCAGCTGCAACTTGTGATAGATAAGTATTCTCATACCCTGTGTAATTGAGTTTTATCTATGTGATAAAATTGGATGTACTGGGAATGTTTTCAAGGATGTGCACTATTTCTTAATGGTTACATTGTATCCCTTTTATTTCTGCTTGATTGTATAATTTAGGTAAGTAAGTAATTATATGGTTCGGACATGACTTGTACTCATAAATGCTTGAGCCCTGTGGTGGCTTAAGCTAGAGTAATGAACTGTGAGTTCGTCGACCTTGGGAACAGTTTCACATATGCATGTTGACACTCCCAATTTTTTTTGTGTTTTCGTTTGCTTTCTGTTTTTTATTTTTATTTGAATTTATCAGTTTTTGTCTTTGTAAATACACATACCTGTACACTGAGCTATTCAGAAAGAAATATTCTTCGCTGAAATAACTTCTGAAAAATTTGTACAAACATCAAATAGTATATTGCTGAAGTTTATATCTGTATTGGAAAAGTCCGTTGTTTAAAAGAAGATGGCTGATTTCTATCTCTGAGTAAAGTTCGTCATGATCATCCATTATCTTTTTACACTGTCCCTATTCCGTAAAGGAATGACTCAGAGGATGTCTCCCTTCTTTAGGAAGTTGTTTTTGTAAATAACACGTCTCTGGATATAAATAAAGGACAGTTCTAAAAAGTTCTGATGAGGTCTAAAAAAATATGTTAAAATATCATGATTTTTAGCATCACCCCGCTCAAATACATATCTATGAAAAGAAAAAAAAGAAAAAATTATTAAGAAGAGTTGTGGGAAGTGCTTGTAAACCCGCCAGGATACTGAACAGGTCTGCTGGCAGCGGGTAAATGCATGCATGGCGCCAAGATAACTTCGTCGGGGTACTGAGCAGGCCCGATGGCAGCGAAGCAATGTCAGGTATATGAAAATTGGCAAAAAATAAACCTCTTTAATGTCCTTTATTCTGATCCAGAACTTCTTGGCAGGATACAGATGTTAGAGTGGGTTAAATGGAAACCCTGTCGAGGCTATGGACGCCTGCTGGCAGCAGTGGCTATGCCAACAGTATTGAAGATTTTATCTTTAATATCATGACTTGCTGATCTTAAGATTGTTATCAGTTCTCATCTTTTGAAACACTGCTGGAATAGTTGGTTAATGATGATGTTTATACGATTTTCTGGTTGTTATTTTTGAGTTGAAATTATCTTTGTTGTCCTAATCTGAATTTGTTCCTTTTGGCAGAGATAATTTCTTCTACCAGTGTGTCGCCATTGTTGGCAGCCAATTCACATTTTTTCTACTGACTTATAAGCTGCCTACACCAATGTTTTGCAAACCTCAATTTTTCGTCACAATTTTCAAATAAACGACACTTTTATTTTTGCGACATTTGCACATTTACCTTCGTTTTGTTTTCACGACTGTAAGCGTGAAAACTTAGTTTTTCGTAGTCGCATTGAAATCATTATTTGAACTGTCATGATCTTTCTTGTCAATATGCCTATTGCGCTTACATTTCACCTATCGTTATGTAGCTGGCAGAACTTTCATATTATACTCATTGGGCATCCTTGTATTGATTGTGTGACTTGGTTTCATTAAGTTTGTAATGCATTGGCATTTGGATTTGCATTTTATTTGACCTATTTGACCATTGGTTTCATGAAAATACATAGGGGTTATGATTAAATATTTCATATATATCTTTTAATAAAACGCCTATGTTCATGTTTTCAAAACTATTGGCATTTTTTATTATATGAAGACCCATTGGCACATTGGTTAAACTATTGATATAAGCTGATACATTGCTGCGTGGTTAAATATTTGATTTTGGTTTCAAATTGAATAATCGATGGTTTAAAACTTTGGCACAACGTTGATTGCGCGTTGGTTTATACACTTACCATTTGATTCATTGGTCGGCCAAGTGATATGATTGTTGAAATATGCTATAATGGGTTTAAAATCTATGAAAACCGGCGGTTGTACTTTGGCAATAACTATTTTGCATGGCAGAGATAAACTCCACCACCTTCGCACGATGGCATTTATGCCTATCCCTTATCCCCGTTCACTTCTGTTAGCTTGGGTAGCCCTGCTCCTATGTGTGTTATGATCCAAACCCTCAGCTTACCATGTGCTCGGCTCCATGGCACCAGTCATGTGAATCGAGCCAAACAACAACCAAGCCTTGTTAATGTTTGACAATCCCTGAAAAGATTTGGAGGACAACGGTTGGATCACCTTTATACAACGATTTGAGGGTTTTAATCTCTGTGTTGCACAACAATTCGCCTTGAATTTCAATGGCTGTAGAGCCAAGGTGGGTGACATACAGTTGGAAATCGATGAGAAGTTTATCAGTTCTGCTGCAGGGTTACCATCCTCGGGACAACGTTGGTTTAAGAATTCTAAGGTCGAGGAGGTTCCATGGACGCTACTATTTGTCTTGCGAAAGGTCACTTCTTATGACAGAGGTATTCCCATCTCTGCACTTAAAACACGATGGCACGATACTTTGATGGTAGTCAAACAGTTCATGACCTGTGAAGGTCGATATGGACTCGTGTTTCTCTACCACCTGTGTTTGTTAATGAATTTTATGGGATACTCGTTGAATATGCCCTTTTACTTTTAGCGCAACCTATATAAAATGTCGAAAAGGTTTAAAAAGGAGAAGGCTGACAGTCACCTGTTCCACTATGGACTTATTAAACTGATCATTGTTTATCACTTGAGTTTACACGGTGATAGTTGGAGGGCTTTCATCGCCCGAAATGGTTTCGATGATTCAGACCCTATCCAGGTTGACAAGCCTATGGTAAATGAAACCAAGGCCGAGCCACTTGCACCCTTCCATATCCTATTGCCCTCTCCTAAGTCCTCGACAAACCCTACTATTGACTTACCAGACGTTGGAACTGAGAAGGCCAAGGCTATAAAGAAACCTATGAGAAAAAAGACTAAGGAAAACCCTATTGTTAATGCCAAGGGTAAAAAGAACGCTCGACTTATTTCAAGAATGACTAGGAACAAACCTAAACCCTCTACTGAGTCAAAGCCTATTGTCCTTAGTGAGGATTCGGACTCTGACGTAGAATGTTTTTTAGCTAGCGAGTACCCTTACTCCCAGGGTTTATGCCCCGAACCACCTTATGATTTCATGACGAATCTTCCCCCTTGCCTAAGGAATGACCCCAGTTACCCAGGGATTAAATTGCATAACGAAACCCTCAGCCATATGTCCAAATTCCCACCTGCTCTTTCGAAGCCCACACAGTCGCCCTGTGACCAATGCGATTTATGGTTGGAACGATACTACATTGATGCACCCCTACTCCAATCGAAAATTCAATCGCTGGAAAGTCAAGTGGCAGTATTGACCAGCCAAAGAGACCAACTCCAAGCAACTGATAAGAAGTGGAAGACAACAGGCTCCATCCTTTTCAAGAATGTTGAATCGGCCACAGCCGTTATCAACTCCAAATTGTTGTGATCAAGCCTTTTGCTTGCCATACAGGTATGATTTTGATATCATTTTAGTTCTGTGAATGACCATGAGTAATATAGTGATTGAAATTTAGTCTTCAAATAGCTCTGTTTACATTTTGAAATGACTCTGTTATAATGTGTTTATCCTGGACAATGTTTTCGCTTGCTAAAAATGAATGGATTTTCGATTTGGTTACATGATTTACCCAGCTTAGTCACTGATAGATTTTATCGGATTTGATTGATTTTCGATTGGATTGGATTTGTTTGATTGAGTTAAAATTGATGGTTTGTTGTCAAATGAATTTGTTTGTATCCAATTTAAACAGAAAGTTTTTCATGCTAGATTTAGAACATGATCAAGTTTGGATTTGATTTCGTTATGGTTTGTATGCTGTGATTGGCGAATGATTTCATGATTTTGGTTGTTACATATATAATTTTCAAAGCAGAAATACAACTCTGATCGTTTCCAATTTGGGAATAACGACTCTGTTTTTATGGAAACAATGCTCTCATTTAAGTCTGTGCAAATAGTATCCACGCCTGAATCATGGAACATTTTTTGATATATGATGACTATGTTAAACCCTCGTTGTTTGATCCGCTTGATTGGATTGATGTTTATTTTCAGTTAGTTTGATCATTTTCATGAGCTAGATTCACATCGTAAAAGATGTTCTGTTTGATTTTAATTTGCAAAATGAATTGATTGACTTTGTTATCACTATCGAATCCAGTTATAATTCATTCAAAAGAAATGATTTTGATCAAGGTAAATTGATCTTGTCGGCCCATTTGGCTAATAACAAACGATCGGATATCTATTACAAACTCTGTTACTAATTCATTAATCCTGTTACGATTTCGTTTGTGGACAGTTGCGAGTCAGATATGGTTTAACTTGCTCACGGCCTAGATCATATGACAATACATTTATAACGATTTGAAAAGTGATTTTGTTTGGATTCGATTGTATCTCCTGTTGTTGAGGATTTCCTGTGATTTGTTTTGATTATATCAGTTTCAAATTGGATATGAAACAATTTCAAGACTGTTGGATTATGATTCTGTTCACCGAAATTTTGGCAACAAAAGAAACAGAGTACACCTATCTCTGTATTCGGTTGATTGATTTTGATCTTTTTTTATTTTGAATGATATAACAATTTCAAATTGAATGACTCGTTTTCAAATAGCTATTGGATGTTAATTGAATTTGATTCTTAAAAAGATTTTCAATCGATTTTAATGCTGATTCTGTGTCTTATTTAGACCAGCTACAGAATCGCAAGATTCTGTAGCTAGTCTATAAGAATAGATTTTTATCATTTTATTAATAAATAATCCTTCTAACTTGTTCATTTTTGGTCCTTTTCAGGTAAATTCGAATTGCATGGGACATGTTGGACAGTCTAGGGGATATTTGTGTGTTTAGTTTTATTGTAGTTTCCTAGTTTAGTTAAACTTGGGATATATTCCCAGATTTCTGTGTTTTTCTATCACTAGTTGCTTGCTTGGTGCCAGAGTATTTGTTGACTTTCTTATGCAACATGTTTAATTTCTGAAGTATCTCTGCTTGAGACTTCATGATCCTCTCATTATTGGCCCTATAGCTCTGCACTTCTTTTTGCAATCTTCTCATAGTTACATGCTCCTTGCTTTCTCTTCTCCCATTAGACTCGGTCTCTACATTACCCATGTTGGTATGCATACCTCCAATTTATTATTCATGGATTTAAAACTCTTGAGTATCCTCCATATCTCTAGTTTTCATGTAGGATCTAAAGTCTGTTTTTTTGTGTCTCTAATTCTGCAACAATGTGCATGCAATAATTTGATGTTAGAATTAACCATATTGCAAAGCATTTATAATTAGATTATAAGTCATTTTTCATTTTAAATTATGAATAATATTAATGCACTACTCCCAAGTAGGATTCCTTAAATGCATTCATTTTCGAAACAACTTTCCAATGACTGTCCTCATGCCTCAATCTAAGTTTTAAGCGAAAATGTACAACAATTACAAGTTTCAATTTCCACTCTTTTCCTGCTACACAATTCAAATTTGAAGAAAATATAATGCCCAAACAAAAATTATGGGTTGAGATATCTATTCCACTCCTCAATACCTTTCCAACAACTATTTGTTTTCTCCAATCGGATCTTCGAGCTGAAAGTTATGGTAGAAAAACAATGAAGGAATATTCATTATCACATGCAACATAGTAGAAAAACTCAACAATTTTCCGGTCATTTGTTGATTATATCTCCATTGTTGATATGTATTAATGGATCCACCATGGATATAATTCATATCTCTTCTTCATTTCGGGATTTCACATTCTCCAATTTGCACCCTCTAGTTTTGTCGCACTTAACTTGCTCCCATTGTTAGAAACTTTATTGTATTCATGGGCTTGTGGGTGGTAGACTCACAGACTCATAGCCTAGATCTTCATACCTTCCATTAACCTGCCACCAACACTTAGCTTCTTGTTCCTTTGCGGACTCACAGACTCATAATCTTGTAACCTTCCTTTCATAAGTTCATCTGATAAGTTTCAACACTTAATCATTTTTTCCATCTACACGGAATCGCAGACTCATAATCTTGTAACCTTCCTTTCATAAGTCTTTTCGAGAAGTATCAACACTTAACCATTTTCCCATCTATGTGGACTCACAGACTCATAATATTGTAACCTTCCTTTCATAAGTTCGTCTGAGAAGTCTCAACACTTAACCATTTTTCCATCTACATGGAATCACCATGTTCTTCACACCCGGAGTCTTGGTATTTAGTCAAATTTTGAAATTTCGTTGCAGGCAGTGGGTCTAGAAAATTTTCTCTACTCTTATATCTATGACGTCGTCCAACCGATCCAATCTTGGTACTTAGTCGATTTTCAATATTTTTCCGCGGTTCCCTGAGTTTGCAAGGCTTCCTCACTTCTTCACATAACCTTGATTCTCCTTCGTGTTCACCACCTCTATGACATCTTGGGACTTAGTCGATTTTCCACTTCTTACTCTGGTTTCATGGGTCTGACAATTGGCGTGCCACATGGCTCCACATCCCCTGCCAAATGTCATCCCATCCAACATGTCCTTGCCATTTTGGTAGTACATGTCTTTCTTCTACCACATCAACTGACACATGGACTACACATCATGCCGACATCATTGTACAAAAAAAACCCAAATTTTTCTGATTTTTCTTATGTTCGAAATTTCCCAAAGAGGCTCAATTATTCACACTACCCATGCAATTTATATCAAGTCTACTACAATAATTTAATAAAAACAAGTTGCATACATTCTCTAGAAATTAATTCTCTGCAAATTTCCACTTCAACCTTCTGCTAACTTGGCCCATCTAGGCTTAGTTTTGAAAACTAGGCTTTGACACCACTTTGTAATGGTCATAACCACCTAGGATGGGCCAGGCCACACAAAAAACTCCCTTTTTAAATCTCTAATGCCATAATGTAGCATTTTCCAAACCAACCGAGGGATATTACGGTGCAGAATAACATAAAAATGAAATTTCTGTTAACTAAAGTAATTTTTTTATTGTTAGTCGCTTTCCCATATCTTACAACTACAAATTTAAAACAAATTTATCTATTGTCTATAACCATAAAACAAATGCATCTAAATCACGCTAATAATCAACATGATATGCAACTAAATCGCTCATTACAACAACATATAAATCATTATCAAATACACATATTTCATGCACAATAATAACACATGTAGATAACACGGCAACAAGATATAACACTTATCTTTAAACAAGAATTGTGCAACCAACTTCTTGGGACAGACGTTCCACCCAACCATAGACTAATTTTTCCAAATCTCAATAGCCATCCACCCCCGAGCTAAGGCTAATAACCCATAAAAGAGGATGGCCTCTCACAGTCCACTCGCAACCCATAAACTCATAACCCAATCGATATTCTCCTACAAGTATCCCGATTTTTCTGCCATTTATCTTCCTCCTTATGTGATCTGAAAATAGAAGGCTGACTTGTTATGCTATGCAAGCACCCCTACTTCATTAAAATAAACTTTAACAGCACCTTGCTTCATGTGTTAAAATATGCAAAATAAACTTATGTGTTAAGTTTATGCTTCTTCCTTTAAATGTGCATGTATCTTCTTGTAAATGCTTATGTGTGAGCAAATGTTCTTTTAGATGGTTAAAAATGTACATGGAATGAAAACACATCAACAGTACTTGCAGCAAATAAACCCTCAAACTCATAACAAGAACAAGCTGATAAAGGAGTTCACCCTCCTACGGGCTACATCTCCTTGAGCCTCCATAATGGACTTGGCTCTCAGGGATTAATTAGTCAAAAGTTCTTTTACAAGTTGCTGCTCAACTCCAATGGAAAAAAAAACTGTACCATCGAGATCAGAACATATTAAAACCCCAAAAATGACTAATAACACTCTGAAAACGGATCATGGCTCATCCGGGCATGACCTCTTCTACATGTGGCCATAAGCTTCCCTGAGATTCTCTTTGGCAAAAACACCTGTAAAAGTCCTCAACAGCCTCTAAAAACTGTCCCAATGTGTTCAGAGCATAG
Source organism: Picea glauca (assembly GCA_000966675.3). NCBI lineage: Eukaryota > Viridiplantae > Streptophyta > Pinopsida > Pinales > Pinaceae > Picea > Picea glauca. The sequence goes on along the minus strand of JZKD02S1674339.1, from coordinate 78,580 downwards.
CAATTAGCCAAACATGATATTTAAATCACAGAAAACAGATATAGGCTCACCAAACCATGTCCTCCATCAAAGAGGGCTTCGAGCTCCCTGGAGCTTCCTGGAACTTCAATGGTTAAAAAATTGTATAAGAAGTCTTCAAATGGCTGTGAAAATGGTACCAATGGATCCAGCACGTCCAAAAACCCCTAGCTGGGCTTTTACGGCACCTCAATCAGCCAAACGATGAAGAAGTTAGGCCTCCTCCATTTTTCTCCTTCAAGCTTTGCTGGAACTGGCTCTACAAAACGCACCTTTGTGTGCCTGAACCTGGAACACGCTCCAAAATGCGTGTTTAAACCTGGCACCGGGTGCAACCGCACCAACGGTGCAAACCGTAGGACGGTTAGGGCGCCTCCAGCCCCCAACCGCCTAGCTCTCGGGCATATGTCCATGTGACCATGCGCTGGGCGAAAAAAAGGTGGTTACTCCGTTGTATAACCGTGAAACTTCCACGCGTTCAACCCACTGGTCAAACCCACGCACATATTAAAACTTTGGTCACGGTTCAATACCCCGCGCATATGTTTTATGTGATATGCAAACTTTAACACATATACATGCAATATAATATTGAAATATATTACAATTAAATACAAACGCGCGCCAATATATATGTGGTTATATCAACGGTTGCGCGCGGTATTAACACATGGTTATATGTGTTGAACTATGGAACCATGGGTCGGGGCTTAAGCCCCGGCCCGCCCCTTTTTCCATATATTATAACATACAACTTTAAATAATAGTGCGTTGGATTATGAAACAAGAAACACGGTCGGCCTATTGGTTAGTAGAAAATGCAAAGTCATTAGGTGGAGGAGAGGTCCGGGGGTCAAACCCCGTGGCCTCCATTAACTTTTACACAACCACATAAACCAAAATGAGGGGGACATGTGGCGCCCTCCGATTGGGCCACGTGTCCTCATATTATTTGCCAACACCTGAACACGTGTCAACATCTGATATGCCGACAATCATCCAACAAAAATGTGCCATGTCATCAAATTGCCACATCATCATAATGGTACAGCCCTGCCATGTGTCCGTACGGACTGTACGGACTGCCCAGTCAGCACTTTTTTTACCTGTTTGATTTTCCGAACAGATCGCTATATCTTTCGCTCCCGATGTCCATTTGAGACGAAACGAATTGTGTTGGATTCGTGACGACGAGGGCTACGCTCATGTCTGATTTGAGGCAATTACGAGAACATTGATTTTTGGGCTAAAATTTGACCCCTGGTCCATATTTTGATCACACCTTCCCACTGAAAGGCTTTTGGACCCACAAAAGCTTATGATCATCTTTCAAGTATTATAAAAATCTCTTCAACATTCACCTGAATACTCTGACATGCCTCGCACTGCAACTGGCTATGGCCTTCAACCACTGCTCTATGGCTGCTGCTGACCCACTGCTCTCTCTGTGCTTGGAAGACTGCCAACCTTCCCACTGAGAATCAAGTCCCTCTCTTGAACTCTTTGGCGTCAACAAAATCATCTCTCCAATGGCTGCAAAAACTTCCTTGCGACATCTTGTCACAAGCCAAGAAAACATCAATCTTGAAAACAAATCATACAAGATTGAAAAATGATGCCGACAAAAACTTTTGTTCCTCAAACAAACTGTCGCATCTCGTACTTTAGCAAAGTACGTGGCATTTTCAAAATCAACTTTCAATTCAATAAACACCATCGACTAATCACAAGTCGAACAACATGATCGACACAACATAGTCGTCAGAAAATCATCAACCAGTCGAGACTCATTTCAACATCAAATCGACCTTCCCATAAATGCACACATAACGCTGAAAAGTGCGTTTACAATCATAAAAATGCAAACCTCACTTGGTCAAGAAATCCAACCATTTCTTACCAAACCAACTGAACGGGGACTTTTTCTGCTGGACATCGTCCTCTTGTGAATCATCTGGACTCACGTCGATGATGGAATCTCCACTTCCATTCTTGCCAATCTTCTTATCCAACTGCTTCTGAGGATGTGGACGAATAGTTGGATACAACGTCCAACATTGGTCAACAAGATGACCCCGCTTCTGACAATGAGTGAAAACCTTTTGCATCCTCCTTTCACGTTGTCTTCGCTTAGAAAGTTTCCTGAAATTGGCCAATCTTTTCCAACACTTGGAAACATGATGGTTATACAAACCACAATATGTACATGGATTCTTTCTTCCATTGTTACATGCAAAGTTATTATGCTTAACATAATCAAATGCAACTGAATGATAAGCGGAATTATACCTGGAGCATTCACCTTTATCGCCTTTTTGAGGAGGTGAATTTGAAGAGTTATAGGCTCTCCTTTGAAGACCATCAACAGTGTTCTTGTCCTCATCATTGTCACAACTTTCACATTTGCATTCATCCTAAATACAAGTCTTGGATGCTGAAGGGATTGAACTTTCAACAAAAGTTCTCGAACTTTCACCTTTAAAGCCTTCTTGAGGAGGTCAACTCGAAACAAAACTTATCCTTGGAACTTTTTCCCTTGTCTCCTCGACTTTGGAATTTGCTCCATCTTGTCGTTCATATCCAAGATCACAATACCTGGGTCTTTCTTCAACAACAATAGGCTTAACAATGCCTTGTGCATGCTTACCCAAACCTTTACCTTCATAGCCCATTTTAAACATCAACTTGGACCCTATTCCCCT
>JZKD02S1674339.1:39063-60097 GCA_000966675.3 Picea glauca | reverse complement strand
CAGATGGATGTTATAGCGAATACAGGGGTATTTGAGAGGCATTGTGGGGTCCAGTTGGCATTTATCATCATATTCCATCATCATGAGCCATTCCGCACAGGTTGGATTTGGTTTCATTCCATTCCAACGATTTCCATGATTTTGACTATTTTGAGCTATAAGTTAAATAAAATCACTGAAGAGGGCATTTTGGGCACATTACTTGGAGGAACCTCTCAGTGTAATAGCTCATTGGAATCGGGAGGAGCAACACTACAGGATGGGATGGATAGAAGTGACTTTCAGTGGCCAGGGAAGCCACAAGGAGATATAAGGATCTTTTCAAAGGTAAAAAGGTTAATTAATTAAATATTAATAAAATGAAAGTCACTTTGGAGGGACAAGGTGAGCCAAAAAGTATAAAGGAAAGGCAGGGGCCTCTTCTCATTCATTCATGTATGTTTATCTTTTGATTTCTGGCTTCTAGCTAGTAAGCCCAACATTGGGGGTTTTGAGGGTTTTGACTTAACAAACCCTAGAGGACGATTCAGTGGTGAAAGATTCCACCTAGATTGTCCCAAGCTTGGTCTCAGAGCTGCAATATGCTCCCACACCATTCTAGTTCTAGATTTACTCAGTTGCAGGAGGATTCCACATCAGTTTCTTGTGTAGGTAAAGAGAGGGTGCACCAGTTGGGGTTTCCAGCAAGGGGGGCACACCATTCATTGAGGAGGGATTCATCCTAGCCGAGGAGAAGGGATTCTGGGAATTCCAGGTAGTGGGTTTCCTTTGCAGGTGTCTAGGCATCATTCTTGGTGGTTTTTCAGAGTCTTTCAATGGAGGATCAATTTGTATTGAGAGTGGGACGCTTTCCCAAGAGGAGGGCGCACCATTATTTGGAGGGTAGCTAGATCTAAGGATCTACTCAGTATTTGAGGATTTGATCACTTGGGTTCTCATTCCAGCATCCTAATCTATCATTGTGGAGAGTTTCAAAGCATTTGGAGGCCTCTTTCATCAGGGCCGAATTATTTAGGGTTTTAGTCATCCAGTGGGGAGTACCATTCAGTGGGGGATTTCAGATCTACAGAGATTGAGAGGGATCTTGGAGATTCGAGCACCTCGGTTGTTCTTACCATCACCTGATCTACTGTTTGGAATCTTTCTAGAGGTGATTGGACATCTTTGGCACCAGGGTCGAATTGTTGAGGAGCTTCAGTTATCTAGCAGAGTGTGGCATCTTCCAACAGTGAGGGGTTTGGCACTTGGCATTGGTATTCATCTCTTATCCATCATTTGGATGCTTGTTTTGTATTATCAGGAGCATTTTGTAGCAGCTCATACTTGTTATCCATTGTCTATCATATTGGCCATCTGTTGAGCATTCCAGATCGACATCTCCATTGCAGCAAGTTCTTCTATTTTATGAATAAAGAAGATTTGAGATGTTTTGGCTTGTCTATATTATTGCATATGGTTGAGGTATGTTCCATTGTTATATCTTTCTGTTATTTGTAGCATACACACATCTAAACACATCTAAATAAGTAGATCAACAAACTGTTTGATGAAATACCACAACCAGGAAAAAGTTTTAAAAAGACACCAAAATAGTGATGATCCTTGCATAATGGCTTGGGATCATTACATCGTTCATCTGAAGGAAACCAATCTCATTCGCTAGATTGAATTCAATATCCACTAGAGTTAACTGATCAAATTCCAATCGTTCTATAAGATCGACGACCTGTATTCATTGCGAAGATCGAATAGGAACATAGGTTAACAACGAAGCCTATGCCCGTAATTCAAATTCAATATAGTTTTGTTTTGAGTTTGGGGTCTGATCGTAGATCAGACGACCATTATTCATTGTGGAATGCAAAGGAAGAATTAACGGGCGCTCTAGTTCATGGCCCGCAATCAATCTACACTATTGATCTCATCGGGGTGGATGATCAATGACCACGATTAAACTCATAACGTGTTGGTAGTGTTGCCCAACCGAGTGAAGGGCAAGGGATGTTACAGTATGGTATAAGAAGTTTAAGGGATAAACTCATAGCGTGTTGGTAGCATTGTCCTACATGGTGAAGGGTCGGGGATGTTACATTGGAGCTCCCCCTAGTTCGTGCTCTTAAAATTCTTTAGTTTTTTATGTTTTGATGTAACAATAGTTATAAAGGTCAATGGTGCAACAACAGTGACAGTCTACAACAAATCTTATTTTGTAAAGGGCCTATACTTATGATTTTTGAACTTTTAAACTGTTATGGAACTCTCCCAGTTCTATATTATCATTGGTCGGGCTTCCCAAGTGACTGACCAGCCACAATTTCTATGTAACTATTATATTTTACAATATTGAGGAAGAGATAATTAAAAAAACAAATATCAATTCCATTAAGGAACGCTTTCTATCTATTTCAATTACCTCATTTAAAAATTCAATATCTTAAAAGTGTCACCATTTCAATTACCTCATTTGAAAATTCAATTTTTTTCAAATAGAAGGGCGACTCTCTTCTCTATAAATTCATTATCCTTAATTTCGGAGAACCTAAACTAGTCATGACTCCCACCCTCACTCGTGGTACTACTCAGGAATAAGGGAAACTTTTGTTGGACGGTGTGTAGTTTGTCAGTTTGTCAAAATGAGAGATGTAGATTCATACTGTGCAATGTGACTTTACTAAACGAATATTAATAATTTTGACATGTTTATTCAAAAAAAATGTCAATTTGACGATTATATTAATTTTAGTCCTATCCCTTTATACGTCCTTAATTTCGAATGAGCTGTTACAAATGTTTTTGTAACATCACCATTGTATTTTCAACACCAAAGTGTCCTGCCACCTAAATGAAGTGGGATTCCAAGATCATCTTCTCTCTCTCTCTTGATGGAACGCAGATATGGCCCAGATGACACAACAACCCATCCTAGAGATGGAAATTATAGACAACTGTGTTTTCAACCAACATTTGGTAGGTGGTGGCGAAGTCAGGGTCTGTCACATAGAGTTGGGGCCATCCAGAGGTCTCATGGCTGCAAGAGTCTAGCACCGTGGTGAGTGTCGCGATTGGCGGTCTACTAAGGCAATCAACGACGCGGTTGGTGCTTCCTATTTTATACTTGATGTTGAGGTGGAGTTGTTGTAAGTATGTGGACCACTTTTGATGGTGGTCATTCTATAATTTTCCTTGTGTCTGCATGAACTATAGTGGCTTATGATTAGTGTGGATGACTGTCTCCTTCCCAAGAATGTAATGTCTCCATTGGTGGCAGGCTTGCACAATGGAGTACATTTATTTGTCGTAAGTAGGGTACTTACAGAAAACATCTGATAGCATCTCACTATGATAGGCCATAGGGTGGCCATGTTGAGTGAGAACAACGCCCACGACATAGTTTGAAGCATATGTCTCCATCTCAAAGGGTTGTTGCAGGTTTGGTAGTGAAAGTACTAGGGATGAGCACAAGTGCTGCTTCAAATCATTGAACGCTTGTTGTTGGGACCGGCCCCACATAAATTTTGCCTTACCACCACCCCTAGCTATATGGCTAAGGGCCCATGCAATATGGGAGAATCCCAACACGAGCCTGTGGTAAAATTTGGCAAGGCCCAAGAAACTCTGAAGCTCAGTGAGTGTGGTTAGGGTTAAGGCAAGTCATGGATGACTTGGATCTTAGTTGGATCCACATGTATGCCATGTTGATCAATGATGTAGCCCAGGTAATGGACCTTGTCCATGCCGAAGGAGAGTTTTTTGAAGTTGGCATATAGCTTGTGCTGTCGCAGGGTGTGCAGAACCTGTTGAATATGATGCAAGTGTTCTGGCCAATTCTTGTTGTAAATGAGAATGTTATCCAGATACACCACTACAAAAGTATTGGTGAATGGTTGCAGGATATCATCCATCATCCTCATGAAAGTGGTTGGAGAATTTGTCAAACCAAAGGGCATGACCAACCATTCAAAAAGGCCTTCCTTCGACTTGAAGGCAGTCTTCCATACATCTGTCTGTTCTATTGGGACCTGGTGGTAGCCAGACTTTAGATCAATCTTACTGAAGTACTTTTCCCCCATGAGTTGATCAAGAAGGTTGTCGATTCATGGAATTGGGTACCGGTTTCTGACTCTGATTTTATTCATGGCCCGGTAATCAATACAGATTCACCAGGTTCCATCTTTCTTTTGTACTAGTACGATTGGGCTCCCACGAGGTGATGAGATGGGACGGATGTGCCCCTTGTGGTGCAATTCTTGGATCTGTTTCTTGATCTCCTCATTCTCTAACATAGAGCGGCGATAGACTGGTCCATTGGGTAGTGGTGCTCCGGGGGTCAGATCGATGGAGTTCTTGACCTGACAGTGCAGAGGTACCTCGGTAGGTGAGGAGAAGATATCCGAGTGTTCTTCAACGATCTTATCTACTTGATTCTACTGTGTCGAGAGGTCAGACAAAGAGTCCCTGGATGTGGATATGATATTTCGGTCATTCCGAGAGAGAATCACGAAGAAGACAAACTTACCCATCTGAGAGATGACCTTCCTGCATTGCTTGGTAGAGATCAAGGAAATAACACTAGGTGGGACTACCTCGGGTATCGTGTACAATTTCCTGTTTAAAGTAATAATAACACTATGAGGCCTAGAATCATATACATCATGGAATTTCCATAAATAAGGTTGGCCCAAAAGAACATTACAAACTTCAAGAGGAGAAACATCACACAATACCTCATCTTTGAAGGGCTTGATGTCGTACGACAGTCGACACTTTTGGTTGACACGGAGATCGCTTCCTTGGCAGAGCCATCCAATGGTGTAGGGTTGTGGGTGTGGCATTGTTGGCAGGGCCAGCTGCTTGAAAACCTCTGCTGATATGAGGTTCTTCTGGCTACCACTATCAATGATGAAGTGCAGTGGGGTGCCTTTTACCCACATCTATGAATGGAAGAGGCTCTCTCCTTCTTCTGGCTCATCCGGTTCATCAAGCTAGAGCTTGGTGGTAGCAATGGTGGAAATGGGTTCCATGTCAATGATCTGCCTTTCCCTTTCTGGTTCTGACTCAGAGTCAGAACCCACATCTAATTCAAAGGCTTTCACTTCGGCCACCAACGATTTCTTTGAGTGACAATCAATAGTGTTATTCCAAGGGCTCTTATGGAAGTCACACCACTTCTCGGTATCTTTCTTTGTCTTTCTGGTGTCCTTCTTTTCTTGCGGCTTGGAATACTTGTCATGATACTGTACATATTTTCTCTGTCCTTTTTTCTATCAGTTTGGGCCACCTTTTCCTTTCTTTTTCTATGAGGGGTTCCCAGGCCGCAGTTGTCGCATCTTTTGTTTGAGTTTCTGTTCAATTTTGACGACGTATCGGTAGATCGCGCCCAAGAAAGAGATGTCTAGAAATTCCATTTCAGTCTGGATGTATCTATGCAGAGCACTACGATACTTGAGCACCAGATGTCACTCTGAATCTTTTATACCAAGCTTGTTGCGCAAGGTATGGAAGATATTTTTGAACTCTGGCACTGCTTGGTCTCTTTCTTGTCGCAATGTGGTCCATTTGGTATACAAGTCATCATAAATTCTAATAGGGTAGTATTGTTCCTTAATAACATCCCTAAAGGACTCCCAGGTGGTTGTGACTATAAATAACGAGGGTTCCTCTGTTTCCTTTTGCTCACAGAAAGTTTCCCACCAATCTTTAACATGGGGAACGACTTTTAGGAGTGAAAAAGTAATCTTTTCTCTATTTGAAAAGTTATGGACAAAAAAATACCCTTCTAGTAGATTCAATCACTTGTCTACACCATATGCATCTATCTGACCTTCAAATACAAGAATATCGAAGTTTATTTATACCTTGAAGGGGGTGATGCCTCCGCTCAAAGAAGATGCATCGCCTGTGGGTAGTCGTCTTTGTTGCATGAGGGATTCCTCAAGAAACATTTTGAAAGGATCTCATGTCCTGCCATCTTTATTTTCTCCTTCCATGAGAGGTTGCTTGGGCGTGTGAGAGCTTTGGTCCTCAAGAGAAACAAGATCGAGACCCAATTCTTTGTACTCTGATACTACTGATCTGGATTTTATGAGCAGATGCTTAACACAGAATAACAGAGATACAGTAAAACTGGTTTTCTATTCAATAAGGAAATAAGATGAAACTATAAAATGCAACGGAAAACAAGCTTGTTGGAATGGTGGTAGCTTATCTCTGAGAAGAGATGTGACGACTGCGCTCATTCGCAAGAAGATGATTACAATGAGGGTCTGAAGGAATTTTTACAATAAACAAGAGTGTAAAAAACCCTAGACATCAAAAAACCTAACCCTAGGAGATGAAGCAACAAAAGTCACATGAGCCCCATTTGGGTAAGTTAGTACATCAACTTCTGGGGGTCGTAACTTTTGCATATGATCTTCGTTTTAGGCATACGATAGCCCGATAGAAATATATATCCGAGGACTACAAAATTTGACAAAATTTTCATGATAAAATCATTTAATAGCCTCATACCCAAAAAAATGTCGTTTAGGGCCTCAAAATGGCTCTAGAAGCTCAGGACCTGAAAAACTGCTAAAAATAGTAAATTACCAAAATTGCCAGAAAGCTATTTTGAGCCAGCTGGAAAAGGTGGGTGGCCACCGATATCCACCTGGATCAATTATTATGCTATAATTCATAAAATAGTGAAGAGTCGGTAGAGCACCTGAGAAGACATAAAATATCTAGCAAAAAATAAAAAGAAGATATCTACCCTTCAGACTTCAGATGGAGTGACTTGACTCGGAGGGAGTCAAAAAAATCGAGAAGAAGCAAGATACATTACCTTCTTCCCTTCAGCAGTTCATAGGGAGAAAATCATCATTCCATTTGATCCAGCTAATATCCCCAATATATTGTAGTAGGACATAAAAGGCTTGTCTAGGCTTGACAAACTCTGCAAGGGGCAGAGGGACTTGCAGCTAATGGAAGTGTCAAGAAATATGAAGCGAGATTTGTGGCCAAAAGATTCCCAAAAACAAAGGGATTTGTCTATGATGAGAGACTTGATCCAGTAAACCTGATACACTTCCATTCATACTATCATCCATGAGTTGGAAACTACTTCAGATGGATGGATACTTAATGAGTTTTGGTTTCAGCAAGAGTGTTGATCCAAACCTATATTATTACATTGTTGGTGACGAGAATCTAATTTTGATGACTTATTCAGGAATCCTTGATATTGGATAGAAGAAAGCTTTGACTTCTAATTTTGAGATGAAGGATTTGGGTATGATGCACCACTTCTTGGGACAAGAAGTATGGCAGAGGACTGATGAGATTTTTATTGAGTCAAGGAAAATATAAAGTGGGGATATTAAAGAAGTTCAATATGACTAAATACAAATCCATGCCTACACCGATGGTGATGGATTTGAATAAAATGAATGATGATTCAGACGAGATTGATCCATGGCTCATTGGATCTCTGATGTATCTGGTTAACACCAGAACTGATATATGCTATGCAATAAATGTGCTTAAGCCAACTCATGAGTCAACCGAGACAAATTCACTAGACAACAACAAAATATGTATTGAGATATGAATGAAGCACAGTTGCATATGGCCTAAGATATGCCTCCAGTGTAGACTTGATCTTGAAGGGAAATGCTGATGCACATTGGGCAGGGAGTACAGTGGATCAGAAGAGCACATCCGGTTATTGTTTTACCTTGGGGTTTTCCATGGTTTTCTAGTGCAGCAGGAAACAATGCTCTATGGAATTGAGCACCATAGAAGCAAATTATATAGCATTGAGTGTGGCATTCCGTAAAGAAGTGTGGCTTCGCAAGATTCTCACAAATTTATTTGATCATGATATGGATCCTATTATTCATTGTGATAACCAGAGTTGTGTGAAGATCTCTGAGAACCCCGTGTTTCATAATAGATCAAAACACATTGAGATAAAATATCATTATATCAAAGACATGGTGTAGAGGAAATAATTACACATGCAATACTCTCCTACACATGAGAAGATTGCAAATATCTTCACCAAACCGCTTGCCAAGAAATTTTTTGGGTACTTCCGTGAGAGACTTGGCCTGGTGAAGAATACCTCCCTAGCTGAGAGGGAGTTTTGATGAATACAACCAAGATGAAGTTCGAGTGCTTACGTGAGAGACTTGTCTTGGTGGAGAATGCCTCCCTAGATGAGAGGGAGTGTTGATGATTAAAACTGCGTGAGACATCCTCCAGGACGTGGACTAAGTGAGTCAACGTAAGAGAGAGCCCATGAAGTCACTGGAACTTCGAGCCAGCCATCACCACCGAAGAAAGACAAGATACAAATAGCCAGGTCACCTCACAAGAAACCTGCAACATAAATTGTTCTACAATGTATACCAGATGGGGTACAGGTAGGACCAGACATGTTGTGTCATATAGGGAAGCTCAAATAATCGGACCACAATATAGAAGACACAAACAAGTTTCTAGAACTTGCAAGGAGGGTATACATACAGACTGTGGGCACAAATTGGATTAGGGAACTGATTGATCAACCACTCCAATGGGAAACAGGGTTGGAGAAGACAGGAATTTTAGGTTTGGTGGACCTACCACATTTTGAAAGAGGTCAATATGCAACCACGTGCATCAAATAGTTGCTAGCAGTCACGCATGGTGGGGACATCTGGTTGGACAAGATCATCTCAATAGATGTAGAGCTTATCACAAGCATAACGGGATTGCCATCTCGGGGCATGGATCCCACGCAGCTTCTGTATGATAAATCCATGGAGAAATCACTAGAAGAAGAGATGAAGAAGAAGTATGGTACCGATAGATGGACACAAGGGATCATTATCAAAAGGATCAACAATACCGCAACACAACTGGGCACGAAAATCTTATCTTGCAAGATGCTAAGAAAATTCTATAGGGAGGAAGTTCCAACTGGAGTGGTCGCAGTTGTCGCTCAGTGCACAGAAGGAACCACAGTGAGCTGGGGCCCGTGTCTCTTGAACTTGTTCCTGGATGACTACAAGGATGCACAAGATCTAGGTATAGAGTTTCACTATTCATGGTTGATCACGTTAATATCCTTTATGGGTTGGAGGGAACCAAGGTATGTAACGTTTTGCACCATACCCAAACCAAATCAAGGAGCGAGATATTTATTACTCAAAGCCAGGCCAGATGCTAGCAACAAAAGGATGAATGGGTCCATATTTGAAGAATACCTATGTGACCTACAGGAAGCCATCTCCAAGATGTAGAGAATAACACCAGAGGTTGTCGCACGATATGGGGACATCACCAACTTCAGGTCCAAATGACATATAATGTGGATGCAGGTGCGCAAGGATCCCAATAAGCAGTGGCTACAGATGCACTACTGCATCACAGAGGGCGACATCGACTTGGTAATCAAAGACTAGGAAGAGGAATGGAGGATTCCAACCATCACCTAGGATGTGCTGGAAAGAGAAACAGAAGAAGAGGCGGGGCAGGGAGAAACGAATCCTTAGGAAATCTAGGTGCCCAAGAAATGAAGAATGAGCCAGATGAAAAAAACACAGACAAATGAAGGGCCAGCGAAGATAAGGACCCAGAAGGGGAAGAAGGAGAATACACAGTTAGTCAAAGAAAAATAGAAACAAGATGAGGCAATGCAGTAGACCGCCCCAAGTCCCAACTCACATGAACTAGGGGGAAACAAGAGGACAACCACGCAGACAGGGGATGTGAATAATAAAATGAAGGTGCAAAGACCGCCTCTAGAATATACGATCACGGATGACGATGGAGAAATGATAGCCCAAATAGTCCAGGTTTTTCTATCTGAAGAGTTTGACCATGTTGTGCACCATAGGGATAGGATTCAAGAGGAACTGAAAGACTTGCGAAAACTCCTCAATCAAATTGGGGAAGGGAAGACAACAAGCAACAAGGGAACATAACCATCGACATCACAGACGAAGGAAAGAGTGGAAGTAGAAGAACGAGATCCATTCCACCCATTACCACACCCGAACGCAACATTCCACATCACACCCAGTATGTTGCACATGGATGAGATTGTGGGGCAGACACCCCTAAAGGAATTAAGCCAAATCCAGCTGGTGTTGATGCAGATTCCAACTAGGTCACTACACAAGTTGCAGGTTAGAATAAACCACGAGGTACAAATCTCGCAGACACAAAGACTTAGTCGAATTGCAATGAGAAACAGAGAAGTGGGACATGCTGGCAATAGTATATGAGTAGGATAAATCTGAGACCTGAGAGGAAAGGGAGCACATAAAAGGATTGGAGCAGAAAGTGGTAGGAACTTACGAGAATATTCCATAAGCCATGCAGAGAAATAAAATCACAGCAACAAAAAATATTGATCGGATTTCACAGGAAATCGATCAATATCAGAAGGAGATTGAGCATATTCGAGAACATCTCACACCAACCACTCCACCAATAGTGAAGGAGAAAAGGAACTAGGAAGCAACAATGTAGCTACGGGAGATAGAGCAGTAGGTTAGCACAACAACTGACTTGTTTGATAAAGAAACACAAATTTGGACTAAGTTAGAGGAGTATCAGCAGGTCCAAAAGTGGGACAAGGAAGATGAAAGGATCAACGCAGTGATCCAAAATCTCAAGTAGAGGTAGGAAATGAAGAAACTACAGGCAGAGCTCATCACTGTGCAAATGCAGAAGAAGGATTGTCAGGCTCAAATGGAACCACTGCAAGAGAGGGTAGCAAAAGTCCTGGCACAGGCAGAGGAAGCGAAGACACATATAGCACAGACCCAGGCATAGTGCATGGAATTGATCAGTGACGAAATCACAGCCCAGATAGTGGACACACTCAAGGAGAAGACTGCGCAGGCACAGGCATAGGCAACAGAGCTCACGGAAAAGGTCTAGGAGATCACCAAGGAGATCAAGGAAGCACACAAAGGTTAGGTGGCTTGGGACGAACCACATGTCAGTGTTGGGGGCCTGTTGGAAGCAGGCCAAAGAAGAAAAGCAAATCGAATTTGGGAAATAAAGAATGCATGAGGAAAGCGACAACTAGAAGGAAGAACAACACACGCACATGCAGAAGAAGGCCTAACGACGATAGGGTTAGGGTTTTGGTAATGCATTGTAATGGCTGAAGATCCATTAATGTATAAATATAGATACCTAGGTATCATAGAGGGTTCGAGTTCGGATTGTTATTGTTGTTTGGAGTTTATAGAGATAATTTGTTATTGTAAGAAGCGTTGTTGTAGCGAACCAATGTGTAATATTTTTCCGTATGATCTATTTTGTATAAGATGTTGAGATGAAGAAGATGAAGGAGGGTAGATATTGAGGGTTAGATCATAGGCTATGGGGCCCGGTGCGGTCTAGTCCGTCTCATAGAGATCTTACCTGACTGAGAAGACTTATAAGCACCCGACACCGTAGATGTAGAAATACCATAATAAAAGAGCCAAGAGCCAGATATTTGTGGACGTAGCCTAGGAGGGGGTGAACCACGGTAACATCTATGTTGTGTGATTAATGTATGCATATATTTATTGTCTTCAGTAGTTATTATCATGCTTAATGAATGAGTTATTAAATTTCTTGCTTATTCGCGAATGGCAGTATGTTGCATTTAAAAGTTATAATAATGGTTCAATATATAGTTCTCATATCTCACACTCAATCCTAGGTTGTAAACACATGAGTCTTAGAGCCACCCATTAAAGCTATCTTGGGTGAGACTGCACAATGCATTCTGTGTGATGTGTTTCCTTTTGGTTTACCAGGAGGGTTGATAGTTTTAGAGAATTTTGTTGGAAACCTGAAAATACATGAACCCTGGGTCAATACAAACTCAGTCAGTAAAAAATTAGTTAGAACCAACACTTGATGATAGCTTGATCTCAAGTCAATCTTCGAAAATATTCTTGCACCCTTTAGTTGATCAAACAAATCATCAATTCTTGGCAAAGGATACGTATTCTTTATGGTGACCTTATTAAGCTTCATGTAAATAATACACAACCTTAAGGTTCCATATTACTTCTTTACAAAAAGACCCAAGGCTCCCCAAGGTGACACACTTGTGCATATATACCTCTTCTTCAAAATTTCTTCAAGCTGAATCTACAACTCTTTTAGTTCTATTGTGCCCATTATGTAAGGTGTCTTAGACACCAGGGAATATCTTGGCACCAAATCAATATAAAAATCAATGTCTCTTTTTTGTCGCAGTCTCAGAATTTATCTAAAACCATCTTCAAATTCCCTCAAAAAAGGATGGCCTTCAATGCTTTCCACTTTATCTTTGGCTGCCTCCTCCATATGGGTTGCAAACATATTACATCATTTCCTAAATCTCTTCTTCAACTGCATAGCTGAAATCTATCTAATAGCTACAACTCTTGGAATGTCTTGAATCTTTCTGTGTTTCCCTTATTCATCAAGACATGTGATTGTCTTGTTGAAACAGTCTAGGACAACATGATGTTTTCCCCACCAATCCATGCCAATTAGACAATCATATGAACCCAATGGTATGATGTTTACATCCACCTTTGTATTGAGTCCATTCATGTCTATCGAACAATCTTTAACCAACTCATTGATTTTCCTCTTAGCGCCTGTGGCTAACTAAACTAACCAAGATTTTTTATGCTTACTTCTTTGAAACTGAAATATTTCAACAATGTTAGCATTTATGTATCTATGGCTATCTCCAAAATCAATTAAAATTGCTATGGGATCATTATTGATCTTACCTTACACTTCAATCATGGCAGATTGATATTTATCTTTCTTTATATCCAAGGCTGCATAGTTCCTTGAAACGCTTCTACCCATGTCTTCCACTATTTCATCCTCTTGAATGTTGTGGACAATCCTCATTCTTTCTCCTTTGTGAGGGAAATCCCTATATAAGTGATTTCCCTCATCTCTCCAACATTGAATAGGTTGATGCCTTGGCCTTTTCCCAAATGAATCTGTATTCTTTTTCTCATTTTTGGCTTCCTAGCCTTGCTGATTTTCTTGGGAATTATTTCTGAAAAAGGGTGACTTAAAACCCTTCTACCTTTGTTCCTTCTTATCCTTCATCTCGTCATTCCAAGATTTTTGGAAAAATGGTCTTCCTTTTCTCTCCTCATATAGATGTCTTTCTCTCCTTATGGTTTCCTCCAAGGTTTTGGGGTTATCATATTGAATCTTATCACTATAGAAAGAGGGTAACCCACTCATAAACCTTTGGATTTTTACCCCCTCATCCTTGATGAAGTCAACATACTTTAAGAATTCAAGGAACCACTTCTCATATTCCTCCATTGTCATGGTTCCCAACTTGAGTTCAAAGAACTCTTTCATCTTTCTTTCATTGTAATGCTTAGACACATATTTCTCTTGGAAATATCCCTTGAAATGCCTCCATGAGATTCTTTTCTCATCAAGGTTCTTGGCTTGCTTAAGTTGATCCCACCACTTGGTTTCCTTCCCTTGCAAGTGGTAGATTAAAATTATTTCTTCTACTCGTGATGGGTAATCATGTAGCTATAAATATTTCTTTATTTCCAATAGACAAGCCTCAACATCTTCTCCTTTCTTGTGCTCTCCATTGAAATTTGGTGGCTTAATCTTCTTGAGTTCACCCTGCAAGATGTCTTCCTTAGGTCTTCTCCTTTTCCTCTAAACAAGAGACACACTTGGGCCGCTCCCTGGACCTAAAATTGCATGATTTCTTCGGGTAGAATGCCTTGGAGAATGATGACATCTACTCATGATTCTTGACTTCCTATCATTCCCATGATCATCTCTTTTGCTATGGGATCTTGGTGTTGATATGTTTCTAGCATTAGTTGTTTTCTTGGTGCCAGAGTATTTGTTTACTTTCTAATGCAACATGTTTAAGCTCTGAACTATCTCTTCTTGAGACTTCATTATCCTCTCATTATCGACCCTATAGCTCTGCACTTCTTTTTGCAGGTTTCTCATAGTTATAGGCTCCCAACTTTCTCTTCTCCCATTAGACTCAATCTCTACATTACCCATGCTAGTATGCAAACCTCCAATTTATTCTTAATGGATTTAAAACTATTGAGAATCTTTAATATCTCTATTTTTCATGTAGGAACTAAAGTCTCATTTTTTGTATCTCTAATTCTGCAAGAATGTGCATGCAATAATTTGATGTTATAATTAACCATATTGCAAAGTATTTATCAATTATATTATAAGCCATTTTTTATTTTAAATTATGAATAATATTAATGCACTACTCTCAAGTGGGATTCCTTAAATGAAATCATTTTCGAAACAACTTTCTAACAACTATCCTCATGCCTCAATATGAGTTTTAAGCGAAAATGTACAACAATTACAAGTTGCAATTTCCACACTTTTGTTGCTACATAATTCAATTTTGAAAATGATGCCCAAATCAAAATTATGGGTTGATATATCTCTTCCACTCCTCAATACCTTTCCAACGACTATTTGTTTGCTCCAATTTGGGCTCCGAGCTAAAAGTTATGGTTGAAAAACAGTGAAGGAATATTCATTATCATGTGCAACATAGTAGCAACGCTCAACAATTGTCCGGTCATTTGTTGATTATATCTTCGTTGTTGATATGTCTTAATGGATCCACCATGGATAGAAGTAATATCTCTTCTTCATTTCAGGATTTCATGTTCTCCAATTTGCATCCTCTAGTTCCGTCGCACTTAACTTGCTCCCATTGTTAGAAAATTTACTGTATTCATGGGCTTGCGGGTGGCAGACTCGCAGACTCATAATATAGATCTTCATACCTTCCATGAACCTGCCACCAACACTTAGCTTATTTTCCCTTCGCAAGCTCCTAGACTCATAATCTTGTAACCTTCCTTTCATAAGTTCATCCGAGAAATCTCAACACTTAACCATTTTTTCCATCTGCGTGGACTTGCAGAATTGCGGACTCATAATCTTGTAACCTTCCTTTCATAAGTCTTTCTGATAAGTCTCAACACTTCACCATTTTTCCATCTATGTGGACTCGCGGACTCATAATATTGTAACCTTCCTTTCATAAGTCCATCTGAGAAGTATCAACACTAAACCAATTTTCCATCTATGTGGACTTTCCATGCTCTTAACACCCAAAGCCATAGTACTTAGTCAAATTTTGAAATTTCACTGCGAGCAGCGTGTCTACAAAATTTTCCTGATTCTTATATCTATGACCCCATCCGAACGATCCAATCTTGCTACTTAGTCGATTTTCAAGATTTTTTCGTGGTTCCTCGAGTTTGCAAGGCTACCTCACTACTTCACATAGCCCTGATTCTCCTTCATGTTCACCACCTCCACGACATCTTGGGACTTAGCCAATTTTTTACTTCTTACCCTCGTTTCATGGGTCTGATAATTGGCCTGCCACATGGCTCCACATCCCCTTCCAAATGTCATCCCATCCAACATGTACCTGCCACTATGAAAGTACACATCTTTCTTCTACCACGTGAGCTGACACATGGACTCCACATCATGGTACAAAAAAATGCCCAAATTTTTCTGATTTTTCTTATGTTCGAAATTTACCAAAGAGGCTCAATTATTCAGATTACCCATGGAATTTCTATTAAGTCTACTACAGTAATTTAATAAAAACAAGTTGCAGACTAACTCCAGAAATTAATTCTTTGCAAATTTCTGCTTCAACCTTCTGCTAAATTGGCCCATCTAGGCTCAATGTTGAAAACTAGGCTCTGATACCACTTTGTAACATTCCCAACCACCTAGGCCAGGCCACGCCACACAAAACTCTCCCTTTTTACAGCTCTGATACCATAATTTATCATTCCCCAACCCAACCGAGGGATATTACGGTGCAAAATACACATAAAAATGAAATTTCTGCAATCTAAAGTAATTCTTTTACTGTTAGTCGATTTCCTGTATCTTACAGCTACAAATTTAGCTATTTTCTATAACCATAAAACAAATGCATATAAATCACGCTAATAATCAACATGATATGCAACTAAATCACTCATTACAACAACATATAAATCATTATCAAATACACATATTTCATGCACAGTAATAACACATGTACATAACACGACAACAAGATATAACACTTATCTTTAAACAAGAATTTTGCAACCAACTTCTTGGGACGGACGTTCCACCCAAACATAGACTAATTGTTCCAAATCTCAACAGCCACCCACCACCGAGCTAAGGCTAGTAATACACAAAAGAGGATGGTATCTCACAGTCCACTCTCAACCCATCAACTCATAACCCAATTGATATTCTCCTACAACTATTTTGATTTTTCTAGCAACTCTCTTCCTCTTGATGTTCCCAACCCAAGGAATGCACCATTCATTTATCGAGGATAACCCGAGGGATGTGCCATCAATTTATAAATATTAACCCAAGGAATGTGTCATTCGTTTATCAGGGTCTCTCTAGAACATGTAGCTAGGAATCTCTCAGTCGAGAACTCAAGGGAACTTGTTGCTAGGAAAATTACCAACAAACCAACAACAACACTTGTTGTTAGAGTGCAACTCACTCTGGAGTTCACTCTTCAGTCCTGACAACCTGGCTCTTCAATCTTCAGCTCCAAAACGATCTGAATATGTTCCATCTTTCTCTAAAATTCACCCTCCATGTTTTCTCCTGCTTCAAGCTCTCCTCTTCCTCTCTATTTTTTTCTCATGCACAGAAACGTCCTTTGCTCAAACTACTATTCCAACCCATACAAATTTCCTCCTTTTGTCTTTCCTTTCTTGACTCACACTCTTCCCCAAACTGATTGTACTCAACCCCCATGTGCCCAATAACTATGGGATGTGACTACTCACACCCACCCTCTTACATGTATTCAATGATTGGATTTGGGAACACTCAATTAAAAAATGGAAGGCTCATATACAAATGACAATTTTAGGAAAATGGCTTGAACTAATATACATGGGTAGTTGCTATAGTGGGAAAACCCCTCTACAGACTACACCAGGGTTCTAAAATGTAGGCAGATCTAACCATTTAAAGTATCCTACTTTTTATCAACTATCCCAACATTACCCCACAATCATACATAAAAGACAAAGTATAGGGACCAGGTAGGCATACCTTAAACTTCGTGTCCGGTTTCGATCCCTTTGTGCTCGGTTGTTTCTTGACTGCAAGTCTCCTCCCAAGGCTGACCTCCATTCACCAAAATACAAACAAGAAGCTACAAGCATGCATTCTATATATGGATTAGTGGGTTAGACATCATAACCAAGAAATGTAAACAAATCATAAAGATTTGAGACGTCATTTGGCGGGACAAAAAAAGTACTTCTTTATATTAATCTCACAAAATTCGTTTACAACATGAGACCGACACTGCTCCTCGTACTTGGTCCTGGGCTCCTCTTCACCATGCACCAACTGCTTCCATGTATTCTTCTCCTCTTCATTTCTCTCTAGGGAAATGGCAAGGGTTTGCAAAGGAGGAAGAAGGAATTCTCGCTCAAACTCACAATGTGGTTGCAAAATATTGGGGCAACGAGGGGATATTGAAATGGGCAAATTTTCTATGCTCTCGTGCTTCCTCTTGGAATGGGGCCCCGACACCTTCTTTTATAGGCCAAAAGAGATAGTAACGGTTGGGGTGACTGGCTATGGGTGGTCAAACGGTTAAGTAATGGCCCAGAAACCTGTATCCATATTCATGTTTCATTTTTTGCGATTTTTTGTGAGTGTACGCAAGCTGTAGTGGTGCAGCAAGTGTGTGCACGCGGGCAATAGTGGTGTAGGATGCGTACACCTTCAAAACAATGTTTTTTAGAAGAGTTGTTTAGTGATGACTTGGCAAAGATAACAAGTAAGATGGCCTGATGCCAGGTATACATGTCTGGTGCAGTTTGGGGTTATAACAGTATTTCCCCCTTGGACCCCTCTTGTCCATAATCCTAGACACTTCCCCCTGTTGTGAATTAATTCATCCCCCATCTCTTGTCCATGTGCCCTTAACAACTGGCATCAAATTTCATTATTAAAACATAGAGATATAATTCACATATTACATTGCTTGGCCATAACCACATATTATATCCACATAAACATTAATTAAACTGGGTATTATAGTGGGGATGTTACAACCTTAGACCATTATATATTATATTCCAACATTAATATTTACATAGCTTTAAAATTCACCATGATAATTCTAAAACATGATCCATATATGTATATTTACATGATACATGCCTAACCACTCTCTAGTCGATCCTTGGCCTTGAGCTCTACACTAGGAATCCATACTAGAAGATTTCCAACGCTTACACAATATGATTTAATACATACTAGGCGTCAAAATTAGGGTATTACATCACCAAGAAGAATGGTCCCCTAAAATATTCACATAAGCATTTGGTCAATAAATGATACATATTCTTGTATTGTTCCCTCACATATCGACACCATCTCCATAAACTATGATTTTATCTACATAAAACTGATCAATTAACTCTTGGCTTGGTTCATCTCCACCCTCTATATGATCATGCACGTTGGTGGATTCTATAATGAAAATTTTTAAAGATCTTGTCCACTAGCATTAAAATAATAAAGGGCTTACTGACTACAATGCATTAAGAGCACCCTCTTATGTACACGACATCATAATGTTGAGAGAATATCTGGATCTTATTCATAAATTTTGATAATATTATGGAACATCCTCATTTATATTGTACCAACCTTTACGAAATGCAAATACATACAAGCTTAAAACTTTCACTTTTCAAAGCTCATATGCATGACAGTGATCCACTTTCCCTCGTTGAACAATTGAAATTCTAAAAAAATGAATTTTTCTCCCAACTTACTCTTCAAAGCTTGTGAAAACATATTTATACTTAAAATAGGTTTCCTTCAACAAGGTATGCTTCCATATTAAACTTTAGCAACCTCCAAAATACAATGCATCTCCATTAAGATGTGATGGTGAGTAACACACTTATTAGCTTCTATGAGTTGTTAGGCTCTGTTAATTGTTTGAAATCATAAAGGGTAAGTTGGAACCATAAAATGCATTATATGAAAGAAGTGAATTAATAAATTGATAAATTGAATGATTCTTTTATGAGAATTTTTTTTTGGTGAGCTAAAGTTTGGTCTTGAGACATAATTTAGGTCTTTTTAAAATTGGGATGATTTATTTTCAAATTCATATAAAAGTGTTCTACTATTGTAGTCATTTTGTCTCTTTTTTTTTAAAGTAAAGTATTTTTAAAGTATATGAATTTGAAAGTATATTTGTTTTACATAGTTTTATTAAAAAGTAATTTTTTAATTTAAATTTTATTATTAAAGATTTACTTTTTTAATCAAAATTTCTTGGTTAAAGAATACAATTTTAAAGAAAACCTAATTTGATAAGAAATATAGATAAAAAATGTCAAAAGTTAAAACGTTTTTAATTGTTGTGGTTATTTTCTCTTTTATATTTAATACATGATAATAAATAAAGATACCAAAATGTTAAAAAATAAAAAGTTTTTAATTGTTGTGGTTCTTTTATATTTAATTAAGTATATGTATATTAAAGTTAAATTTTTTATATAATTTTTTAATCAAAACTTTATTATTAATTTTTTTTTTAATCAAATTGTGAAAAAACACAATTTGAACTAAACTTGATTTCATAAAAAAATAAATACCAAAAATTGTAAAAAAATCAATGTTAAAGTGTATAAAAAATCAAAACGTGTAACGCATTTATAGTTAAAACGTATAAAAAATTCATTGTTAAACAACACAATTTTAAACAAAATGTGAATTGATAAGAAAGTGCTGCCCGGTATGAAGTTTGATAGCTATAAGATAAGAGAAGTTTGATAGCCATAAGATACGAGTCTGCATTTTTTGAGATTTGCATATAAATGAAAATATAAATGCGTATATATAAATGAAAATATATATAACTAGTAAAGTATATATAAATGAAAATATAACCAGTATAAATAAATGAAAATATAACTAGTAAAGTAGTAAAGTATTATATTAGTAGGAATATTTTTGCACTAATAAATTTGATATTGTTATTGGCCGTATTAGTACTAATTCTGCAAGATGGACCAAGTTTTTGACAGTATATATAAAAAAAATCTTAATCAAACTATGTGAATCTCATAGATTTTTTTATAGCAATCTCTTCAGCAATAAGAATTTCATTTGAAGAACCAATCAACTTGTAAAAATATTTTCCAATAATTAAAAAAATTAAATCCTAATATGTGAAAACCTAGTTTTTTTTTTTGTCAATGATCAACTAATAGCTGGTCAAGGTCTCTTAGGTGTAGGACAGTCGAGTGTGTTGTTAAGCCACTCCGTGTGATTTTGACTGCTTAGATGTCTCTGAATCGCGGTTTCTCAAGCCACATGTTATTCGCATAGCCAACAAGTACCGCACAAATTAACAAACAAAAAAAAACTAATAACTGATGTCACGTATAATAAGCCAAAGGTCAAACAAATTGATTTGTTATGAAATATAAATACCAAAACGTATAAAAAATTCATTGTTAAAGAACACAATTTTAGAAAAATATGGGATTACGTCAAAATATTGACTTGATAGAAATATAGATACCAAAACGTAAAAACATTCTTTGTTAAAACGTGTAAAAGAACACAATTTTAGACAAAAATGCGATTACGTCAAGATATAGATACCAAAACGTATAAACATTCTTTGTGAAAACGCGTAAAAGAACACAATTTTAGACAAAAATGCGATTACGTCAAAATATTGATTTGATAGAAATCTAGATTACCAAAACGTATAAACAATCTTTGTTAAAACGTGTCATTGAAGAAGTTCAACTTGATCTGCACGTCGTGATCAAAGAGTAATGATGTTATATTTATGATTCGGGACTGTGGTCGAAATTGAAATCTGATTCTTTCCTCTGTGCCGATGAAATTCGGCCCCTCACTTGGAAAATATTTTGTACTAAAAACCATGATTTGAAAAGCAAAGCAAACATGG